>QNUK01000633.1:0-361899 GCA_013621035.1 Clarias magur | reverse complement strand
TGTGTGTGTGTGTGTGTGTGTGTGTGTGTGTGTGTGTCTGTGCGTGTGTGTGTGTGTAGGAATGATGAGATATAATGCACAGTGTGTGTGTGTGTGTGTGTGTGTGTGTGGTGGAATTTGTCCTCAAGTTCCCACATAAAGTTTATTCTTGCTGTGCATTTTAATGTTCGCTAGACGACAAAAAATCACTGGAAGCAGTGTAATTAATAATAAGGATCTTCTTTCTATAAGAGCTCAAAAACGCCAAGAGACAAAGTCTAGCGTATAGAGAATTATTTATTATATGAGTAACACAAGGTGAAGTCATTTGCTTTCTGCAATATTAGCTTTTTCATTCTCTCAGATAAACCTTCATGTTCGAGAGTGAAAACTCTCCGTCTGTCTCAGAGCAGCTCTCGTCGTCTCATGACCGGAGTGTGAAAATCGATATCAGAAGTGCATCAACAAAAAAAAAAAAGAGAAAGAAAGGAAAGGCTGACGCTCGCTATAACTCACTGTACGTACAGTTCGGACAGTAAGTCGTCAAAGCCGTGTTACCTAATCTCACCTACAGAGTGCCAACGTGAGCTGCAGGAGTCTCTGCCACCGCTGCACTTGGCGCGCTGCTGAACTGGCTTTCATATCCTGGTTGCTGCTCTTCACGTCCTCCAGCTGCAGTTTTCTCCACTTACACTGATACAATTATAGAATTATAGACAGGGCTGTAGCTCTTCCCCGACGACTCAACAGTAGTATGATGTTTGACCTTTTGTATTCATTCTAGATAGTGAGACGGTGAAAGGAAAACATTCAGTAGGCTGTCAGTAGGCTTAATTCATTAATTCATTAATTAATAGACAGTGATTGAAGTGTGCTGTAGTTTTTTTTTTTTTATATCAGGGGATGATAAAGATCTAGGCGTCTTGTTTATCGGCTGTGTGTGTATATGCACATTTGCGTGTAAACCGTACACATGCACGTTTTATTTGCAGGAACCCAGCGATGTGGTGGTTAGCACTGTGGCGTAGCATTTCCAGGGTCAAGGGTCGATTCCTGTCCCGGGTGTGCGTGTGGAGTTTACATCTTCTTCTCCATCTACTTCTGCTTGTCTGGGTTCCTTAAGGTTCTCCAGTTTCCTCCTACAGTTCCCAGTGTGTGTGTGTGTTTGTGTGTGTGTGTGTTTGTGTGTGTGTCCTGTGCGGGTTTGACACCCTGTCCTGGATGTACCCACAGTCTTCTGGGATAGACTCCAGACCCCCCTGCCACCCTGTACAGAATAAGCACTATAGTGAATGAATGAATGTGAGGGAACCACCAGTGGTATAAAAGTGCAACTGCAGCTAAAAGTATTAAAGAAATCTCCCGTCCCACACACTGAGAGTCCTCGTACAGTAGTATACACTTCACAGAGTAAGTACTGATTCTGAAATCAGAATATACCAGATGCACAAAGGATTTGAAAATGTAGAATGATCTAAAAAGCATGTCTAAAGATCAACTGCTGAGAATGATGTACAGGTATGATGGCTGCTCAGTCGAGTTTGAAGCCATGTCTGAAAATTGGCAACCGATTATGAGCTGAAAAATGACGCACCTTATGTGCATTTCTGTTTCTCACACAGAACAGCCATGGAGGAGAACAGCAATAGATTCTTCCACAGCTGCAGGGTTGAGAACTGTAATTAAAGCACAAGTGTAACCATAAATAAAAATAATAATGATGTTTTAAATGCATTTTGCTCATTAGTGCGTCTGCTTAATTCATATGAACATTTCATTGGCCTTTCATATTTTTAGCAATTTAAGCACTACTTTGGACAAATGAGTGAATGAAAGTTGTTTAGCATACTGTCTGTGGCATATTGGGGGGCGTGTCCTTTATGCAAATGATATAGCCATGCGGAAGCAGATCAATTTAGGATGTGGTGTGAAATTTGGTTCATGCATAATGGCAGCAGTTTCCTCTGGTTCTGAGCACTGACGAGCTGATGAGCATTAATGTAACATGATTCAGAGACCGAATTGGAAAATAATGCATTATTATTATTATTATTTATTATTATTATTATTATTATAGAGAACGTGGAAACAAGGGGCTGTGAAACAAAGTCTGTGGATCAACATTTGCACCAACAACCAAATGTGCTTCTTTTATAATAGTAGATGGTTTTCATTGAAAAAAAAAAAAAACTTGGACAGACATCAAGGCTTTATAGACTCGGGATTTTGTTAAAATCTTAATACATTTGTGAAGAAGTTTGGACGTAAGAAGTTTCTTGCCTTGTCTTGAGCATGATGTAACTCCACATTAGATCTTTGAAACGTCACACCTTGAGAGCGCGGTGCACCATAATCATGCTCCATAAAGCCATGACCAAACTTCTGTTTCGTAGATCCGTCAGACTGGAGTGGTCGTCGCCTGGCCGGCCCAACGGCATCCTGGGAGGATATAATATCCGTCGCAAGACCCTTAAACCTTGTGAAGAGCTCCAGGCCAAGCGGGCCGCGCTTCCCCAAACCCGGTGCTCATACCTGCAGTGCCCTGTAAACCAGGAGTTCTGTGGAAATTCCTGTTACCAGCCGGGAGAGCAGGTTAGTGACAGGTTTCGAAGTGATGATATCTAACCATGATGTGAACCGGCATCACGTTTCATCATGCTTATGATCATGATAAGGTCTTCATGAAGGTGTTGTGTACTTGTGCGTTTAATTATTGTATCACTTATTAATATTGTTATTACAAGCAGTTTTCCAAGGCTGTGTTTTTAGGACTGAGGAGAAATTCAGCCAATCAGATTTGTCCTCGCTTTTTCGCTGTTAAGGCTTTCTGGATTTATTCCTACCATGCCTCTGAATAAAAGCACGATTGATAAACAGATCATTTAAAATCATTAGTTGCTTCATTCTTTCATTAGATCGATGTGTTACTACGCAACGTCCAGGTTATGAGGCATTAAAAAGTAGTACTTTTAGCGTCTCCGCTGAGTTATTACAATATTTCAAACACGACGCGCACGTTTTTGTAGTTTGCGTGCTGTGTTTGGCGTGAGAGCAGTGGATGACTGACGGAGGGAAACCTGCAGATTTATTCAACTTTACAGAATGTTGTGTGTGAGATTCCCCGAGGACCAACAAAAAAAAAAAGGTTGGATCAATTAAATGACTTAAAGTAAAGAATAATAGATTTTGTTTGTAAGTAAACAGCAACATTGTGCTCGTTGTGTTTAATATCTTTTTATTGGTGCTTGTGTGTTAGTGTTTTGTGCGTGGGTCATGTAAGGTGCATTTTAGATAATTTGTTAGTTTAGTAGGTCGTTGTTTGCGTTTTCTCTGAACGCTTGATTTGTGTGTGTGTGTGTGTGTGTGTGTGTGTGTACTGTATGGCTTCTACTTCATGACGCACTACTGTAGACGTTACTGATGCTTGAATATTCAAACACTTACAAAATATTCAGACACTTACAAAAATGTATTTGAATTTTAAACTGAGCCTGTGGATCATCTTTCTTCTCACTGTGAAGTGGCAAAGCATCCGTTGTGGCGATGCTACGAATAAATACACTGCTGGAGTGGAAATGGTGTGTATTTGAGAGACCCGCTTATGTTGCAAAGTCTTTCAAATCGGCTGGCGTTCTGTAGTCAAAGCGGTTCAGTTTCCTGCATTTTAGTTTTTGGAGCTCAATAATAAATTGCAGCATTTTAACACAGATTTGAATTACAGTTGAAGTATGTTAAGGGTATGTTTAAAAATCATCATCATAGTTAATTTCATTGCTAAGCAGGTGACATTTAACAATAATCAATAAGAAAATGTCAGTGAATAGATATTAATTAGTATTATCAAAGAGAACAAATACATTTTTGCCAAGCCTCGCAGTTGATCAGTTGTTAACGTGAAACGTTCTGATAATACAGTTAATCTACCAGGCACTAGGGTTATTAAACAGCTTAGATTAGCTCACAGGCAATTAAAGATTTTTTACATCGTTGCTTGTAAGGGCCTCAGGGTTAGAGGCTAAGATTTAAGTAAAATACTCCTGTATCGAGGATGCAATGAGCCATTTTGGCATTTTAACACAAAGCTTTCATGCCCGCAGTTGTTTTCAGGAAATAGATTAACTTGTCTCCTGCAATTGCTGCAGTCCTGATGTTATTGAAACGCTGCCAACTTGGCAAGTGAGCGCGAGCCATACGTCTCCCCCAGCTCAGGAGTAGACAGTAATGCTCTGGAGGCCTGGACACAAAAGAATACGGCTCAGGAAAGACGAGCTCGCCGCGTTCGACAGCAGCCGTAGAATGGAGATGATTCACTGGGTCTTACAGAATGAATGTAACAGAGCCATCTGCCAATATTCCCTTGTTGTGTCGGTCTGATATAACCGTTTCACAACATGACTGATCCAGAACATGCCTTTTTATGAGTGTGTGTGTGTGTGTGTGTGTGTGTGTGTACGGTAACAAATGTCATCTACATATTGGAACAGTCCAATACGAGCCCTAATCATCACCCACGTTGTGAGATTGAGTCAGAATTGCTGTTGTCCTTGAACATCACTTACATTATGATTTTTTGATAAATAGTTTATTTCAGTGTCCTATTGTTTTTGTTTTGTTTTGTTTTTTTATGTTAATCTGAATTTAAGTCAAACTAAAAGTTTTTCCTTTTGCATCAGAGTGATCCCTAACGATATGTTTCAGCTTGAAGACTAGCCAAAAGGTAAGGACGATGTCACTGGCTTGGGGCAACACAGATTTTTCAGACTCCACCAGACTGTAGTCCCAACGCGCTAGGAAAATCTATCCTGGCCTGATTTCTTGCCAAAATAGACAATGAAGTGTGGCTAAATATAGCTTGGCAGTGGGAGGAGGAGGAAGACGAGCAACCCCAGGGCCACACTGCTCCCTGAACCTCCATGAGCCTGAGCGGGGCCTCGTCAGGGGCCGGGGCGTCGCCACCTCCTTTATTCTAAAATTTCCTTGAACTAAAAGGAACTTTTTTAGCTGTTTAGAGATGTATGCATAAAGAGATTTAAATACATTTTGCATATATGTGACTGTGCATTTGTCTTTGCGTAGGTGTGTTGTGATCAGACCGTACACAGCTTTAAAGAATCCCACCAGTGCTGTAATGAGCGCTACCTCCCGGCTGTAAATGACTCTGTGGGTGTTTGCTGCGGAGGGAAGCTACATGAGCGTCTGCCGCAATACCAGTGCTGTGGCGACTACTACGTCCACATCCGTCCAGGTGCGCATCGCTACGTCTTCATACAGAGCTTGTTGGGTTCCGTTATTTATAGACATGTCCAGATACTTTACATGGTCTTTTTTTTTTTTTTTTGCCTTACAATTCCATGTATAATGTATGTTTAGGTTTTTATTAAATATTGCTTATCCAAGGGGTCGGTCAAGTCAAACCGGGACTCGTGATAAACATTTCAGGCGTGAACGCGATCGACATTTACAGAAGACTTCAAGCACAGTGCGGTGATGAGACTCTCAGCCGCAGAAATCCGTACGTCCGGGAATGACGAGGCGTCTCGGAATTCACACCACAAGGACCTCGGCTGGGAGTTATCGCCACGTCCCTCATACTGTCCTGACCTCGCTCCAAGACATTTCCACATGTTTGGGTCTTTTAAAGGAGTTCCTGAAAGGCCGGTGTTTCAGACATGAAGCAGGCAGATGGTGGTGTCCAAGCGTGACACACTGGGATAAGTGCATTAGTGTAGCAGGGCATTTTATATATATATATATATATATAGAGAGAGAGAGAGAGAGAGAGAGAAATAATGGAGTCTTTACTCTCACAACTGTGTTCTGTTATTCTGCACAATAGAAAATGTCCCAGTTTCACTTGAACAGCCCTCGTATAAAAAAAGGCAAATGAATTGTCAATGTGTAGGAATAGGATGAGTAACAGTATTTTAAAATAATATCCTCAAAATAAATTTTAAAAAATTAATAATAATAATAATAATAATAATAAATAAATTATTAAACATTTTATTAGAAAAAAAAAAGCTGTTAACTCAGGTTAAGGATCAAAACTGTAGAAAATATTATTTTATAACCAAAGTAGCAAACAACTGATTTTGGAAGGAAAAATCTTAAGTCACTGAATAACTACATTTTTAAAAAGTGTCGTTTTTTATGTTTGTTTTATTTTTTTTTCCTAAGGTATTTTTTGGATTTTAATATGATGATTATTATAATATGCAGTTTTAATGCCGATGTACCGGAGTCATTGCTGCACTGAGACATACAGTACTTATAGTCAAGAGTATGACGCCAGGATAATGTCACATTACAGTGGCGCTCTCGCGTGATTCGGCCGGAGTTTATCATGCTTATTCCACTTACACCAGGCTTAAATCGTCATCAATAAACACCAGTCATAAATATTCGGACAGTCACCATTTTCCCTCTGTTCATTCATCACTGCAACGGATTTAAAATGAAGCAACTAAGATGTGATTCAAGTGTCGACTTTCAGATTAAAGTCACACTCCGCCAGGTCTTTACTACTGAATCTGCATTCAGCTGCTGAGTCTTTCTGAGTCTTCCTGTCTTCAGTCTTGTCTTCAGTAACTGAACTGCCTGCTCGATCTCACCAGGAAGTGAGGCTCCATGCTACTTTAATTAGCAGTTACATCATCAGTGAGCAGCAGAGACGGAGTTCCATTGGCAGCTGTCGAGTGTACGGTACACGCCCGTGCCAGAACGCTGCCGCCACCATGTTGGACAGACGATGTGGTTCGCTTTGGATCATGAGCCCTTCCTTTGCTTCTCCATGTTTCTCCTCTCCCATCATGATGGTAAAATTCATCATGGTTCAACTTGTCCAAAGAATCTTGTTCCAGATCTAATCTTGCCTGTTTTCTGTTTTTCGAGTGTTCTCAGTGGTTTGGCTCTCGAGCTGAGCCCTCTGTCTGCACATTCAGGAGGGTTTCACATTGATGATGACACACACACACGTCCTCCAGGTGTTTATGACACTAGGTGCTCTTAAGCGATCTTTTTTCTTCTCGAGGAGAGAATTGTGTGATCGCTCCTTGCCTCCTTTGTTTTACAAATATAACAGATTGCTGATTTGTTCACGCCTGATGCTTCTGTTATCTCTCTCATAGGTCTGTTTATTTTTTTATTTTTTTCAGCCAAATGTTGGCCACCTTCACTTGCATCAATTGCATCTTGTTTTGTTTTTTTTTCATTTCAAATCCTTTGTGGTGTAAAGAGGCGATTTTATCGCTCTATATTTTATATATATATATATATATTTTTTTTTTTTTTAGTCACATTGCTGCTCAAATACTTATGGACTCGGAAGTGTTATGGTTATTTGCAAAATAAAAAAATGAGAAAACACATTTCTATTACTGTATATTCTCTACATGACATATCTATGCCTTTAATGCGGAAATTTACTTTAATGTTTTCTAGGGGTACAAACTTTTGCACTCAATTCTATGACACAATGACTTAGCAGTTTTGTTTTGTTTTTTTTTTCCCCGGTTACGGACTCTCATCAGTCTTTGGGATTTACAGACTCTCTTCTCTAACACTCTCTCCAGACGAGGTGTGCTGTTCGCATCCCGGTCGCTTGCGGGCGTCCGTCGGTTTCGGCGATGCGTGTTGTGGTTCGACGCCCTTCTCCTCCACGGCCGGTCAGATCTGCTGCGACGGGCTGCTCCATGACGGCTACGGATCCCAGTGCTGTGGAGGGAAGCTGGTGTCTAAAGGCGCGGCATGCTGCGGCGACGCCCTCAGAGGAACAGCGCACGCTCCTGTTGCAGGTAACGCCTCGTTCAGACGGGTTCCCGCGCTGTAGGGCGAGGAAGCGGATTGTAGCGTTTAGTGTTTATTTTCATTAGGGTGAATTTAGTGCACAAAGTACAACAAAGTAAGACGACAGAAAGTGAATGTAGGACAGTGGAACTTCCCATCGGCTTCGTCTGAGCCCTAGTCCTTGGTGACTTTCTAATGACAATGTGGCAAAGTGTCAGAGGAGCTGAACCCTTGTGGGGTCACTCAGACTCCTCCCCTCTACCCCGCCGTGCCATGCTAAAGCGGGCACCTGGGCACAGATGGACCGAACGGGCACAGGCCCCCAGTGTCAGCCATCTTTGTCAGGCTGGATGATGGAGATGCACACATCCACGCACCAACCAGAGTCGTGCCAAGGCCACAGCACGCTCCCAGGATGCAACAGAAATAATGGCCACCATGAGGTCAGTGACATCAGTGTATTTATCATGCTAACACCCTCTCCCAGTCCCTTTCATGGCACCTCTGGGATGGACTGCTGCAATAATTTCAGCTGTTGGTTAATCATCTTGTGCATGATGTGCAATTATTCAGCCCAGTCCTTCTTCTCCTTTTTTTTTTTTTTCTTTCTTTTTTCTTTTTTCTTTTGAGTGTCCTTAGGTACCATACAATTAAAAGCCCAAAATATTCCTGATGCTAATATTATAGTCACTGTTTCAACATTGGTGTTTCCAAATCTGAGTTCCTCGACACTGCGACGTCTCCTCTGCCTTTTCCGTCGTTCCCCCCTTCTCTCTCTCTCTCTCTCTCTCTCTCTCTCTCTTTACTTTAGTTCATCTTCTAAAATAAGTTTGATGAAAAAGCCATCCTTCATTAAGGCCTTGGCGTCCTGGAGAGAGCATATGTTATGATGAATAGTGCCGTTAGGACGACTAAAGGCCATTTGCCCGTTAGGCTGGCGGCCGGCGCGCAGTACCGCGAGCTCACACCGCGTCCGCCGCACACACTCTCAGCTTGCTCTTTTACTGAATTAGCTACTTAACCTTGATAAAGACGCTTGCGCTCTCGTAAGACTCCATTTTCCTTATTAGAGATATTTGGGAAGGGAGCGATGGAGTCCTGTGGCAAAATAAGTTAACAATCTAATAATGTACAGCATCTGTTCTGGGCAAAGGTCGGCTAGCTCGAGGAACGGCGGGAAAAATAGCACAAGGAATAGAAAAGTAAAGCGAAATAGTTTTGTTTTATTGGTCAGAAAAAATGTCTTAAATAAATAATCAATTCTCTTCCATTAGAGCTAATTAACCTCCATGTGTATTGTTGATATTAGCAGATAAATTACGTCCATAAAGTCGTGGGGTTTTTTTTTTTTTTTTTTCCATGAATGTCTTGTAATTCTTGGTATCTTCTAGACATATTGTACAGTATAAACCTGCGATTCAGTGCTGTGTTTGTTTGCATGTTTGTCTCTCCTGATGTGTAACTTTGCATGGTTCAGACTCATGGTATAAACATGCATCACACACTCCTCCAGATTGAGAGAAACTAGACCTTTTTTTTTTTTTTCCTGAGGAGGTCCCGTCGAGCTCCAGCTGATGGCAGAGAGAAATGTGATTACAGAGTCCCCAAAGTACGATCTATCACACATTACACTCCATTCTGTCAGGAGCCGTGGCTTGCCGGCGGGAGGGAGACGGAATTGTGGGAGACAGCTATCAGCTGTTTGAAATGCTGCCCAGACATTTGCTTAAGATCCGGCGTGAAACCAAAACACATTCCTGATGGAGACAAGGAAGTCTTTTGAACTAACTTTTTACTTCCTTTTATTAATTTCAGCAAGTATGGTAAATAACTGTTCATAATAATAATAATAATAATAATAATAATAATAATAAATGAGAGAGTTTATTCAATAATAAAAGTATTAAATAGTGAATTATTGCAGATTTTTTTTTTTAAATTTATAATGAATAAAATGTATTATTCTGATAAATGTAGAGATTACACACACCTAGGAGGAAAAAGATTTGCATAATATATTACCATATAAAGCGCAGTGTGTTTGTGATGTGTAAAGTTTGTGTTTGTGTTACGCAGGGCTCTGCCGGAGCGATGCGTCGCCTCGTATCAGCGCGTGTGCAGCGTTCTGCGCTCGTATCAAACACTCAAGGTTAACTCTGAATATTTTGCTTCTGTTTAAGCGTTCAAAGCTCTGGGCCTGAGAGAGAGAGAGACGATGAGGATGTGTGTGTGTGTGTGTGTGTGTGTGTGTGTGGGTGTGTGTATGACGACAAGTAACGCTGGATCATGAAAATGGCTGTAATGTCCAGAAGAAAGTAATAAACACACACGTACTCAAGGTGACAGGATGAGTGTTTAATCGCGCTCCGGGTTGCTCTTAGTGTTCTTATTATCTTCTTCTGCCGAATGCAGACGTTGAAGCCCAGGCCGTGCACACGAGCCCGAGTCTGCCTGAGAGGAGGAGCGAAGTGAACACGTCCTCGTAAGGACTTTAGCTTTAAGCTTTTCTGTTAAGTTCGTTTGATTGTCTCTGGTGTTTAAACGTGAGGGATTAGCAAATGTCGCCAAGTGAGCGGTGAGCGGAATGTTTGCTAAACGCTGCTAGAGAAGTCTGATTAGCGCAGAGGCTGGCAGCGCGGTTAACATTAAAAGTTTACACTTGGGCTTTAGTCGAATGCTATGGAGTCTGTAGCGTTTAAACGACTTTCTGTTTTCACCGCATTAAGTCGAAGCAGGTTAGAACAGAACCGGACCACACAGAACCGGACCACACAGAACCGTACCACATAGAACACACAGAACCGGACCACACAGAACGCACAGAACTGGACTGTTTTTTGGCAGCTTGATAAAATCAAAAATCCTAAACATGATTGTTTTGGTCAATATTAAGATCATGATTATTTAACATAACTGTTTATTTACTTTAGAAACATCATGCAGTGAATAACCAAAGAGAGAGAGAGAGAGAGAGCGGCTGCAGCCTGACTGAGAGTGAGGATCAGCAATTATGTAAAAAAAAATATTATAATAAGTCTGTAATAATGTATAAATTACATAATAATAATAATCAGCATTTGCTTTGCCTTTATTGCTTATAGAACATCTAGAGCTTGTTTTAAATGAAACTTGTTTTAAATTTAAACACCATTCAAGATGTTCAATAATTGTATACAATCTTTGAATAAAATATTAAATGCTGATAATAGTTGTAAAGTGAAATATGAGGCATGATGATTCTTTTTACTTTTTGTTCCTATTTTATAGAATAGAAACAAAAAGAGATCAAATTAGAAATAAAAATAGATAGAAAAATAAATAAAATAATAATAATAATAATAATAATAATAATAATAAGCCTTTGTTCATCTCGTGTGTATATACAGTAACAGCACAGTGACGTTCTTTTTTCACACGTCCCAGCTTTTTGGAGTCAGAGCGCAGGGTCGGCGGTGATATAGCGCCCCCTGGAGCAAACAGCTTTAAGGGCCTTACTCAAGGGCCCAGCAGTGGCATCTAAACCTAAACCGACCTTCTAAACAATAAAGCACAGGAAGGTTATGAAAAGTTTATCATACGCTACAGTATGAGTTTTGGTCCTGATATTACTTGGCCTGTTTTTTTTTTTATCTAAGTGTAGGGATTTAGTGTTATCTGGCAACCATGCGAACCAAGAGTTCCAGAGTTCCATTCACTTCACAATGACTGGAGTGAAAGAAAATACAAATCAGGAACGAGCTCCAGAACTCTCGCACTATGACGAGTAAAATAAATCAGTCATCAGGCTGATGATCTTATATATTACAGCTGGAAGTGAAAAAAGTCTTAACTCGCTGTACAGACGTGTTAATCGCACGGCCCTGCTGTACTGTACATCACATTTCATCCTTTTCTCTCCTCCAGCAGGATTCTGAATCACCGGAGTGTCGAACCTGTCAACTAACGATATTAACGCATTACATCACAACCTGCGACAGAACCGAGCCTCCTCTAAAGCCATACGTTTATATATTAGTATCATGTCGGCTCCGGCCGGGCGGTCTGTGTGATCTGGTTAATCAAAAGTTGACTGGTTTTATGATCTTTTAGTGTTGGAGTTTTATGTGTGCAACTGTGCTCCTTAATCACTCCATTTCCACGAGAAAGCACATAAACGCAGCGTATTCTGCCTCCTGGCTTTTTTTTTTCCCCTCTTCCTCCCTCTCCTGTATTTCTCAAATTCCCTAAAGAGTGCTGAAAGTGTTCCTGCCACCCAAGCATTTTCCGTCAGCGGCATCTGTTAATGCAGCCAGTTGATCGAATACATATTGGCGAAGACAGGGGGATGAGGGACACACGTGGGATCCGATTTGGTAGAAGACAGTCAATTTAATGTAATTTCTGGTCGCGGCTCCCGCGGGGGGGACCAAGTATAAATAAATGAATAAAAATAAAATAGACCCGTGGACGTGGACGGATGCTCTTTCTGTTTCAAAGCCGTCATGCGATACCTTTTGTACAGGTTTTTTTTTTTTTTTTTTTGACTGGAGGCTATAAAGGCAGCAAAGTCCTTGTGTGCTCTCTGATCATGACTTTGAAAAATGTGTCTCGCTGTGCCGCTAATGTATTCAGTTTGTATTCAGCGCTTTCATTTGTTCCGTCTCTCGTATCCAAAGGCTGGTGTAAGCCACGGCGCACATTTTTATCAGTTGTTCGTTGCAGACTAAATATTTACTTATCATTAAACGAATGAACCTTAATTCAGGGAGGCTAAGCACCTTATGCTCGGCGCATTCACTCGCACTCTGAAATCTGAAGATTAGCAAAATCATTCCGTAGAGCTTGGAGGTGGAGAGAAAAAAAAAAGAAAAGAAAGAAAGAGCGAAGCGTGTGCTAACAATGTGCATTTATCGAGCTCAGTCCTGATTACCTGCGAGCTCCAGATCCTGGCCTCCTGCTCTGCTTTTATTTTATCATACTGAGACAAAGAGGAAACGATGACGCGTGGTGAATCGTTTTATCTGACACGTGAAGGTCGAGTCTACAGAACGATTACTCTGGAGTTAAAGGGGTCGCCATGTCAAAGTTCACGCCACTTCTGTTGAAGTATCATGAAAAATTCAGCGTGTAGAGGATGGGTTCGCAGGAAACAGGATGGTGGGGCTGTTTTGGGAGAAAAAAAAATTGTTGAGCTGTTTATCTGCAAGTCATTGGAGCTGAAGTAATACACCATGGGAATTGCCACTGAGCACCGAGCTGCAACATCTGCTGTCCCTAAGTGAGTTAGTGCACGTCAGACATCTTTATGTCACCGCAGCGCCCGTGATGGATGCAGCCCTCTCGAAAGGGAGGAAAAAAAAAAAAAAAAAAAACCTTGCGTAAAAATCTGCTCCGCTGTTTTGGCTGTTAAGTGAAATTACTATTTAAATTAATGGCGCTGTCACGGTTTATCTGTGCAAAGAATGAACGCTGATTAGGGTATTGAACAATTAGCAATTTATCATACCGGAGGCTGATGGTGATTATTGTAGCAATGGTTTACCCATGAAAATAAACCAGCAGTCTCTTCCTCTTAGTCAGACGACAGAAATGGGTTTGGCTGAAGCTTTTTATGGAGGTCCATAAGAAAGTGATTTAAGATCAGCGTGAACAGACGCCTTCTGTGTAAACCGCTCGCACGCATGAGAACATGGTACAGGAGGGACGTTGTTCACGTCTCGCCCGGCGTAAATTACCCAGACGAGTAGATTGAGTCGAATATTTACTGATCAATGTGATCTAATTGTTCTTAATTTCATCTGCTCCTGGAAGAGTGCTCGGCAGCGCAACGTGTGAAACACGCGGGGATCCCGGGATGCAAAAACGTGAGCGAGTTGGTTAAGTTAGGCCTTTACAGTGGATGTGACGTGCACAGGACGTCACTGCACAGGGACGTTCCATCTTCGCATATCCCAGCTTGAAGGAAGTACAGCGATACAGGATACAGCGCCCCCTGGAGGAGACAGGGTTAAGGGTTCACAGTGGCAGCCTGGTGGAGCTGGGGCTTGAACCGCCAACCTTCTGATGTCTTAATGTGCTGAGGTGCCACTGTAGGTGCTCTTCTTTATTTTTAAAAGAATTAAAAGACATACGGTGTATAAAGGAACGGTTTTACATTTTGAGCTTAAACAGATTATTATTTATATGAGGTTTATATTGACTCAGGACACCCGGAGTGTATTCCTGGGGACCAAACCCTGGACGGGTGCCAGTCCATTACAGGACACACAAGCACACACACAGAACTCACACACTATAGGCAATTTGGGAACGGCAATTAGCCCAACCTGCATGTCTTTGGTCTGTGGGAGGAAACCGGAGGAAACTCGCCAAGCTCGGGCAAAAGATACAAACCCCACACACACACACACACACACACACACACACACACACACAGACCCAGTGTGGGATTCAAACACTCCAGGTCTCGTATTGATCTATTAATTTACATAGAATATTATAAATTATAATATAAAGTTTTCCTCATATTACGTTTAAAGTGGATTAAATTGGGTAATTAAGTGTTTTTTTACTTTTAATGCAGTCCTTTTTGGCTAATTATCCTTAGTAAGGAGACATAATCAGGGAGTAATTATAATGTGATGTAATTATAAAACACTAAAACTACACTCATTTTAAAATCAGTAATCGTCATGGAAACAAATAAATGTGCAGTATGTCAGGGTGATATTTTGAGCTTAAACGAGGCACTGTTCTTGTTGAAACAGTGTCTAATATCGATTTATTGACTTACATTACATTTTCAATTTCAGGTTTTGGTTTCTCGGATGATTGAGTCGTTAGACGTAGTCTTTATTTAATGCTATGGTTTTAGCCAATTCGCTTAATAGGGGTGCCAATATTTATGGACAGGATGTCTTGTATATACAGTATATTGCATGATGAACAGAAAAAAATCATCATGAAATTGTACATCATTCATTTTTTTTATTTGTTATAAACAGTCAAATCATTTATTATAGAATCATTTTTAATCATATCCACATTTTACAAAAAAACAAAAACACACACACACACACACACACAAATATTATCCACAGGAGGCTCCTGTTATGAATTCCTGTCAGAAGTACAGTCTAGTCCGGGACTAAATTAAAGGTGTCACACTGACTGCACGTCTAACCGCAGCTAATCCACGAAGTCGCGGCGGCAGCTCCGTCCCTCGCGTCCCTCATGTCCCTCACGTCCCTCACATCCGCGGCAACGAGAAACCCGGCCTGTTTGTGTCGACGCAGAATCCGCGCGTGAGGAGCGAGCGGCTGATGCTTTTAAAGGTAATGGGAGAGGATGCGGGGTGATGGGTGTGAGAAAGTGACGGCTGATGGGACGAGACGGGCCGATGGCAGCCGAGCGGTCTGATTTCCCCGCAGTCGACGACGGGCTTCTGGTTTCCACTCCAGCTGACCGAGACGAGCGGAAACACACACGGCGCCCTGGAATCCACGCCGCACGCCCAGTGTGTTCATGTCCAAGTCACACCATTTCCTCTGATCAGAATGTACAGGCTCAAGAAATATTGGCACCCTTATTGAAAACACTGGGAAATTTCTGTTTTTTTTTTGTTTGTTTGTTTGTTTGTTTTGGTATTTTTTGCTCAGCGTATCAGATCTGTTATGGGATTCTGCTCTTCCTAATTAAAATTCTGGTCTTTGAGCTCTTCCTTCCAGCCTGCAGTCGTTCCTGTACCCCGGCTCCATGCGTTCATGACTTTTTATCCTGACAAATATTCTAACTGATGTCCCTGATATTGTACATTTCCTTTTGGTACATTTTATTTCTGTTATGCTCCATCACTTTGGTTTTCTCCAGAGTGATAAATGATGAAGGAATTTTATATACGAAGCCTCATATGTAGTCCTGTTCGGTTTATAATGAGGTAAAAGTAATAAAGTTCAACATTTTGTGCAATCGTTGGTTTGCTGCGTCTCCACACATAGTATGGTTCATGTGTTTTAAGTCTTAAATCAGAACGGAGGCTCACATGAGTTCACTGTGAGTAATAGAGGCCACAGTCTATAACACTTACAATGTAAATACTAAATACTAAAGATATAAAGACTAAGACTTATTGTAATGGTTTTATTTTCACCTCGATTTTGACTTTAATTCAAAGTCTCCCTTTTAAGGCTAGCAATAGTTCTGAGATTTAATATTGTAATTTATATGTCGTTAAATATAAATATTGTTTAGTAATGATGATGATGGAGAATTAACACTTTTAGACTGTTTCATGTAAAAAGCATATCTTAAATGTATGTAGATTTTTATAAATCCTTTATTTTATTACACATTATGAGACATAGTTTGCATTTTTAAGTAATGTAACAATTCCAAACAATACTGTCTAAGTCCTTCTGTAACAAATACTTCCTTTATAGATATGATATACTGTACGTGTGTGTGCGTGTGTGTGTGTGTGTGTGTGTGTGTGTGTGTGTGTGTGTGTGTGTGTGTGTGTGTAGGAATGGCATGTTGTGGCGAGCACTACATAAACACGTCCACCGCGTTATGTTGCGCCGGGCCGGATCAGGATCCGCGAGCTCACGCGCTGGAGAACAGGACGGCGTCCCTGAAGTGCTGCTGGACCGAGCTGATCGAGAAGGACAGGGAGTGCTGTAACGGTGTCGGGTTCGACCCGAACGTGGCCGTGTGTGCAGACCGGGCGCCCCATGGCCTCATCATCATGGTAGATCACATGACTGACATTTCTTACATTTATTTATTTAAATTTTGAGCAACACATTAAGGGCAGGTGTTCGTTTGTAACGGAACCGAATCGGAGAAAATCCGCATCACGGTGATCACATAAGGACCGTGCTTTCACTGAAAAGCTGTTTCTTTGAAATCAAAACAAGTCTGAAGTCAATCTGAATAAAGTAAAAACAATTCATGTTAAAATGTGCAGCAAAGTCATGATTAAGATTTCGCACAGAACTGAGCGTGTGTTTAATCCAAGCCGTTCGTCTCTTCTTCAAGCACTGCTCAAGTTTTGTGGTGTGTGTGTGTGTGTGTGTGTGTGTGTGTGTGTGTGTGTGTGTGTGTGTGTGCACAGTTACGCCAAATCTGAGGTCTTATTCTGTGTTTGTGAGAAAAACAAATAATCTCAGGTTAAAACTTTCGGATTAAACAGGAAGTTGTTCATAAAATCTGCATGAATTAACATATGAATTTCACGGCAGCCGTCAGAGCTCAGTTACACGTGACGGTCACGTGTCGAGGGTTTCTCTTCTTTTTTTCTCTTTTTGTAATAAAGAAAAGTAAAGAGACTTTAAAGTTAAATTCAAATTCAAGTTCAACTAACCCAAGCTAACCCGATCCAGAGATGGAAACTCTCAGATTAGCGCTCCTTCATCTCGGGCGCTCTGGGTTCGACTGATATAATTAGCCATGGTGCTGAATCGTTAGCCGTGCTCTGACCCGCAGATACAGCGCTCGTGTTAATAAGGCTTACGTGTTAATATATGTTAATAATCCTGATACAGCTCACGCTGTGGACGCCAGGAACGGGCCGGCTGGTTAATTCTGCTACGTAGCTTTTATTTACAGTGTGCAGCACATCTGGATGGCACGCCGCACATCTGTTTTTCATGGTGTCGAGTAGTAGTTGATCATTAAATATTCCCTATGACATGTACTGATGTTATAATGATATTATTAGCAATATAAAGCTCTTATGAAGATGATTGAGGCGTGTTTTTAAATTTCCCTGCAGGAGAAGCATGAGCCACGCTCGCTAGCGCCGCTAGCATTATCGATCATACATGTTCTTTGGCACATCAGGAAGCTGCGTGAGAAATATGAGGCAGAGATCCGCGATGTATGTGCCTCTCCCGTCAGGACTCGCACTTCAGCTTCATTAATCAGACTCGCTCGCTGTAACATCCCGCAACTCAGCTTGAGCTCGGCAGGCAAAGAGAGAGCGAGTGAAGGAACGCTAACTGTGGCTAACTCGTCATGACGTCATTCATAAGGCCTCTAGTGTAGCGTGACACCCAGGAGCCAAATGCAAACCAGCCAGCGATTGTTTGTGTGTGTGTTTTAGGAGAAGTGTCTTCCCAGCTCTCTTTGTCCCGTGTCCACTGCCTCAAGCGCCTACTGCGGCGTGTGCGATTTCAACCCAGATCTCTTCACCTGTACCCGGATCCCAGGCGAGCCGGACGAGCCAGACGTACCGCCGAACAGCACGACGTCTTCCTTTAACTCACGTGAATCAGCACACACACGCCTCTGCCCGGCAGCGGATGAGCTCATCTACAGCGGAGTGGCCAATAGATACTATTTTACAGGTACATCAGGAACGCTCCGACTCGCTCAGTGATGTCCGGTTTCCTCCAAAATCTTTTTTTTTTGTGTGTGTGTGTGTGTTTTCCTTTCTACACGATTCATATCCTCATTGTTCCAGTTATTGTTAATCATCCTTAACCGGCAGCCGAAGCGGCTGCTCGGCTTTCACATTATTTATCCGGGTGACTGGAGGGCGAGCACGATCGCTTCTTTCGGCACGTTATTTATTCGGTTAGTTGTGTCTGTTTAATCAAGACTAATGCAGGAGTTCAGCGGGGCTGGCTGGAGCAACCAGAGTGATTCTAGTCAGCGCTGTGCCGCCATCTGGGCTCGAGCGTCTAAAGCTGCGGCGGCCCCGCGCGCCTCCAGATGTTCTGCGCGCCCCCACACTAACAACCTGCGCCCGGGTGACACTGAGCACACTCAGACGGATACCGCGCAGCTTTAATCCGCGTTTTCTAAGCTTTGTGAATCTTTTATTGGAATCGTTTAATCAAGGGAGACCGAGTTCTGATTTTCCAAAGGGAAATGTCTTTATATCTATAAAGATAGAATAGCAAGTGTTATGAGAGGTACAGTGTGTGTGTGTGTGTGTGTGTGTGTGTGTGTGTGTACAGGGACGTGTACACACTATCCACAATTGCAGGTCTCACGAACCCATTTAAGTGATTTACACCCATGACACCCCCTACACACACACACACACGCACACACACACACACACACACACACATCCATTTACACCAAACAGTTGCTGCACCGATAAAGAAAAACACTGCAATAAACACGGAGGTCCCAGGCCGGTCTTCAAAGCGAAGCCTTGTTTCCGTATGGAGAGGAAGCTGCTTCCCGACGCTTCACCGCTCTCCTGTGGGTTCATAAAGTAATCGGACCACATTTGGCCTCAGTTCAGCGATCGCTCGCTGGAATACATTATCCAACTGTCTATAAGCCTTACAATGTTCAGAACACAAATCTGTCTCCTAAACAAACACAGATATAAATCGGGGTGCACTTTTTTTTTTTGTCCCTCTAAGTTCAAAAGTCTTTACTGGGCTACTCCTCAGATGATGCATTTATACAAGTGTGAGTCCAAAAGTATCCAAGATTTTTCTTGAGATTTTTCTCATTTTTCTCAGTCCAAAAGGCTGTAAGATTTATTTTAAGGAACTTTCAGAAAAGACAAATCCATCATTTTTCGTCATAACCTTCCTGCTCTTTAATACACTCTGTCCGTCTGTCAACAAGCGTTCATATTCCCCACGAACGCGCCGCTGTCTTCAGTTCTTCATCAGGAGTGAGTCTCCGTCCTCGTAGTTCAGCTTTCAGGGGCCCGAACAGGTGAGAGTGTGATGGGGTGAGATCAGGACTATAGTGAGGACGCTTTGACACATCAGAGTGTCCACAGTGTGGAGCAGAAGTGCGCGGACGCGCGTCGTCACGCGAGATCCCGACGTCCTCGGATGTGTTTAATCTGAAGTTTAGTCTTCAGCTCTTCAATAAGCGTCTCACTGTAGCGAGCGCCGTCGATGGCTGAACCTTTCTCCTGATCGTGTTCCAATACTTCTGGCCCTTGAGAATCCCAGAAAACTGCGATGAATTTTCCAGCTTATGGTCGACTTTTGACGTTTTTTCTCTGTGGTTGATTGTTGAGGATGTTTTCCGTTCCGTATTCCTCCGTTTACTCTCAGGATCGTAGTGATGAATCTGCATTTCATCACCAGTAATGATTCTCTTTTTTTTTTTTTTTTTAAATGAGTTTGCCCTTGATTTATGCTCTTCTGTGAGTTTTTTCGGCACCAGGTCCACCCTCAGACCCTCAGGGGAAAAAAAAAAAGAAAAAAAACTATTTGCTGCACGCTGATCCTCTTTCATGCAATCAAAAACAAATTTGCCGTCTATTTCTGTTGGCACCGCAGTGTTACAGATGAACTGATGTAAGACGCTCATCATGTAAGCTTTAAGATAACCGTAAGACGCTGATGTAAGACGCTCATGTAAGCTTTAATATAACCGGAGTGCGGATTATTTTTGACTCACCGTCTTATAAATAAACTTCCTTTACTTGACTCCTCCTCGGAAGCTGTAAACAGCAGGTCTGTGAGTTAATTCAAAGTCATTGGTGGTTTGAAGGACAGCTACAGCTAGCTAGCATTGTCTCTCTCTTCTGATGGCAGAACGTTCCCCAGAGCACCCCTGAACTCGCGCGATGTCACTCGAGAAACGAGGAACTGTTCAGAGAAAAGTTACGCAGTTTAAGGAATGAGAAGTTTGCTTGTGGCTGCAGGTACAGATGTGTGTATGAACATGCTTTATGGTTTTGAATGCGAATTCAGATACAAACCTGGAGCCCTACACCGCCTACGAGTACAGAGTGTCTGCGTGGAACAGGCGCGGCCACGGGGTAAGCCTGCCGTCCCGGGTCACTACGGAAGAGGACGTCCCTCGGGGTGTCCTGCCCCCCGGCTGGAGCCGAGTGGGCCGGCGGGACGACATCATCCAACTCAACTGGTCTTCGCCGATTAAGTCTAACGGTAACTTTTAAGTGATTTTTTTTTTTTTTTTTCGTCCTGGTGATTATTTTGTAAAAGTTGTTCTATCCGAACAGGAATTACTGAAACTGAAACTCACTGCACCACGATGTGATTGTTGGTAACAGTTCAGGGAGTGAGGGAAGCTTTAGCTGTGCCATTGTAATTATGTGAAAGTCATTGTTGCTGTAGTAAATGCTAGTCTTCGTACGACACACATTCCACGCGCGCCATCCTTTAATCACAGAGCTGCTTGTTTGGCTAATCTGTGCTCGCGTTGTGATTTCGTACGTTTAGCCTCATTCCGACGCCGAACCGGGATCGACCCCGTGATGATGATGACGATAACCTGGCGGGTGGGTCGAAGTCTATCCGGCTGATTGATGTAGCAGCGCGCCGAGTTACCGTACTTAATCTGCATCTCCCAGCCGAATAATTTATGAATGCCCAAATTCACATGCGCATAAACATGGCGCTAAGTAGAAATAACAAGCTCCATTTGCGCGAACTTCTGGACCACTTAAATATGTAAAGAAACACGTTGATTGCTCATTAGGGCATTCTGCTCTTTAATCAGAGGCCCAATCTGCTGTGATTTTTAGCCGAAGTCAGTCCTCCGCCTCCGCACTCTGACTACAGAGACACGGAGAGGAGGAAGAAGTGTAGAGGAGAAAAGTTAACACTCGAACCCTTTCCTCCTCCACAGCTCTGCCCTTCTTCCCTTCTCTTTCTAATTAGTGTGCCTTCATGTCTTTATGTTGCTCCAGGTGAGATCAGCCATTACGTGGTTCTGCGTGATGGACGGGAGCGTTACCGCGGAACTGAGCGCAGCTTCACCGACGCCGGCGGCATTCGGCCTTTCCATGAGTACACGTACCAGCTGAGAGTCTGCACTACGGCCGGCTGCGCAGACTCCGCCAAAGTCAGTCCACCGTCATTGCCTGATCGATTCCCAGTGTAGGAAGCTAATGTCTAATGTGTGACTAAAGGTTTGTGACCTAGCCATCGCACTCATGCCTGAGTGGTCTCGTGTTGTTAGAGGTGCACAGTTGTACAGAATGTCTTTGCCGGCTGTAGGAACGGAGCAAGACGCCTAAACCTGTTCCGGCACCAAAATGCACAAAGCGAGCTCCATGACGACGTAGTGCACCAAGGGTGGAGGTTCCCGAAGTGTTTGCAGATGAATGTGATGGACAGGTGTCCAAATAGATCTGGCCATATAGCATCATGCACTGTACATGTTATAAATACAATACAGCGGTAACTCGGCATCCAAGTTTTAATTCTTCCGGATGTCGTACTGTGAAACGCATTGTCCCATAGGAAATAATGTGAAAGCGGATAATCCGTTCCAGCCGCCCAAAAATATTACCAATATTACCCATTTCCAACACTGTAATCATATTTCTTCATATAAAGCAATCTAAAGACATGTAAATGAAGTAACATATGAATAAATAGATATTAAACCTCATTTAAGCTTAATTTATGATTCCTCTCGGCATCGGCTGCATTAAAACCCAAACTGAAAGTGTCTCCCTTTTCTTCCTGTTACCGTCCATGATAACATTCTCGGGACCCGCGGTGCTACGTCTTCACTAAATCTTTAAAAAAAAAAAAAAGTAAACTTGCTCCGCTAGACTTTCCACTGACGCAAGTAAGTTTTGAACGGCTCCACGACGTACGCGCGACTTAGCCGATGTTCGGTTCGGTCGCTTGTGTGTCGAAAATGCTTCTTAGGCCGAGGCGAACCTCTTGCAAAATTTCACTTAAGATGAAAATCCTTATGCTAAAGTACCGTACCACTGTACTTCATGTACTTAATACGCTTTAAACACGCTTGATTTCATACCAAGAAGAATTAATAATCGCATGTTAACATTTAGCAAAGTAAAAATGTGTCTCCTCTCTGACATGTT
The DNA here is from genome assembly GCA_013621035.1 of Clarias magur. Lineage (NCBI taxonomy): Eukaryota > Metazoa > Chordata > Actinopteri > Siluriformes > Clariidae > Clarias > Clarias magur. Next base: position 339,362 of record QNUK01000633.1, on the reverse strand, counting down.
TGTCTCCTTTTAGTTGGAATATCAGGGTGATGATGGTGAGACGCACAGAGCTCTGATACCTGCTGTTTTTATGATGTAACTTGGCCAAGTGTTTAAGTGATCATGTGTTGGACATTCCTTCAGATCGCCTTAGGTGCAGAAGCATAATTTGACGCTTCTTAAACGGCGAGCTTTCGTTTCAAAAGGCAGTGGCATTATTTTCTTGATTTTCTTTTTGAACTCATTCCTTGAATTTGGCGCTTCCTTAAGGACATGAATCCATTTGAGTTACTTGAACGTGAGACATATTTTCCTTTTTTAATGAACAAACCGTGAGAATGCAGAAAGCTGCCCTCAGGTGCGCGGCGTCGCTTACAGTAATTTATCGTTTGGGGCCGGAGAGAAACTCATGCTTATGTTTTTGTTAGTTTATTTATTCATTTGTGTTAGGGTTCGGGGTCGCGTTACCTTAAGTTACATTGTGACTTTGACTATTTTAAATAAAGTCTCAGACCAGCAATATTCAGATGGAGTGAAGGTCCTGGTTTAGTCTTTTTCTGTCCTGTGCTGGAACTTCAGCATCTCCTTCTACTTGTTCACTTCCACTGAGGGTTTCAGGTTGTTTGCGAAGCTCGGTTTTGACCCGTTATTGTTCGTATTTTATCAGTTACCTCCCATCCTTTTTGAAGGTATAAAATTAGCGTGATGGAGCCGGAGCAGAGCTCCTCTACCTGGAGTTGTTCGTTCTCCCGCACCGGCCGCGTTCCTGCTTTCTAATTACGAAGTGCTGAGCCGAGCGGATGTTTCCGATAGCGGCCGTGTGGTTCTTCGGGAGCATCTACAGTATCTAACCACATCAGTGTTATCTCGCTATAATTGCTGTCTGCGCCAGATGAAAGCACTAACTCGAGCCTCTGCGTGTCCCGTTCGAGATCGGATGATGATTGTTCTCCGAGGCGTACTCAGGAAACAGGAGAGAACCGAAACAGCACTTTTTCGAGACGCACTCAGGATGCCGCGTTACGGCTCCGGGCGGGCCTCTGATGATACTTTTCCGTCTCCTCTCTCTTTCCAAATTTGGCGGTTTTTAAGTGAGGCATGGTGGAGGGATTAACTCGTACACCTGCAAGCATTACCCAAACAGTTGCAATTATTTTGGGCCCCAATACAAGGGGGAGCAATTACCTGCCAGGGCATGGGGGACCCGAGGAGGCTGATTTAATCTCCGCGGACACTCTGTGGGCTCACACAAGCACATCAGGCTAGTGCCTGGGTCAGGCTGCAAACAAGCAGAGAGCAGGGGGGAAAAAATAAAAAGAAAGAAAGAACCTTAACCACCTCTCCCTGCCCTCTCCTAATAGTCTGCCACTCCTAAAGACAAGAACCCAAACCACTAGTGACATTCTATTAGAGAAGGATATCCAAGCCTCCATTAGGGCAAATTGCTCTGTAATTCCTTTCTCTGTGTGTGTGTGTGTGTGTGTGTGTGACTAGGTGGTGGCAGTGACTGTCCAGGGGGTACCAGAAGGGGTTGCGTCTCCAGTGGTCAGCGCTCTAGGGCCCAGAACTCTTCAGATCAGCTGGACGGCCCCGTCTAAACCTAACGGCGTCGTGCGAGAGTATCGGATTAACCAAACCGGAGTCGGACTCATCCACACACACACGCATGGAGAGATGGAGCACCGCGTCCAAGGTATGGCAGTGTATATTTGAAAGTGATGTTACACAAGCATCTTAGAGCCACTCTGATAAAAACAAGTTAAAAACACAAAGAGTGTTTGAACAGACTCGTGAGCTTCTGGTGTGTTTGAGGAACATGTCGACTGCACTCGGCTCAAACTAATTTCTAAAAATAAAGTGCCGCTTCTATACTTGATGTGTGTGGGTGTGTGTGTGTGTGTGTGTGTGTGAGCGCGTGCGTGCGTGCTGAGAGTGAGTGATGAATCTACCAGGCAGCTGAGAGTAGCCACTCCCTCACACCTCCACACGCAGTAACGGTAACGGAGAGAACAGGGAGTAGGTCCAGCGTCCCCTCAGCGCAGACAACCCTTTATTTATGCACGCTGTTTTCTGGAAGCAATCTAATGACTGAATTTACACCTGATTCCCGCAATGAGCATGCTGCCCTGCACATCAGGCGCCAGGGCCCCCGTGATTTGTGGGGTCTCTTTTATATCTGCCCAGGAGTGGAGCTGCCATTCTGGCCCCGAGCCATCCGTTGGGCCGGGAATTTGCACAGGGACACACACACGCACTCTCACACACACACACGCACACGCTTTGATGAGCCTAACTCATGGAAACAGGCAGCTGCACAACACACAGCTTTTCACACACGCTGAGAGAGTGTCTCACTGTGGAGAGTCAGATTTCTGCTTTTCTTTTGCAATCATAAGAGAAATATAATTATTTCTCTATAATATTATAGACTAATTTGTGAAATAATAAAAAGATGATTGGTAATTGTAACACTTATCCCTATTATTATTATTATTATTATTATTATTATTATTATTATTATTATTATTATATAAACATATGGTTAGTACTAATAAACCATTTTACCTTTAAATAAGAAATGTATTTTATTAAACATTATATTATTATTATTATTATTATTATTATCATTGTTGTTGTTGTTATTATTATGCATACTGTATGTTTATATGTATTGCTAGAAAGAGGGAGGGTGAATAGAGTGAGAATGATACCATGGCACATTTTCAAACAAAATATGGTAGTAATTGACCTCAGCGTTAAAATAAATTAACCTTTTACCTTAATAATAATAATAATAAACCAATTTTACTAATAAACCATTTTACCTTTATAATAATAATAATAATAATAATAATAATAATAATAATAATTAGAATTTGAGTGCATTTAAGCATTATTATTGTGTTGTTGTTGTTGTTGTTGTTGTTGTTATTTTCCCCAGTAATATTTACTTAAATAGACATGCATAATAAAATACACAATAAAATAATAATAAAAGAATTTTGCATTTGAGTGCATTTCTATATATATATATATATATACATATATATATATATATATATATATACATATATATATATATATATATATATAATGTGCACAAATAATAATCCATACAGAAGGTCATTAGTACTTACTACTACTGATAATAATAATAATAATAATAATAATAATAACAATAATAATAATAATAATACAGCAGTTCTTTCATTTGTAAAACATTTATGTAAATGTCTCCATGCAAATAGGACATATGTGCTTTAAGTGTCCCTCTCTGGAGGAAATCTGACATGCATAATTCATGTGGAGAGAGATGAGGGGGAAAAAAAGCCAAATGCTAGTCGTTCCTCGCTTGCTGACACTATCAATGACATGATTATCAAATCTGAGTGGGGCACATATTTTTTGGGAAGCGTCTGATCTTCTTCCAGTCACAATTAATATGAATGAAACGGCACGCTGAGAGCTTGTCCTGGGAGAGAGAGAGAGAGAGAGAGACGGCTCTGGGAACGCTGGAAACACACGCGGAGTGAGCCGAGGCATTTGGCTTCACTTCCTTTGAGACACTGATATCCGTGGTAAACTGCCTTCACTTACTGGAGTCATAAAAAAAGAGAGAGTTTTTGTAATATTTCACTTCTTTAGCATAAGACTTTCATCAGACATGAGCTCTGATAGGTGTTTAGTCGGATGCCACGGCGTGTTAGGACCCTAATGCTAAATGATTTACGGAGCTGCTTTCATGGTTTCCTCTCCGTCGTGACTCTTTGTCGTTTCTCAGACGTCAGACTGGAATGAAGTCCTGGAACGCAGCTCATGTTTGTGTACAAGCTTGAAATCAGGGTTCCTCCAAAGCACCCAAGCAGATCTCTGCTAAGTAAAGATATTCCAGCGCTGGGGCTTTTACGCTTTCACTGTCGAGGCCCTGGAGCTGGCACACACACACACACACGCACATACACACACATGCCAGGAGGGGCATAAAGTGCCAATCGGTCGCTCAGGGATTCTGGGTGTGTGACGGTATGAGGGCAGATTTAGGGTGGGGTGGGGAGGCAGTACCATACAGCACATTTAGGACAGTTGAGAGACAGCGGTAGGCCATGATGTCCGTGCTGCATTCGTTTATGTTGAAGAAAAGAGACTCCTACGTCTCAAATGTGTGGATTGATTGTCTCATTAGAAACCCTCTCTCTCTCTCTCTCTCTCTCTCTCTCTCTGTCTCTCTCTCTCTCTGTCTGTCTGTCTCTCTCCCTCTCTCTCTCTCTCTCCCTCTCTCTCTCTCTCTGTCTGTCTCTCTCTCTCTCTCCCTCTCTCTCTCTCTCCCTCTCTCTCTGTCTGTCTCTCTCTCTCTCTCCCTCTCTCCCCCTCTCTCTCTCTCTGTCTCTCTCTCTGTCTCTCTCTCTCTCTTCACACATTTATATTTCACAGCTTCTGTGCTCAGGACCCTCCCTAAGAACAATAACAGAATAAATAAAAGAGCCACTTTGTTAAACTGCATTGTCCGATCACTGAGTTCCTTAAAAAGGCGTCTGAAATCCGTACAACTTTTTCCTTAGTTTAGTGTTTAACATTTAGAAAGTCTCACATTTAGACTTTGAATCGACTTAAACACAAGCAGCTATGTGTGTGTGTGTGTGTGTGTGTGTGTGTGTGTGTGTGTGTGTGTGTGTGTGTGTGTGTGTGTGTGTGTGTGTGTGTGTGTGTGTGAGAGAGGGAGGGAGGGAGGGAGGGAGAGGGAGGGTGAACCAGAGTGAGAATGATACCATGGCGCATTTGCAAACAAAATGTGCTGGTAGTAATTGACCTCAGCGCTGGAATAAGTTAACCTTGACTCAGGCACTCAGAGCATCTTCAGACGGAGCGCCGTGATTCCTGCGAAAGTGCCGCTGCACAACAGTGCCCTTTTGTTTAGACTTAATTGCCAAATTATCTGCCTAAAGATGAGAGAGAAGGGTGTGTGTGGGAGAGAGAGAGAGAATTATCATGACTTGAAGACTTTCCCAGACTCTTACAGTCGAACACTTACAGGCTTATTACTTTTACAAGATGCACAAATTAGCTGAGCTGAACTCTCTCTGAAATCAACAATCAAGAGAAAATAATCCCTGATTAATAATGAAATACTGGAAATACTTTTCATTAGCTTGTATACAGTACAGTTCTGAAGTCTATGTGCATATATACAGTACAGAGATATAATGCTGAAATTCCTGTAGTTTAGTAGATTAAACCAAGTCTGGTATAGAATTATATTCTAATAATAATAATTATTATTATTATTATTATACATATTATTATTATTGTAATATTCAGACCTTGATTACAACGTTGTATCATCAACCATTAAAAAAAAAAACATGTGCCAGTAAAATATATTAATGATAAATAAAATATATTTAATATGACATTGTTATTTAAAATCTTGAATGTTATATATTAAAATGTTATAACATTATGTTCTGTTACATTATGTTCAAATGCTATAAGTCTAATGATGAATTTCTTTTATTATTAGTGCATTTAAAGATATATATTTTTAAAAAGCTATAAATTTTAATGTTTGAAATAATCTTAATATTTAGATTTTTTTTAAATCCTTTTTTTAATGACTTTTTGCTGGATAATCATTTTCCTTTGAAGATCACACACACACACACACACACACACACACACACAGAGGCAGTAATTTTTCTCGGTATTCTTTTCAAACGACACACACCTAAACACCTCGATGATTTAATGTGATCCGAGCTTTAACGACTCTGCCCCCCCCCCCCCCCCCCTCACTATCACCCCCCCCTTGTGCAGACAGAAACACCAGCGTTCAAAGTCACGGGTTCCTCGCGCTCCGAGCTCGGGCCTGTCCCACTCCGGTACAGAGCTAATATTTCTCTGTCACAGAACCCACATCTGAGTGGCCGTGTTGTGACACATGAGAGGAGCGAGAGGGGGACGAGAGGAACCTCAACCTCCTCTAAATTCTGCCTGAGCGGGAGCGCGTGGGGGAGGGGCGGAGCGCCGGCGAGGAAGCCGAGCCTGTAAAAAGGCATCGCAGGTCATCTCCGCCGTCACGTGGGCCCCACAAATCACTCCGTAACACCCTCCAGATAGGGGGAGGGGGGGAGGGGGGGATTAATAGTGTTAAAAAAATAATAATAAAAATCATTGCACACATGACGTCATCTCTCAGTTATTTAGGCGCGCTTTCTAGATCTTTCTCCTTCAGTCCGGTTGCTTCAGGGAGGACGGACGCGCAGCCATCATCTCCTCATATTCACTAATGCAAACGGGAAATGGCAGCTTGTCAATAAACGAGCGTTTGATGTCATTTATTAGCGCGCCCGTCCTCATTGCGCTGCACAGAACAGTTCGTCTGACAGTTACGGCGTTGTTTCACTTCGCGTTAGTCTCGAGCTGCAAACGGCCCGCGTGAGCGCTAAACTCATTCTACACCTCTTATTTTATTGTTTTGGGGTTGTTGTTGTTTTTTTTTTTTATTGAGGTTGCATATATCTGATTAATCAGACTTAGAGCGCCCCCTTGAGTTAGCTTGAAAAATGTTTAAGTGAAAAATTCTAATTGTACTACAAGGGGAAGTTTTCACATTTTAATGACGTCATGCCTAATCAAAAACATAGAGGTGGCTGCAGGCAATCAGGGATTTTTGTGTGTGATATTTGTGTGTATAATATCCATAGTAAAGTTCATTAGCGCTGTGTGTGTGTGTGTGTGTGTGTGTGTGTGTGTGTGTGTGTGTGTATCTCACTAAATATTAAAATAAAGTTGTCATACCAGTGGGATCCGATATGCAGCCTGATAAAGGTTCGGGATCACAGCAAATAATGTTGTGATGAGGTTATTTGCCATGCCAAAACACACACACACACACACACACACACACTCAGACATGGCGTGCATCGTGCATGGCAATAGTGAAGCCGAGCTTTAAAGGCAGTGTTCCGCGGCTGTCCCTTCGTGTTTAGTATGCTTGACAGAATTCTTTACTTAACCCAAACACGATTCAGCGTTCTGAAAACATTGATCTGTGTTGGGGTTAAATGAAGGCAGACGGACGGAATACTAACCAGCGGCTCCGTCTGAGGACTGTGAGACTCATCTGAGCGAGAACGCCGGACAGAAAGCAAATATTTCCAAAACCAGAAAGACAAAAAAAAAAAGTGCAAAGTTATTTGTCTGGTTTATGAGACGAGAGGATTGCACTATTACTGAGTGATTTGTTTTGAATATCTGTTCAACCAAATGTAAAAGACTGTGTGCTATATTGTGTGTGTACAATACACGCACACACACACACACACACACACACACGCTTACAAATCTGCCAGTAACGGAGTAATTTAATTACAGATCTCTGATAATTATCTGTTGTCTAATGCTTGAAGAAAGAAATAAAAAATCCTGTGTGTGTGCGTGTATGGTATCACTTATCTGAGTGTATCCATGCTGTGTGTGTGTGTGTGTGTGTGTGTGTGTGTGTGTGTGTGTGTAGAGCTGCAGCCTTACACCAACTACAGCTTCGTGCTCACGGCGTGCACGGTGGCCGGCTGCGGAGCAAGTCAGCCATCTATGGGCCGCACGCTGCAAGATGCACCTGAAGGTTAGTGCACACACACACACACACACACACACACACACACACACACACACACAGAGAGCACACAAAATGTTCAGATGATTTTGAAATAGATCTTTCATTATCCTCCACTGTATTTCCTTTCTATTTATTTCTCCATTTCATTGAAAAAGGTTCACGTTCCTGCTTTGTTGTTGTTGTTGTTGTTGTTGTTGTTGTTGAACACACAGGCGTCTGGCTGGTGCCGAGGCATGTCACGGTGAACAGCACGGCCGTGGAGCTCTACTGGAGTCGGCCGGCGCGACCCAACGGCCGCCTCACCCGCTACCGGCTCCTGCGTGACGGAGAGGGCGTGTACACCGGCGGCCCACAGGAGAGCAAACACACAGACACCCAGCTGCAGCCCGACACCAGGTCCTGTCTCTCACACACACACACACACACACACACACACACACGCACGTCTCGAACACACTCTTAATCCTCCGTGTTTTATTTAATTCCTGTGTCACACACAGAGAGACAAATCATTAGAAGGTTTTCTGAACACGAGCTGGACGAGTGCGATAATAAAGAAATGAAGGTGTGTGTGCGTGCATGTGTGTGTGTGCACACGAGTTACTCAAACAGGATGAAGAGTTAAAAAATAAGAGATTTAAATGGGATCTTTTTGTCATCATTATTCAGATTATTTATGTACTGAATAACTACGAATATTTATTACACAGCAGCTGTAAATGTATAATGTATGATGGACATTTAAATAAAATGTAGAAATAAGTTGTGATTAAATCTGTTATAAAGTGTTATGATAAATATTAATTTTTCCTGATATTTTCTTTTTCCCTGAAATTGTTATAAATTCTATCTAAAGTGTTACAGATGGACTGCAGGAGATCCGCTGTATTATTATTCGCTTCCGTCAGTTAAGACGAATGTTTCACTAAAGCTAAAATATATACAGTATATATAAATCATCTACAGGGAATTAAACACACTTGTATGCAATAATTTGTTTAAAGCTGTTTAATCATTTGTTAACAAGAGCAAATATAAAAATCCTTTTATGTTTAATTTCTTTAGATTTGTTTATAATGTATTTTAATAATTTACATCACAATTTACTCATTTGTGTTTAAACATTTTTGAACGATCCGGAGCACAAAAGTCAGTATAGAATGCCTTGATTAAAAAATGTTTTTATCTGTTTAAAAACACACACACACACACACACACACACACACACACACACACACACAGACTGTATGCATTTGGATTGTGTTGTTTATGCAATATAGAGAGTAAATATTTGAAAAGACGGCCTGCGTCCAATAAGCAGCTTAAGATACAATATAAATCTGTTTGTTTTCATTATGTTATCTATAGAGAGAGAGAGATGAGGTAATGCCCACGTTGTCATTCTGTGTGTGTGTGTGTGTGTGTGTGTGTGTGTGTGTTTTGTTTGTTTTTGTTTTTGTTTGTAAATCCTGTCGTTCCATGTCTACGGCACATATCTGACATGTCAAAACCATCCGTGAGCTCTGATTGGATGGTTTGTTTTGGACCCCAGACCCCAGACCCCCCCTGCCACCCATCCCCCCCCCCCCGCCTCCCCCGCACCATCCTTTTTCCGTCTTTGTTTATGCGATGGCTGCAGAGAGGGTCGCACCGAGGCATGACGTTTAATTTGCCTTAATTCCAGATGACCTGCCAAAAGGCATTCCCCTCTCCGCTGCTCGATCCTCTTCCTCTTTCCTTTGTCCAATTTAGCTCGGCGAGCAGCGGCACAATGGCGAGCGTGCGCTTCATTATCCGGCGAGGCTGTAGCGAGGCGCGGGACGCGGCTAACCGGTGGGCCGTGCTCATCGATTATTTATGACAGTGTTGATTAGCTGTCACGTACCTCACCACAGTAGAAAGTCTGGCTGATGAGTGAAATATTAACCCCCCCATCAATACCCCCCCCCATCACCACCGTCTTAAAGATCTGAGCTCACCTGATAGGAGCACGCTGCTTCCTTTGATGCAGCTCGGATGCACCGGCCAATTACATCTTACGCCCACGCACAGACACACTGCACACACACTAGTGTTCATTTTAATCCTCTAGAATCATCGTGTGTTGTGTCTCTGCGATTTAACCTGAATTTGCTTAGTTTTTGATTTGCGTAACTTGCTGAGCGCGAATCCGTGTGCGCGTAACAACATGTTTGTGCCACTTAAGTCTTATTACACACTTACACTCTCTAACGAGACATGTCGTGCTGGCTCAGCGTGGGCGCGTGTAAAACGTGTCCGGTGGCAAATCTGCGCCGCTAATGCACTTTATTGGCAGTGATGAGAGCGGGATATGATTTCTGACGGCCTTATTGTAAAGGGACCTCGCTGGAACAATACTTAATGGCTGTGTGTGGAGTTTATGGCAAATTAAAAGCCTGGAATGTTCAGAGTGACCCGAGACGGACTTCTGCGCCGACACGTCTCGCTGTTAAAAAGCTAAATCTATCTTGTGAAGTCATGTACACGTTGAAAGAGCTTTCCTTTTAGCGTTTTATAACCCGCTCACACTCACACTCACACTCACACTCGCACGGCATTCATATGCATGTGTGTGAAGTACCTATCAGGCCTGTGAAAGACCAGCGTGGAGGCCCTGATCAGCATTGCATTAACACCGTCATCTGTTTAATGGCATCACCCTCCATCGATCCACTGAGGAGCTCCAAGCTGGAGAAGGAAAATGAACCGCGAGCCTGACGTTAAAGTCATTATTTTTGTTTGTATGAGTGTCAAATTTAGAAACGCATGAGTGTTTATGCGTCCTTCACGATGGTGTTCCTGCAGATACGTGTTTGAGCTGGAGGCCAGTACGGATGCTGGGAGCAGCGTGAGCAGCCAGTACATCATCCAGACCCCCGCGTCCTCCCCGGAGAGAATCCCTGCCCCGGTTAACGTCAGCGTCTTGGGGCCGCGCTCTGTCTTTGTCGCGTGGTCACTCCCAGGTAATGTTTTCACCCTAATGCGTGATGCACCTTCTCTGTTTAGCACTCGTTCAGCAGTGATTTATCCGCGCTTCGGCCGGAGAGAGAGAGAGAGAGAGAGAGAGAGTCTGCGTGAGGAGGAGGAAATTTACGAGGAGCGTGGCGAGGATTGTAATGCGAGTCAGCCATCGGCTTGACGTAGCCGGGAATCAATTAGCTCGACATTCAAACTCAAGTGGCGGATTTCCTAACACTGGCATGATTTACTGAGGGGCTGCAGAGACTCCATGCTCCATGTTACGGCTAATGCCTTTAGCTTCACCCGGCTGAATTGTTTTTGTTGTTGTTTTTTTCACTCATTTCATTATTACTTAGTTGATTCTACATCGGGTTCTTAACAAGTTTTATGAATTCTCAGTCATCCGAAAGTTTATCTAAAGCTGTATATAAAGGAGCATTTTAAACATTTTTGGTTTCTCTTTTTCTATATATATATATAAAAAGGTATTTTTTCATATAAAATTGCAGCAAAGTGAAGATTGGTTCTGATAGACATGAGTCAATACGTTGCAGGGTGTGGCAGGGCGTGGCAGGGCGTGGCAGGGCGTGGCAGGGCGTGGCAGTGTAGCTGCCCATGCTGACCCGTATACTCCACCCACAGCACCTCCTAGAAAGGGCACCTGAGGATCAGAACTGGACCACCTAGCAATGAAAGAAGGAGGTCTGGTCTGATGAATCATCACACACACGCGCACAGCCGTTCACATGATTCATCAGACCAGGATGCATTATGGGAAGTGGGCGGAGGCAGTGTGATGCTCTGGGTGATGTTCTGCCGGGAAACCTCAGGACCAGATTTTCATGTGGATGTTACTCTGACACACCCCAGCTACCTAAACACTGTTACACACCGAGTTACACACCTTCATGACCAGGGGTCACCTTGAGGTCGGGGTGTGTTCGGGATTCGAGGCTCCACCTCACACCTTACCTACAGGACCTGAAGGATCTGCTGCTGAGGCTCGGTGCCAGATATACGGTGGGTGTGAAGTGCAAAACAAGTTAACAAAACGAAAACAAAATAACAAATTAAAAACCACAATAACAAAACCCAAAACTAATTTGCTATTTTGATTTTGAATTTGCTATTTAGTTTTGGGTTTTGTTCATTTGGTTTGCGCCTCTCGGCCGTTCAGAAACAAACCGGAAAAGGTAGGTATAGTTTGCGAATGAAATTCTTACCGCTGATTGGACGAGACATCTGTCACTCAAGATATACAGGAAGTCCTGTAGCGGCGGTAGATTCGTGTGTGTGTGAATGTGCAAACATGTCCTGTCCTTATTGTGGTTTCAAATATAAATATAAACTTTTGCAGTTCTTGTGGAAAGAATCTTTCGCTTTTAAAAGAGACACATCAGTTCGCAAACTAATCTTTATACCGTGATGTCATCAGCATGTCCAAAATCACGGCATACGAATGTCCGTCCTCAAAGTAACGTTGAATAAAATCCATTTCCGTGCTTTCTAATGAAACATTTCATTATTTTCTTAGTTTTGCACACAAGAAACAAAGTTAGAGACTCAATTTCCTACTTCCTGTTTATCTTGAGTGACAGGTGTCTCGTCCAATCAGCGGTAAGAATTTCATTCGCAAACTATACCTACCTTTTCCGGTTCGCATCTGACTGACTGGCCGAGAAGTGCAAAACAAAGGAACAAAACCCAAAACAAAATAATAACAAATTCAAAAACAAATGAACAAATCCGAAAACAAAACAACAAATTAGTTTCTGGTTTTGTTATTTTGTTTTCGGTTTCGTTAATTTGTTTTGCACTTCACGGCCACCGTACAGATACCACACACACACATACACACACACATTCAGGGGTCTAGTGCAGTCCGGGCCTTGTCTCCCTGTCTCTCTCTCTGTCTCTGTCTCTCTCTCTCTCTCTGTCTCTCTCTCTGTCTCCCTGTCTCTCTCTCTGTCTCTGTCTCTCTCTCTCTCTCTGTCTCTCTCTCTGTCTCTCTCTCCCTGTCTCTCCGTTTCTGTCTCTCTCCCTGTCTCTCTCTCTGTCTCTCTCTCTCTCTGTCTCTCCGTCTCTGTCTTTCTCTGTCTCTCTCTCCGTCTCTGTCTCTCTCTCTCTCTCTGTCTCTCTCTCTCTCTCTCTGTCTCTCCGTCTCTGTCTCTCTCTGTCTCTCTCTCCGTCTATGTCTCTCTCCCTGTCTCTCTCTCTCTCTCTCTCTCTCTCCCTCTCTGTCTCTCCGTCTCTGTCTCTCCGTCTCTGTCTCTCCGTCTCTGTCTCTCTCTCTCTCTCTCTCTCTCTCTCTCTCTCTGTCTCTCCGTCTCTGTCTCTCCATCTCTGTCTCTCTCTCCGTCTCTCTCTCTCTCTCTGTCGCTCCATGACACTCTGTGGTAGATTTAGTCAGTGTTGTTTTGTACTCCGCACCGAGTGTCTCTGGTGTTAAATGTCCTGTCCTTGCGACGGCCCTCAGTGATTCCTCTAATCTTTGCGGTGGCAGTCTGCAACCCACTGGCCTCCGCTGATCAATCAGCGTGTGTTTGCGTTTGAGGCAGCGGCGGCCCATCTGCAGGGTCCCGCTGAGCATTGTGGGGATGCCAAGACCGAGCGTTCTCCCACCCAGAGCGCCAGAACACAAACAAACATGCGTGGGAACAAAAACAAACAACTGCCCCCCTCCTGCCCCCCTTCTCTCTCTCTCTCTCTCTCTCTCCGCTTCATTCTCGGGTTGTGCTTCAGCAGGGTCTGACAGAATCTCATTCCCATTCAAACCCTGCACACTCACACCTATTACACCGTCCACCTGCTGAGTGTGTGTGTGTGTGTGTGTGTGTCAGGAAAGAAAAGGGAGCGGGTATGTTTTTGGGAAGCTGTTCATGCATGCAAGCGTGTGTGTGTGTGTGTGTGTGTGTGTGAGAATATATATATATATATATGCATGTGTGCCACCTTCAAGCAGGCCTGATTGTCTGCCGCAGATGGTCCATCTTTTGTTATTATTGTCTCATTAGGCCTCTTTCGTATGAGAGGAACCTGTTCAGAAGCCTCAATTACACCTTAAAAGCCCTTAACGAGACCCCGTGGCCACCGAAAAAACATTTACATAGCCTGGACTGTTTATCAACTTTACATTCTGAGGGGCCAAAAGAAAAAAATCTATGGCTTTAAACTACAATCTCTCACGGTTGGTTAGGTCCGAATACCAGCTCGGTCGTGGATTCGCGAGACGCGCCTGCATCTGACGTATCGGATCTGATAGCGCATTCCTTTTTCTTTCCTTCGCACCATTATTTCTTATTAGTCTCTCATTCGTTTTGAAAGTGGGGGGAAAACTCCAAAGTCCGTGATTAGTTGTAAATAATAGAACTTAAGGACCTGTGCGATTGAACTTCCCTGGCAGGGGAGCGCTGATCAAAGCACCGTCTAATTTGAGCGGGGTTTGTGTCTCAGGCAAAAGACTACATCTGCTAAGGGAGGTGGCAATGAAGGAAGTTGAATAATTTAACTTTTTCATTTGTAAAGATAATCAGGCCGCTCGGAATACATCGCAGGCCTCATAAATGTTGAATAACCTATCAGCCTCTAGTTGCTGTAAATTATGAAAGGCACCAGTGATGGGAATATTAACAAAGCTCCCACACCAGGGCCCCGGATCTCTGCCTTCAAATGTGTCATGGCAGATTTTCAGAAGGGTGTGTGTGTGTGTGTGTGTGTGTGTGTGTGTGTGTGTGTGTGTGTGTGTGTGTGTGTGTGTGTGTGTGTGTGTGAAAGCGAAAAGGAAATCAGCAGGACTCAGTTAGGAAACGTGAACTTTGCACACAGAGAATTGCTGCTTTATATGGAATATGGTTACGTAGGAAAAGTGCCTGTTCGTGGAAGCCTCATTATTCTTTATTTATTACATTTCCATAGACCAAGCAGGCGTTATCTGTCCAATCTATATTGCTATATTCCAATTATGAAATTTGAACAATTCTGTGTTAGAATTGTCACTTTTGGTTTTTATAAATAATAAGTGAGTAGTCTTGATGGAGAGGGTTGAAGTCAAGTCACCACTTCAGAAGGGTCGACTTATTGCCCTGCATCTAGCAAAAAAACAAAAAAAAACATCCAAGGAGATTTGAAACCTGGAAGGATCATGAGAGATCGTGGTCAGAAAAAATCATGAATAGAGATCACTTACACACTCGGTGAAGATGCAGCGTAAAAAAGAAAAACTCGACAGTACAAATCAGAGCGATGTTTAGTACAGCGTTTCCATACACACACACACACACACACACACGGGCGCACACATACTGTAATAAACAGCTGTGTGTCCAAGATAACCCAATTGTTATTAAGAATACTCCGGAAAAAAAGTCTTCAGTTTGTTAGAGAGCGTAAAGCCTGGACTTCGGAGCGATGAAAAAGGTCATGTGACCTGATGAGTCCAGACTGAGTCTGTTCCAGAGTGACGGGCGTGTCAGGGTGAGAAGGGAAGCGCATGAAGCGATGCTCCCATCATGCATAGTGTCCACTTGTGTCCACTGTACGAGCCTCTGGAGACAGTGTTCTGATCTGATTTTAATGCACTTTTCACAGAGACTCTGAAAGTCATCAGTATTAATCTCTTGTGCAATAGATAATAATGTGACTAAATCATGGCATTGGTTGTCAGATGTTTATTCTTACTGAACAATCCTTTTGTCTCGTGTCCTCAGGTGTGTATAACGCCAGTCTCCCCCTGGACTACAGCGTGTTGCTGAATGCCGGTACAGAGCGCCCCCTGTCGCGCTCAGCCGGGCCTCAGCGCTTCCTGCTGCTAGATGGACTCGACCCATACGCCACCTACGATATCAGAGTCCAAGTCTGCCAAGCCGGTACTGTCCAGTTCTCTCCTCTATATAACTAACAGCTGATTTAGTCCTCTAGTGTTCAGGCCTCTGATTTAGACGTCATGCAGCGTTAATCAGGAAGTTCAGTAACTCATTAACTTGTGTTTTAACCTGACTTTTGTTCAGGAACGACTCGGGAATGCCCCTCTGCAATGCAAAAAACAAATAAATATATAAATGTAACACACTGTTGCAGATGGTTGTGGTGTAGGAGACGGGATCTCCATCCGGACGTCTGAAGCAGAACCGAAGGCTCTGGATCCTCCTGAGCTCCGTGCAGCAGCAGCAGCGCTTATAGAAGTGCACTGGAGTCCTCCACGCAAACCCAATGGTTTAATCACTGCATACTTCCTTTACAGGTACCTACACACACACACACACACACACACACACACACACTCATATAGTAGTGCACTGCAGCAGTGTTGGCGCTGTGTGAGGTCAGGCGTGACTCCGCCCCTGTGCCGTGTACTTTGAGATGCTCTTCTGCTCACCGCGGTTGTACAGAGTGGATGTTACAGTTACAGAACCTCAGCCTTGTTCTTCTCTTCTCTCTCTCGTGGTAGAAAGCTGCCTCTGTGTAATCACGGCCTGTTTTATGTTTCTTTAGCGACACTTCAATTTCTTCTTATGTCTTTTGTATCCTCTGAGCATTTTCTACAAATCGTCATAAATTGCACAAAAAATATTTTAGCCGATGGAAATATCTTGAATATAGTTAAATACATCAACATTTTCTCAAAATAAAACAACAACAAACCAAAGACAATACTGCTGAGGTTATTCGTAATCAAATTTTAATTACATTTTAAGCAGGATTAAATTATCTATTGGCAGATGAGTTTTATAGTTTTAGGAATTTATTTCTCAGAAGAAGCCAAATTCCCTGCTGATAAAACAGAGCATTTTTCGCAAAAAATTTTAGTAATATTTGACTAGAAATAATCGTAATAATCTTATATTCTAGTCTAGTGTAAGTAATCAAAGTAAAGCGAGTCTGACCAATGTACAGACAAAACCTCTCTTTTATTCATATAGATTTGCTGTGAACTTATTTAAGAAACTATTGACAGATTTGTCCAGATTGGAGAATATTCCACTTGCCTAGATCGCTCATTTTTCTGTAGTGTAGCAGTAATATTTGCCCCAGCATGAGGGACGGAAATAATGAGGCGTCCACACCTCTGTGTATAACTATAACATTCAGATAGATGCGTCCAGTATTTGATGGATGGAAGAATTGTCCAATGAGTACTTTACTTAAAAATGAAGACATGAGCGCAGAAGGCTTTGGGGTTGAGGGCGTAACAGCGTAGTGATGAAACATGATAAACAGTAATTATGTCGTGACCTTGAGGTGAACGGGGCCAATCGGCTTGGTCACACGTGTCGACATCCACTCCAGCCGAGTGCGGAAGAGAAAAGCGTTATATGCAGAGCGCTTATATACGGATATCAAAGCTCTATCAGCCAGGCACGGACAGAGAGAGAGAGAGAGAGAGAGAGAGAGAGAGAGATTGCTGCAGCATTTGTGACGGGCTATAAATGGAAGCTGACACGGCCCCGCAGTCTCTGATTATTCCAGCGGTGCTAGAAAGAGAGATATGAAACAGGATGCTGCAGTGCTGCGTGAGGAAGGTGGCTTACATTGACACGACACAATCACATCAGCCTCAGAGGCCACTTCTGACTCGTCTCTGTTCAGGGAGAGCGGAGACGGCGACACCAGGGACCTGCTCGTGACCTGCTAGTCATATGCCGTGTGTCTCTCACTCATGCACAGATACTCTGAACAAACACAACCGAGCATACTTTACATTATTTTATAGACGCGGCAGCACCTCTGAGTCTGTACACCCAGTACGAGAGATAATAAGGAAAACTCTAATGATGCCCTGCGCGCTCCTGGAACACGTGACGTTTTATATATGTATAAAACATCTATGCAACCAGAAATAGATTCATTTCATATAAAGTACAAGATGAAGTGCATCGTTCTGATCTACAGCACCACAGAGGTTTCTTAACGAGCCTTTCTTTATCGCCATGTCTCCTAACAAGAAAACGTCAGATATCATTTTCCACCACTAGGCGGTGAAGGCATTGTGTTCCCGGGAAGTTCGTCCATCTGTGCGTTTGTGAGTCCGTCCATCTGAGATCCTGAGCAGCGCAATAATCAAAGAATGAGTGCATGAGCGTTTAATTCATCAGCTGTATCCAGGGTCAAGGTGACAGCAAGGTCAAAAGTCTGTAGTAAAAAATCTGTCTGTCCTACAGTGGTGATCACGTGTCTGTCTGTCCGTCTGAGATTGCTTTATCCCATGTACAGGGTCGCGTGGGGGCCTGGAGCCTATCCCAGGAGACTTAGGGCACAAGGCGGGGCACACACACACACACACACACACACACACACACACACACACACACACACACACAAACAGACCCCATCAAATCCAAACCCTGCAGGCACAAGGCGACAGTGCTAACCACGATTTATTTTATTTCTTTTAATATTGCACAGTTTTTACTAATACAACCGTTCAGTATTCACACTCTAGCTTTGGTTTTTGTTGCTGCCTGTTTTCATCTTGCTTATCATTTTTTGAGCGATTGCACGATTATACAATTATACATAATTGTACTCTACACACTCCAACTTTATCTTTAATAAAGATATCTTTTCACAATGACGAGCTAGCAATGAGGCCAGACTTTGCAGAGCGCTCTGAAACCCTTTATCCATCCTCCTCCTCTCCTCTCCTCCTCCTCTCCCCACGGGTGTATGCTGTTGCAAGAGCTTTCGTCAAGGGCAGCATGGCATGTTGACCAATGTCATCCATACGCGAGGTCACACCAGCCTAAGCCAGCATAAGTCCTGAAGAAATATCATTAGCATACCCGCAGAGCCGCAAGCGCTTAGAACACATGAGGCCGGATTTGTTTTGAGCCGTGATTTGGACTCGGATAAACGGGGAAGAATGCAATCCACCCGCTTACAGAGGAGCGCCGGAATCCACTGTTGGCTTAAAAAGACTCGGCATGTTGTGGTACCCGTTTAGTCTAAATACCAGAGATCAGAGTTACATCAGATGCAGAGCCATTCTGTTTATCCACTGTTGACTTTGTCCTCGTCTCCTTATCAGTCTGATGTTTCGTCTTCACACGTGTGACTTACAAATCAAGTGAAAGTGGAGAGAGTTCTACCAGGATAGTTATGTATCATCTTTTATGTGTGTGTGTGTGTGTGTGTGTGTGTGTGTGTGTGTGTGTGTGTGTGTGTGTGTGTGTGTGAGTGAGCACGCCAGGCCTCTGTTCCCCGCAGCATGCCGCAGTTTAAAGGCACCGTGTGTGGCTTGTTTTCCTTTATTTGAATGCGGTGGGTCGGATTAGGGAGCGTCGGGCCGAGAGGGGCCAGCGGGGGCCAGCGGGGGCCACATTACACGACCCCGTATGTCATTTTGCAGCAGCATGACGGCACAGGCTTCAGTGTAGCTGAATTAACGAGATTTGCCCTGTGTGGAGCACAGCACCCTGCCTCATCCCCTCTTTTCATCCGCCTCTCTGACATTCGTATCCGCTCCGTGCGCCGTTCTCACTTCCTCCGGGTCTCTCTGTGAGCTGGCAGCTTCATGAATTGCTATTTAAGTTGGTCGGTTATCTTCATATAATAATATACCATAATGGCAGTGTTTCAGTAGTAAGGGGTTCTGCAAGTTTGTCTTCTTCGCCTCTACCTTTGGTCATGTGACAAAACAGTGCAAAT
Organism: Clarias magur; assembly: GCA_013621035.1. Classification (NCBI taxonomy): domain Eukaryota; kingdom Metazoa; phylum Chordata; class Actinopteri; order Siluriformes; family Clariidae; genus Clarias; species Clarias magur. The sequence continues at coordinate 320,143 of QNUK01000633.1, read as the reverse complement.
GTTTGCACACCTCATGGTTTCTGAGTGAATTTAAGGACATGTAACTGTATTTAATGATCCTAATACAGGTCGTCCCTGACTTATGAACGGGTTCCATTCCATTAGCACGTTCGTATGTCCGATTTGTTCTTAAGTCCGACAAACTGAGTCTTTGACATAAGCATACAGTGTAAAGCACACCAATCCACTAAATCTCTGTCCTCTTTCCCCACACTGCCATCATGTGGCCAAAATATATATATATATATATATATAGCCAATAATCGCTCCTAAGGAAATGAATCTCACCCAAATGTAACCGTGTCGTCTCTGTGCCTTGTAATCACGAGGGGAATCCCGGACGCCGTATTGTCTCAGAGCTGTTTTGTTTGGATTGGGTGGATTATTCACCATCAGGACAGCTTTTAACACACACACACACACACACACACACACACACACACACACACACACACACACATACAATATACCGGACTATTGACAATTTATACACTCACTTACACACTAAAAATATTTTATATAATTGTAAATATTGGTACCTGGTGCACTGCCATGTCTATTTTTGTACAATACACGTGAGCTACTTCCCCGATTGAACCGGATGTAGAACCGCGGTCCGTTCGTATCTGTGGGAATTTGAAAATTGAAATTTTAAAATGACAATTCAGCAATAGGACTGCAAAAATGGAAAGGGTGTGATGAACCGGAAAAATTAATGTTTCTAATTATAAGACATATTTCTGGACATATGTCCGAATTTCAAGCATAAATTATGTCATTTTATTGACAGTTATATTCTTGAAAGGAGCTGAATTATTTTCCAATAAAACAAGACAAGCTTGAAATTAATAAAACGCCTATAAATATGTTGGATCTGAGGACGATCAGGATTTATTGAAGCTCTTGGGTACATTCCCACTCAGCGGTTTTCTTCCTTTATCCTGCAGACGGCTGAGAGGAACCCTGGAGGAACTCCTGGTCTTTATCTGGTCTGAAGGTCTGCCTCTGGAGTTTATCGATGCCTCAGATTTCCTCAAGCCGTTCACCGAGTACGAGTACAGAGTCACAGCGCTCAACTCTCAGGGCTCCGTCTCCAGCTCCTGGAGCTGCGTGCTCACACTCGAGGCCGAGCCGGACGGTACGGGTGTCCCCGCGGCACGCCCCACTGGTGCGTACTCCGTCTTCCTGAACTGGACGCAGCCCAGGAATCCCAATGGTCTGATCTCCGAGTACAAAGTGTCGTACAAGCAGGAACCCAGAGATCCCACACTCAACTCCAGCAGCATCACAGCGCTCACAGTGCAGGTAGGCAGCTCTTAGACCTCAGGGTGTCTGTTCCTGTAAACACACTACCAGATTTCTTACAAACTTCCCACCCTTTTCCCCTATTTATGAATAAGAAATTAATCTTAATGAACAATGGGAATCTTAAAGAAAATATATAGAAATCTTAATAAGAGAAAGTGTATCTGGGTTTTTTGCGTGTGCACACACTAACACACCTATAACACTTACAGTCACTTTATTTCACCATTTTTACTAACATTTTGTGATTTAAGGAATAAAGATGTATTTAAATCTGGATCTTGGTATTGTTGTTGATTAGTTGATTATTGTTGATTAGAAATACATTTGTCTATAAGAATACCGTTTATTCTGTACAGGGCCATTTAATATTAAGACATTTTTACTGCATATATATATACTGTATTATTTATTTATTTGTTTGTTTGTTTGTTTGTTTGTTTGTTTGTTTAAATATAAAAGTTTGGAAACCAGGAGGTTTTTTTGTTTGTGAAATTTTTTTATTAACCATTTGAAAATCATCGAATCAAGTTCTATAAAAAATATATAATGATTTATGCATTCATCTAATTTTGGCAATTTTATCGTACTTCTTTATTTTTATTTGGTATGGCTTTTCATTAAAGGCTGTAAGGTTCATGGGGAGCAGAGGAAATTGAGCATTTTTAAGGTGGCTATAAACGCTGCCGCTGGTAAGCTGTGTAATTACTGTACGTCTGATGCTCGTTTATAAAAATAAATTCCATAATTAGTTTTTCAGCGTCCTGGAACTCGAACGGCACCTTTTAAGGTTTAATCCCATCCCGACTGAGCGCGTGTGACGCGTCGTGTGCGGCTTCCTGTGAAGGAAGAACTTCTCCGAAAGGGTTTGACGAACGACGTATTTGTTTCAGTGTTCCATCGGTGATTCTCTGAGACGAGATAAGATGTGTGTGCTCTCTTTGGTATGCTCTCTGCAGCCGGACCAGCTTCTACTGCTGACCTTTCCTCGTTGGTATCCGATGTAAATGGTGCCATTTAAGCCGAGTCGTTCGAATTAAACCTTGCTCACAATCATTTATCAGGGAGTTCTCTTTCCCGTCTCCAGACCAACACACAGTGCTTTATCCGGAGGAGATTATTCACTCGGTGCACACGTGTGTGATGAGTTCGTACAAATCCAGCTCCCATCCGCTTCCTCTGTGTCTTCATGTCCGCATCCCATTATCGCTTCCACTTCTCCCTTTAATAATCACCGTCTGCTCGTGTCTCATATGACATGAGTGCTGAAATGAAAAAGCTTCAAACCATTAGACATTCAGACTGTGGGCTCTTCATTCTTCTTGAATTTGCAGCAGCAACAATCCTTTAAGCTTTTGCGTAGATAAAGTTTCACTTAAAGTTGGACCTGTTAAGCAAAAGTAACTTTTTACTCATTTACTGCTTTTGGTTTTTTTTCCCCATGTTTGTATCGACCAAATATTAAACAAACCTCCCTAATGTGACCTCATATAAGACGAGCCTTCAAATTTAATTGATTACATTATTTTATCTAGTTATTTTATCTCAGTCCTAGTCTGTGATTAGTCACGATGAATCACAATTTTCATAATTTCATTTTTAGAATGAAACTTGTCGTTCAGCACCTGGTGATGTTTCCTCAGTCATCTTATTATTCACGTTAAATGAATAATGTTAAATTCGCGATTATGGAAAGCCATTAGGGTCCAACTTGGTCATATGATTCATTTGCTTTTAAAAAATAGTAATGCGTTAAAATTCCTCCATTAATCACATGCACTAACGCGTTAACATCGACAGCCCTATTCAGAACCTGACCTAATGACTGCTGACACCGGGTATAAACCGGGACGGGAATCACCATGGACCACCCGATACGATGATATCACGATACCTACAGGCCGATTCCATTTGTATTACAATACCGATTTTATAAACATCTTGATTCGGTATAATTTTTTTTTTTCCTTCTCACAATTCTAAACAAATTTAACAAACAATAGCCTGCCCATGTATGAATAGGTTAGAGCACCACCTGTAGGATTATACAGGAACTGCAACATGTTATCACCTCACCTGAAAATGTAATTTAAAGATAAGTGATTTTGAAGTCGGTGTGGTGATGCACAACACTACCACAACTGCCGCACAAAAGAATCACAATATGTAACCCAATCAATTGCCCCATTTCTACCTGTAAAGCTCGCCCAGGTGATCCATGACACTCGAAGACGATCCAGCTGCTCCGTCACTACAAATGTATTTCTCTTCATTCACAGCAAGTTTGGCCTGAGACTGATAACACCAGAACGAGGGGAAGGGATCCACGTCCCACTGAGAATCTCCACTTCCCCCACCGGACTTTAGAGAAACGCCTGCTCCACACAGAAATTAATTATTTGGGTAGCAATTAATGAACGTCATCCGAGCTAAGCCTTTTATCAGCGGCCCTCTCTCCTTCTATGGGAATAATTTACAGTTGCGGTTGCTATTCTCTTGGCAGCCCTTTCCGGTTCGTCTTGACCTCCAGAAGTCGGCGTTCGTTTGAGCGCTGGGCAAACGTGTGACATCAGGTAGTTTGCTGTTAATCAGCTCATAATTAATTTCCTCCGCTGTCCTCAGCCCTCTTGAGTTATGACCCTGACCTGATAATGGGTGCTGCTGATTTATCATCTCCTGTTTTCTTATGGGTTTTTTTTTTTTTTAATGAAATGAAAAGAAACGCGATCACGACTCTTAAATGTTTTGAAACTTCCGAATCAACCGTCCTTGAATCGGACTCGAGCTTGTTTTTAATGTTTAGAGTCTGCAGGATTTGCGATTGAATATTCATAGTGTTCATCTGTAATGGAGGATTAAAAGGTCAGGTTGCTGCGGTTCGCTTTAAACAACTCGCGTTACGTTTGTGCAGTTTTCATTAACTTTTAGCGCTCCGCTCTAAACCCCATGTGTGTTTGGTGTGCAAAATTATGTACATACTTAACTGGCTAAACGTATCTGTTCAGCGCTAATGAAATGCACGGAGAAACTGAGAGTCACCATGTTCAGGTGTTTAAAGCACTCAGATGATCAGCGATGATACAGACAGCGATGCTATTTTTAAAACATTTTTTTTTTTTTTTTGCGACTAGTAAATTAAATGCATTATTATTATTTATTTTCAATATTTTTTTACTGTTGATGCCTTCTCCTAGCATTAAACGCTCTCGGAGCTAGCAGCTAGTAGCTTTTCCGTGCTCCGGTCCCGAATCTGCCTCTTTGCTCACGTGCCACCTGACGTACCGGGAATTCGGAGTGTGGTTATTAGCACAGTTTCTCAGGGCTACATTTATAATCCATTGATCCAGCTGGATCTTTTTTGGACACGAGCTTTGTGCTAGATCAGCTGTCCAGCCTGCTGTGTCAATACTTGGCCTGCAGTAGGGTGTCGTATTGATTTTGCTGTAACCAACTGTTGCATGGCTACAGGTTGATCCTCTCTCATGGAGTTAACATGAAGGTGTCGAGTGAAACGCGCGTTCTGGGAGAAATCTCGCGTGTTACTCGGGGCTTCTTGGCGGTTACGTGACTGCTGGCTCTGGCGGATCAGAAGCCTGAGAGCGCGGATCTCATCAGCTCCACCTTTGTTTGTTTGTTTTTTGAGAAGATTCTCCTGGCCACACACACACACACACACACAGAGCGGTCTCGAGCAGGCAGGGAGCTGAGCAGATGGCGTAATGTTCCATAATGCCTCTTCGTAATGTTCGGTGGCACCGGAGCATCAGGAGGAGACGCGTGGCGTTCTCCAGTCAGCGCAGGCCTATCCAATAACTCGCTCTCTGCTTTTGTGTGTGTGTGTGTGTGTGTGTGTGTGTTGAAGTTAGAGATGGGGTGGGGTGGGGTGGAGTGGGGGGCTGCTATTGATCCCTGGCTGTGCTGTGTGCTGTAGCCGGTGCCAGAGAGGCTGATTAATGGGCACGTCACAGCGGCAGGACTGAATGAGGCTACGGAGCGCAGGCGGTCCTAGCCGCCAAAAACCTGCCTCCCTCGCCATGTGTTCAGACGCCCCTCATTACCAAACACTTATCAAAGCTCCACGAGAGAGAGAAAGAGGTCTATCCAGTGTCAGAAGTCGTCTTTCTGCCTTCTTTTTGTTTTCATCACCGTATCTTTCCCCGTCCTAAACTGCTTTCTCTCTAACCCTCGACGTTTCTTAGTGTATAGTTTCCCTATTTTTTTTTTACTCTCTTTTCCCTTTTAACCTGCCTTCATTTTTCTCTCTCTCTCTCTCTCTTCCTCCTGTCGATCTCCCTCCCAACGCCGTATCCCCCCCCCCCCCAGTCTTTCCAGATGTTGCGCCGCAGCCCCACGAGGTTCCCAGCGATGGGAGATGTATTAATACATCCTATTGATTAGATCAGGACCCCTGACAGTCATTTGCCGCGATACCATCTGGCCGCTGTTCCAACGCCTTCACCCAAACAGGACGTGACACCTTATTAATCTCACCGGTGCACCGCAGACACTTTGCCTCTTTTTTTTTTTTTTTTTTTTGCGCACAGAAGCCCAACTCTGTCGGAGAGGCAGGAGGACCTGAAGGGTGCAAGAAATTAAGGTTATTACACAAATTGAGCCATATGGTCCGAATATTTCAGAGCTGAAATTTACTAGGCAATAAAAATTGCTCCTGCCTTCCTAATGGTGTAAATTGCAGTTTAACCATGGCTCTAATGATGTCCTTCTGCTGCCTGTAACCACTCTAACATGAAGGACATTGTTTAAAAAATGCACAGGAAAAAAAAAGAGAAAGGAGGAGGGGAGGGATGTTGAAACGGCAACAGCATGTTTACAATCTGTTAGTGTATCATTAAGAAGAGAGCAAAGAGTGTATAGACAAGATGAGCAAGCGCTGGACCATGTCTCCTTTTTTTTTTTTTCTTTTTTGCAGGCGAGGTGTGCACTGGGAGAGCGGGACGATCTGAGCAGAATTCTGAGCAGCTCGTTCGGGGCTCGGCAAACATGGCTGCTCATTAACTAATAGGATGAATGCCATAAAGGCTGCTGTTCGATAACACTTTGCTTTATGGGTTGTAGTGAGACTCGCTGCTTTATTAAACAAAGACAGCTGTTGTAGCACGAATAGACGCAGACGGCGTGCGTCTTCTTTATAGACGTGGATCTGTTTCGTCTGGGTTTCCTCTCCGGTTCGTCTGAATAAGGTCACAAGCGGTTTTCCACGCTTAAATACTAACAAGAGGCTCGTCTTGTACTTAGTCGTGGAGTTTGTAAAGGCCGTTCTCGGTGAAGTTTTACTCCCCGTGCCTTCACGATGATAATGTGGACACATGGTGTAACTGCGTCTCCACTTGAGAGCAGCCGTGCCCTTCGTCTGAGATGGAAGCCTTCATCAGACGCTGGTTCAGACTGAAGAACTGCCCAGTGATTTGAGAGCTCTCAACCTGATTGGAGCTTTTTTTTTTTCTCCTTCTTCTTCTTCTTCTTCTTTTTTTTTTTTTTTTTTTTTTCCAGGGTCCAGGGTCTCCCATTCAAAACGGCAAATCATCTATCCAAAGCGAGGATCTCGTAAACTGTCAGAGACCCTTCTAGTAAAGTCTGCTGTTTCATTATTACCCCTGCACAAGAGGCCACAGACTTTTCAATGACGAGCATGTCCGCGGATCCGTGCGCCGCTCTCCCCTTTAATACTGGTGTTATGGCTGCACTTAGCATTAAGAGGCTCGGATGGCTGGACTGTGGTTAGAAGAGGAGGTTTGGTCAATCAGGCGAGCCTGAAAGTATCTACTGGGTTTTTTTTTTTTTTTTTTTATGTTATTGATTTCGGTTCACTTCAAGTGGCGTCTTATTAGAAGGAATGTGTGTAGAATATGAAATAAGCAAAAAGCAAAAAAAAAAAGTTTCCAGTTTAATCAGCAGCCGTGTTTAGTGATGAACGGCATGATTTTAGGATAAGATAAAACTTTATTAACCCCGGAGGAAATTCTTCTGTACAAATGTAAATGATGGCAACTTTATGGTTTTTGAAAAATCTAATTGTGTAAACGTGTCACAGTGGTGAAGGTGTTTTATATCGGCAGCTATAACGGGCAGATCAGTTCACCTCTCCAGTCAAAAAAAAAAAAAAAAAAAGTGCTTCACGCAACTTTTAGTTTATTTCCACATACTATCATTTATTTAAAAAAGTCCGCTCGGATCATTTTGTAAATATGTCAATTAGGGACAGGAATCACCAGGGACGTCCTGATACGATATGATCACGATACCTCCGCTCTGATTCTTTTTATATTGCGATTCTGTGTCACAGTTTTATAAGTGCCAGGATCCAATTTTTCTTTTTTTTTTCCAACAAACTTGGCAAACAATTTGCTCCTACCACACAGTTCAGAGTGAATATGTTTAGAGCCTGTAGGATTATAATGGAACAGCACATTTTACCATTCAAAAATGAATAGATTTTTATTTTATTTAAAAAATTTATTTAATTGCCTCTCAAAAGAATGATAATATGTAACTGAATTTTTTTCCCCCTTTATATTAATATGAGAAAAGCTAGTGGAGATGTATTACCTTGATGGCGCTGAAATCCACAGGAATGCGACTCATTACGAAATTGAAGACGAATTAAAGACATACGGTACTGTGCACAATTCTTAGACACATGCTGTAGACCCAGGATGAGCGTTGGCGTAGTGGGCAGCAGTGTGGTCTCGCACCTCCAGGGTCCCGGATCGAGTCACTCCTCGGAGTCCGTGCCCCTTGGTGGGTTTCCTCCAGGTGCGTGTGTTTCCTCCCACAGTCCAAAGACATGAAGAATTGGTAACTTGGTGATAGGCTCCGTCCCCCACACAACCCCCCCCCCCCCCATCTCCCCGTGACCATGTACGCAGGATAAAGTGGTATAGACGATGAGTGAGTGAGAGCAAGGATGCCTTCAAGAAAATGTTTCTACATTTAAAAAATACAGTTTTTATAAAATGCGGTTTTATAATGAGTTGCCTAGTTTTACTGAACATCCTGCAGAACTCGCCTTCTATCCTTCTCAGGGATTTATCTCACCTGCTTCTTTTTTATCGTGTAGCAAAGTCTGGAAGTTTTTTTGTGTTTTGTTTTTTTACGTAATACGCTGCATCCTCTTCTGGCCTGTATTGAGATGTTTTACTGCAATTTTTACCATTTCTTTGCTGGAATACTCATGTTTGAAACTTCATAATAAAGTTGTGAAATTAACATGTGTAACATAGTAAAAAACTATTTTTTCACACACGTTTAACGCAGGCGCCTAAGACTTTTGCACACAGTACAGTATACGTATATATTTCCATATTTTAATGGACGCTTTTAAACTCCGCTACGTCCTGATGGAAGCTCTTTCAGGCTGAAGTCAGCAGCATCAGCGGCGGCGGCGGCGGCAGGCGAGCCAGGCTTGTCTTCCTATATGCAGATGAGGCAGACCCACACCTTTGAAGGGTCAGGAATCTCTGCTTTTGGCTAATTAGCATAATTGTTGTGACAAATACACATGGTTATTCTTAATTAAAATCATCCCTGGGCCCAGGCGACCCCCAGCGCTGTCACAGGAAATAACTCGCATGCAGGCCGGGGACGAGACGAGAGAGACCTGTGTCGAGCTGAGAGGGGAAAAGGAGAAAAAAATGTTGAAAGACTTTTTTTTTTTTTTTCCCCTCTCTGTACAAATGACTGAATGCCTGTACAGCGCCTAATTGCAGCGCTCTAACGCAGGAAACACTCTCTCCGTCTTTCTCTGACACGGTTACGCCGATTTCCCTTTGAATCAGCTAAAGTGGGATTAGCGCTTTCGTCAGGATGAGATCCGTGCGAGTCTCGCCCTTCCAGGATCCTGGGGACGTGGTTCAAAATTCAACGTCTTAACCCAAGTTGCACACGCGTTACAGAGCGGTGTGTGTTTGGATCATGATATCATTTAATGCCTGTTTTGCATAGTATTAAATGTATTCCACTTCTGTTAATCAAAACTTAAGCACATCCCATTTTAGGAATCCGTGCTGTTAACATTTATTTGAAAATCTATAACCAAAATCAATCGTCTTAGTCGCTTTTTAATGGCTGCCTTGAGTGTCTTGGATCAGCGAGCGCATGTGCTCGTTAATATCGCAGCATCCGTGTTTGGGAAAGTGTTTGATAGCATTGCCATCTAGGGGCCAGATATAAGTCTCAGTGCCGAAATAAAGTGGAATGAAGCAGCTGTTGCTATTGACAGTGTGCATATGTTTGCCGCGTTTATAGCCCAAGCGCGTTCCATATTTCACCACGTTAAAAAGGTACCTCTTAAACGGCCCATCGCCTCCCGGTGTCATGATAGGCGCGTGTAAAAGTTAGCAGGGGGCCGAGAGACAGCAGATCTTCCTGCTGATGCCATGCACGCCAACATTTGTTTTGTTTATAGAACAACTACACGATTTAAGAATTGAACGGGTTATTGTTTGACATAAGTATGAGGTTAAATAAATATGACAGGGAATGATAATTGTTGTTTTAACCGAGTACTTGTGTGTGTGTGTGTGTGTGTGTGTGTGTGTGTGTGTGTGTGTGTGTGTTCTGGTTCAGGGAGATGTGCACCAGGCCCATGTATTTGGTCTAGAACCGTACACCACCTACAGTGTGTGTGTGGAGGCGGTGAACAGAGCAGGTAGTGCCTGCAGCCCTTGGGCTACGGTTCGGACTCTACAAGCTTCTCCCAACGGTCTGACCAACTTCACTGTGGAAAAGAAGGAGCACGGACGTGCACTGCTGCTGCACTGGCTGGAACCCGCCTCGCCCAATGGCGTCATTAAGGTATTCCTATTATTCCAGAATGGCTTTATAATTAAGTGTCCTTGACATGAGACGTGTAGGAAATGTTGCGTTGTGTCTTCTCTCCAGACTTATAACATCTACAGTGATGATAACCTGGAGTTCAGTGGTCTTTCACGCCAGTTCCTGTTCCGCCGCTTGGAACCCTACACCACGTACTCTTTGGTTCTTGAGGCTTGCACGGAAGCAGGCTGCACCAGGACTGTCCCACAGCGTATCACCACTGAGGAGGCCCCTCCCTCCTCCCAGCTGCCCCCTAGTGCCCAGCACATTGGCGCAGACCGGGTGGGGCTCCACTGGGTGCCTCCTGGAAAGGCCAATGGGAGAATCCTTTATTTTCAAGTGTTGTCAGTGAAGAGTGATGACGACAACGTCGACACAGAACAAGCCGAGGTTGTCTGTACAGACCGAGACGTCCAGGCGCTTAGCTTCTCCTGCAGTGTCTCTGGCCTGAAGCCCTGGAGCAGGTATAAATTCCAGGTGCGGGTTACAAACACAGCAGGGACAACTGATAGCCCGTGGCTGACTGTTCAAACGAAGCAAGCTCCGCCGAATGGGCTGCCGCCACCAACTGTAAGTCATCTAGAGGGCCGCCCTAACGAGCTTTTTGTAAATTGGACACCGCCATTGGAGGCCAATGGTGTCCTTTTGAGTTACAGGATTCAGAGAGATGACATTGGCTTCCATTTCAGTTTCGACTCGTCCGTGTTAAACTACACCGATGAGGATTTGACCGCGTACACTGACTACAGCTACGCTGTTACCGCGTGCACAGTAGCCGGCTGCGTTACCAGCAAACCAACTACAGTTAGAACGTTAGAGGCGGCACCAGAGACAGTCGAGCCACCCGCTGTGTCCGGTATTACATCCCGCTCCCTGAATGCATCATGGACTGTACCGTCCATTCAGAATGGGGAGATTGTGGAGTATATCCTCCGGGTCAACAGCGAGGTGGTGTACCGCGGGAAAAAGCAGAGTGTCCAGGTGTCTAATCTACAGCCGCACGCTCCGTATGCCCTTACATTAACAGCCTGCACTAATGGAGGCTGCACTGCCAGTCTGCCCACCTCTACTCTCACCAAAGAGGCCCCGCCTGCTAGCATGCCAGCCCCAGTTTTAAAGGTCACTGGCCCAGAGTCAGTGGAGGTGTCATGGAAAGAGCCCGATCATCCTAACGGGGTTATCACGGGTTACGAACTCCGGCGTGACGGCCGCCTCATATACACCGGCATGGATACACGCTACCATGACTTTATGTTGCTGCCCAGCATTGAGTACAGCTACACGGTCACAGCTAATAACAGCCAGGGCACGACCACCAGCCCCGCGACAGGGGCTCGCACACAGCCTTCGGTTCCATCCGGAGTCGCTCCCCCACAGCTGCAGACCCTTACGCCTCTAAGCGTGCTGGTTCAGTGGGAGCCTCCGGCGCGAGCAAACGGGGTCATCATCAGCTACTCGCTTTACACACGTGACCCAGCTGAACCCAACGCGAAGAGGGTGGTCTTCGCTCCGCATCACAGCGCCTTCCAGAGCCGCAGTTTCTCTCTCACTGCCCTGAAGCCCCACCACAGGTAGGCGTTAGAGCACACTTCACACCACTACTTCAGATTTAATACAACGATGAGATTATTGGAGCAAGGTGCATTTCAGTGAGTTTTAAGTTCATTAGAAAAAATCCAAAACTTTGCATCAAACTGAATCAAAATGTAGTCTGGAGATAGAGGAAACATAAACACTCATAGATTCAGGAGTTTTTATTTCTGCGTCATGCCAGCGCTGCACATATACGAGGGGTCATAAAATTGTTGTTATTACTAAGGGAAAAAATGATGTAATGAAATCGAACGTCGGTTGTGACCTAAGTCCTTCTCTACATATCCTCCACCTCCTCCACACTTCTCCAAACGATGGATGAGCCGGTGGAGACGTCTTCTGGTGCCTTCTTTTTGGCTTTTGGGTTCCACTTCAGTAATCATCATCGTCATCAAGTTTTTTTTCATAAAATAATGTGAATTTTATGACCACCTCTCGTATAAATATCACACATTTTACATAATTATGTTTATAATTATTATTAATAATTATAATTATTGATTAACTATTACACTTTACTGTAGATGTTCGTGAATGTCACCGAGTTGGCACGAGTTGGGTAATGACTTGATGCTCTGTTCTGCATTTTTTTCTAAGACTACATTTACCAAAAATTCTTTTCCTGAGTTTAAAGTTTTTCTTCTTCTTCTCTACCACTGTTGTGTCACTTTTTCAATTCAGTTCAATTTTATTTCTGTAGGGTTTTAACAACGGTCATTGTCTCAAAGCAGCTTCACAAAAATGAAAAGAAAATTTATGGAAGTGTGTATGTGTGAGAAAAATGTGTCTAGATAATAATGAGATTGTCCCTGATGAACGAGCCGAGGGTGACGGCGACAGTGGCAAGGAAAAACTCCCTGAGATGGCAATAGATAGAAACCTTGAGAGGAACCAGACTCAACAGGGAACCCATCCTCATCTGGGTGATAGTGGAGAGCAGGGATTATATGACATCATGTGTGTTATGCAGCTGAAAGTTCGATATAACAGAAGTTATTTAAATGAACACAAAGTCCAGTTCAGCACAGGGATGAGTCAGCAGGTGCAGAGGGCAGATGGGGGTCTGGATCACTGGGAGCTCAGGAGCAGCATGTGTAGATCCAAACCAACATGAAGAAGAATCCAGCTGGAGCTGGTCCTTCTCTGGATGCCTCTGGGTCAAAGCAGGGTCGGCCTCTGTCTACTGAAGCTGGCACGATCTCCAGATGCCTCGGGATGGGTGGAAAAATAAAGAGCAGGTGAAAAGAATTAGCGTGGTTGCCATTCAGGATAGATGTACTGGAGTATCAGGTAAAGAAATTAATTATGTGTATGCCAGATTAAACAGATGCGTCTTGAGTCTACTTTTAAACTGGGAAACTGTGTCTGAGCCTCGAACACTGGCAGGAAGGCTATTCCAAGGTTTTGGAGCTAAATATGAAAAGGCCCTACCTCCTTTTGTAGATTTTGATATTCTGAGAACTACCAGTAATTACGTAAGTAATGCTATTTTGTAATTAATCCTAAACTGAACAGGTAGCCAGTGCAGGGATGATAATATTGGGGTTATATGATGATATTTTCTGGATCTAGTGAGAACCCTGGCGGCTGCATTTTGGACTAACTGTAGCTTGTTAATTGAGGATGCAGGACAGCCACCCAGTAATGCATTACAGTCGTCCAGTCTGGAGGTCATGAATGCATGAACCAGCTTTTCTGCATCAGATACAGATAAAATGTTCCTAAGCTTGGCAATATTTCTAAGGTGGAAAAAGGCTGTTTTTGTGATGTTGGAGATATGATTTTCAAAGGATAAGTTACTGTGTAATATCACACCCAGGTCTTTCACTGTCGAGCTGGTGGTAACAGAACATCCTTCTAAACGCAGGCTGAACTGTGAGAGCTGGTGTGTACTGGGTTTTGGGCCAATAAGTAACATCTCTGTCTTATCTGAATTTAGTAAAAGAAAATCCAATCTTTTATATCATGAACACACTCGGTTAGTCTAGACAACGTGGCTATTTCGTCTGGTTTCTGCTTTTCCAAACAGATCTACTGCAGAAGTCACTTACGGGTACAAAGGACAATAAAAGGGAGGAGTGAGAAACCCAGAGAAAGAACAAAGAGTCTTAGGATCTTGAGACTTTTACCTGTGATGCTTTATGTTACTCTGATTTACAGAAAGATATCTGAAAGGTAGAGCAGCAGTCAGATGAAGGATGTTTGGGAAGCCATGTCTATAAACTCATGTTTAAGATGAGCTCAGAGGGCTAAAATTATAAGCTCATCAGCGTTATTCTCTCAGATGACCTTCACTCGTTTCTCCTTGTGTCCTTCTGCCACTACTGATGCAACCTTGTTCCAAAAAGATTGTATTTAAAACTAAAAATATAAAAATCTCTTATAGATGTGCATCGTTTATGCCTGCGACAGGGACATACCGAGTTTGAGTGTCTGCATGCGACTCTTTCTCAGGTATGAGGTGCGAGTGGAGGCTTGCACTTTGCTCGGATGTGCTGCAAGCGACTGGTCCTCGATTCTGACTCAGGAGGCGCCCCCTGCTGGACAGAGTGCGCCCCTGCTGGAGCTGCAGACGGACTCGGAGGGCTTGCAGAACATTTTCCTGCTCTCGTGGTCTCCTCCGGCCCAAGCAAATGGCAAACTCCTGCACTATGAGCTTTACAGGAGGCTCGGTGAAGAAACAGGAAGCCAGCCTACACTTGTCTTTCGCAACATCTCAACTTTCTATCATGACCACAAGCTGCTGCCCTACACGGCCTATGAGTACCAGGTGACGTAGCTTTTGTAGTGTAGTGGGTTTTTTATTTTCCTTTTTGCATTTCACTAAATTCAATCAATTTTAAAAAGAAACTTTTCAAACTTAAAAGTATTGGTGCTGATTTTATTATTATTATTATTATTATTATTTTAGGTTATAGATATAATACAGAAAGTGCGCCTGGCCAAAGAAACTACTTCTGAAATTCATGCAACATGGAAGTGACCAATCTCGCTTCCCTAAAAATTACAAGTTGCTACTGTAACTTCAGCCGTTTTGTAGAGATGATATCAAATGGCCATTTTTTTAGCGTTATACTGTCTCGCTTCAAACAATAATCATGTCAAATCTAAATTATTCATATTTCTTTATGAGTATTGATACTAAAACTGCTGTAAGCTTCTAGAAGCGTATGACCTGTAAAAACTGTTGCTTAAATAGTTTTTTGGTAAAAGCTGAAAAAGGAAAAAGAATGTGTAGTGTCCGTAACCATGTCACATTCACGTTGTGATATCTTTTTATCTTTTAAATTTTTTGAATAGTAAACTTTTCATGTGAAATCTAACTTGGTCAAGTTCCATCTAAATGACAGTTAAGATCGTTGAACGATTTGAATTTAAAAAAAGTTACAGACACTAAAACACATAAAAGAGCATGAAATTGTATTCATAGCAAATGTGTTTCTTTTTATCTGATAAAAATATAAATGTGTGTGTATTTACAAAAAACAAAACATGGATCGGGAGATAAGAAGCGTCAAGTGTTGTGAAAAATGGTGTCATGTGATCCTACTGTAACTGAGAATTCCCGTTTTTCACCGCGGTGAGACACTTTCTAGCACCGATGCCATGTTCTGAGTGTGTGGCCCTTCCCCACTTTTCATTTCGACCGTGTACAGGTGCACCTCTCGTGGTAGTTAATGAGGTCTCTGTTTCAGCCGTTTCAGCCGCACCGCCTGCCTTTAGTTTAATGTATTTAATCTAGCACCAATATTCATAGCATTGCTCCGCTTTAAAGGATCCTTCCTAATTGACAGGCTAGCCTTTAGCGCAAAATAACATTAGCGTTTGATTGTCAGGTGTGAGAGGCGTGGGCTTGGGCTGGTCGTGGGATAAATTGATAGACTCTGCCTGATTGTTCCATTTTATTTATGAGCTGTAATTTATGACAGGGGCCGAGCAACAACGGACAGGTGACAGGGCGATTAATCTCCGGCGCGGCGTCGCGCTGCTGATTACGATCGAAGCCATCGAATTAGCCATCGTCGCCTTTTATAAGTACGAGCATCGGGAAGACCTTTTAATACCAATTTGCTCTCCCTGGAGAGAGAATGCTGACAGCGGCTGAGAGGGAGCCGTCCGTGTTTTAACCTGTGCACTTTAACACGGCCGTGTTTGTAATTTCACTACATTATGAGGTTTCGCGCAGTAACGAGATCGCAGGGCCTCATCGTTTCTCCCGTGATTGATGTCTTTATCGGAAATATCATATAATGCGCAACTTCCTTCATCTCGCTCGGGATTTCCTTCCGGTCGACTCGCTCAGCAGAACCAAACCTGTCCCATGAGCAGCACGAGCTACATATTTTATTGACACTTTTATGCCGAACCTTAATTAGCTCTGCAGTTGGAAGCGGCTGCTTTTTGGCCCGGTGAGTGATGAGCGGGGCGTGGCGGAGCGCTCCCGGAACCTGTCGCCGGGCAGACTCTCACCTCAGCGCTTAAACCCAAATCCATTAGAGCTCACACATGACATATTTTTATTTTCTCCTAATTACTGGAGTAACAGCTCAGTATGCAAGTGCTGGTGCTGCAGTAAAAAGGTCCGCTCCACACACAAGGACGTGGGGATGTCCTAGGCACGCGGTGGAAAGCTACCTCTTAACTCTGAGTTCCTCTGTTATTCATTTATAATCTAATGGGGTTTTCTGAATCTCTGTAATGTCCAGCGTGTCTGAGTGACCTCGCTTTCGTCCTCCGTCTCACTCGTCCTGAGTTGACCTTTGCGGTCTTTAGGCTGACACGATGGCCGTTGTGCGACCGCGAGCAGCGCCGCCGCCGCCGCCGCCGCCGCCGGATCACACTCCTGCAGCCCTCACACTCGTGTCGACATCAGTCTCCAGACAAGAATGCAGTGCAGCATGCAGTCCCTACATATTGCCATTTAGATCTATCATTCTGATTGATCACAGTCTAATTGCCTATTATTGAGGCTAATTTAACCCTATCTGCGAGAACATCCATCTGTCGCCTCCATTCCAACTGACAGTCTACAAATTACTTACTCATGCAAATCGAGACCCCGGCTGACCTTTCGCCGTTCCTCCTCTCTAATTACACCAACAGCTCCTCGCCAAAATAAGATTACGTTACCTATCCGTGTGTTCACGTGCGCCTTAACCAAGCTGGAATGCAATTTCCATGTAGATTTCGCAGAAAGACGATGCGTAATGGATGCTGGCAGTTTTGGGATGTGAGGTGTAGACGAGACGGGCTGAAGCTGCTGTGAGTAGTTCCCCAACAGCAATGTGAAAAACACAATGTGGAGAGGCAAAACACATGAACGCTGTAACTGCAATTCAGAGTTACCCCACCAAACACTGATTTCTTAATGATATTTAGCCAAAGCATTCATGCAATTTGTTTACAAATGATTTGCATTTTGTTTTACGTGAGTTATTAAAGCTCTGCAAATACTACATGATCTGGGCTTATTTTGATGTGTTGTGATGATGTTCTTTCCTTTAAATATACACTCTAAATAACAATAGTTATATCCAGGAGAAAATTTGTCAGCAGGTCACAAAAAACTGAAACAAAGCACTTCATCTCAGCCCCACATGCAGCTGTGAGGAATAAAAACAGAAGAAACTGATCATGCTGCATGGTCTGTTATTTTGTTCCAGAGGTTTTCCCATGGAGAAATGTCCGATGATGATGATTAATGATAATTTCACAAACACTTTGGAAGCAATTCGGTTTTAAATAATGCTGAACGATTCCATACCGCATTAAAGATGAACTCTGTTGACTATTATTAACTTACAATATTGAGACTGAACTACTGTCCGGATGTTGGAGTTCTTGGTACCGTATTCCTGAGAGCACCTTGTTAAAGGGTCGCTGTTTTTGTTGTTGTTGTTTTTTCCAGGTGTGGGCCGTGAACTCTGCAGGACGCACGGGAAGCCCTTGGACTATGGGTCGGACAGGTCCGGCTCCTCCCGAGGGTCTGAGCCCTCCCACGTTCCTGCACATCCATGCCACCTCTGCCGTGGTGGATATCAGTCCCCCTGCCAAGCCCAATGGCATCGTCACCATCTACAGGGTGTTTGACCAGAAACAAGACTCACACCTGCTGGTACACCTCTGTAGTCCACAGCAACACGACTGTGCCTTCACTATGCCATTCAACCTGATGTTTTATTATTAGAATAACGCAGTGAGACCGTTATAATTCTTTATTAAGATACGTGGAACTGCTGTGAAAGCATCTGGATGTGGAGCATCTAAACAAACAACCATCTTTCCGTATAATCATTCATATAACTAACATACCAAATGATTATCAATCCCAACAATCACCCATTCGTCTGTCCATCCAACCACCCAACCATTCCATCAAACGAACCATCAACCACTTTCCCAGCTATCAAGTCACCAACCTGTCCATAAAAACAACCAATCCATTGAGCAACCTTCCATCCCTCCATAAATTCATTTATTCATCCAATTATCCAGATGTATCCAACTAACCCACCCGCTATACACCGTCCATCACTTCATTCATCCTCACATCCACATATTCTCACCAGCCCACATTTATTCGTTAGTTGTTTATTCATTCATTCATTCACTTGTAGCTCCGTCTCAACTGCCAACAGATCTCATCTTTCTTCCCATCTAGTTATCAGAGGGGACGTCGCGGCAGCAGACGCTGCATGGCCTCACGCCTTTCACCACCTTCTCTATCAGGGTGGAGGCTTGTACCTGCTTCATGTGTTGCACTCGTGGCCCAGTGAGCGAGCTCCGCACTCAGGCCTCGGTTCCGTCCGCGCAGCCTCCGCCTCGACTCGTGACTCTAACGTCCCGATCCGCTCTGCTCGAGTGGGATGAACCCCTGCAGCCCAACGGCATCATCGAGAGGTGCTTTGAAATGAACAGACTTTTTTTTGGTTCCTATAACGAAACATTTAGACAATCCGAGTGCATTTGTTCACCAAACATCCTGTCTTTTTCGTCTTTCCGCGGTAGCTGTGAGCTGCTGGTGCGGACGGCTTGTCCCCAACCGCTGCAACCAGTTCCAGTGCCTTGTTCCGTAGGGCCGGTGGAGACCAGGTTCTTTGGGAAGGGGCTGAGTCTCAATGCCACCGCCCTCCTCCCCTACACCACCTACGAGGTCTGTGTAGTCTCATATAACAACATGGGGAGTGCAGCATCTGTCTGGGTCTCCGTCACTACGCTAAAAGAAGGTACCATATCTCTGAAACGGTCAGTTTCTCCTGCAGAGTCTAGTCGTGACAGTTTAGTCTGACCTTATTGTGACATTGTTGTAGCCCCACAGTACAAGGAGGCGTTTGTAGTGCAGAGTAACCTGACCGTGGTGTTCGTGGACTGGAGCGGATCTTTCTTTCTGAACGGACCTCTGAGTGATTACGCCTTGACCGAAAGTGGCCTTCGCCTTTACAGCGGCTTCCACAGCTTCGTCTACGTTCCCCGAACCTCAGATAAAAGTATTCATTCATTTTGTTTGTGTCCAGATCTGTGTCCCAAGCTGCTGGCAGGGAATGCATGTTCGTATCTTGAAAAGTTTGTAACTCGAATGTTTGTATGTAGGGGCACATTACTGCCACCACTTGGGCTGGAGTGTGAGTGCAGGTTACAGAAGTTCTCCTCGCAACCTCGCATTCATCACAAGATTTCATCTGAATAGAATCAAAGCTATTTATTTATGACATACAGTAGCATAGCAGCTCTATATATTTCAGTATGATGCATGATGTCACTTTTAATGTGAATTGACCTGCTAATGACCTTTTCGTTTACATTATCGAACACTCCTTTAAGAGTTTATTTCTTTCTCTCTCTCTCTCTCTCTCTCTGTCTCACACTGATCTCCACACAAACCTCTCTTCCTAGCGTTAGTCTTTCAGGTCACGTGTACGACAGACAGCGGCAGTGCCAGTTCTCCTGTAGTCAAGTACAACACCGCTACCGGTGTAGGTGAGGTTATGCTGATTCAGTGTCCTCCTGCTGTTTGAGTATGGATTGGAACGATGAATACACATTTACATCCTGTAAGCTACAAACATTTGGGTTTCCTTCAGAACCACGATGGAAAATTTGATTTTAAAAAATAACAAAAATAAATTATTTAAACCAATAATGCTCCGTTTTTAGAAGATCTTCTTGATTAAATTCATTCCATTAGTTTTAGTTTCCTGGCTTTGCTCTCAAAATCAACTGATAAACATTCACAACCAGATTTTTGATATTTGAATAACTGGATTTCATTTGAGCATTTAAGTGAATAAATGTTCATCATGTGACCAGGCCATGGCCGTGTTAGCGGTCCGTGCTAAATGCGCCTTTGGAAATCTTAAGCTGTATTAAATTTCTTGCACTACATTGAACTTAGATGTTAATTCATGCAATAGATACATTTTAAGGCCACATACAGTAGGTTCCTGTGTGTGTAGTCACTTTTACGTAGCTACTGTGCGTTAGCATTTTTCCCTTCATGATTTGAATGTTATCTAAAATAAAATGTTCCCCCTGAACAGATGCCACCGAGCCGACCTCAGGGGGTAAGACTGGCCTGTATGCATCGGGTTACAGGTTCTACACAGAGCTGTGGTTCATCATCCTCATGGCCTTTGTGGGTTTGCTGCTGGTGGCTGTGTTGTTGGGTCTGGTGCTGCGCCGAGCCCTCAGAAAGCCGTGCTTCATCAGAGAGAGGGCTCCACTTCAACCGCTACAAAGGAGAAGCCCCAAGTACCCACCTGGTGACTCGTACCTGGTCAGAGGGCACACGACACTTCATTTATCCTTAGTTAGAGTTCAGTGGAGCATTCAGTATTACACACACTCTTAAATTCATAGCCCTAGCGTGTAGCGTATAGACATATGGACTAAACCATAAAATATGCAGGTTATAACATGCAAAAAAAAAAAATTAAGTCCATTTATAAGCTCTTGTAAAGCACAAAATGCCTTACAAATCTGGAAAAGGAAGTCTGAGGAATGAACACGTGAGCCGTCATATCAAGTCAGGTATCAAGTCGCACAGGTCAGTTTGGCGCCATGGCCACTAGAGGGCAGTAGGTGAAATGTATAAAATGTTCCATTTCTGCAAAAATCAGTTTTAAAATCCCTTATCTTCCTGATCCAACAGAATTGAGCAAGTTTTTCTATACTAAACATTTTTTAAAGCACTTTAATGAACACAATCCAAGCTGATTACTCCATTCGTCATAGGAAAACACATTTTTTCACTGTAAACCCGCCGGCTAGTGAAGTTACCTTTATGGCTAGCTCGAAAATGCTGGTGTCAAAGCGAGACTGCGGGTTCCCTCTTTCTTACCAGCTCACAGAATCCTCATTTATATATTCTAAAAATAGGATTCACACTGAGCATGTCTCAGCGACCGGACGTGATGCAGCAATAACCTTCAATCAAAATGAAGCTTAGTGGACCAGGAGTCTGAGAATACGGTACGCAGAAGTCAAATCGCCCTAAATGTGACTTAATACCTGATTTGATGTGACAAGTCACATATAAGTAGTACAGAAGGCATGCACAGTGATCGAGCCAAAGCTATAAATATGATACTATAAATATTACTTAAAGCAAGTGAGCAGGAAAAAAAAACTAACATTTACATAGTTGTTCAGCAAAACTAATGTTATCTAGCACCAGAGCAGAAACTGTATCAGAAACCGTCCACGAGACCACTTTTGTAGAACACTGGGAACACTGGGAAATGTGAACACGTATTTAATGACCAGGTTCGGCTGTGTGTTAAAGGGATACCAGGCATAGACTTTCATCCGTTTAAAATACTGATTGTGTACTGATAAACTGATATTGATCTGATTGTTTTGCTTTATTTAGTAATTATCTGTTTTTTTTTTTTTACACACACCGGCCACTTTAGTAGGAATATCGGCACCCTGCTCATTCATCAGTCACATGGCAGCATAAAATCACAGCATTACGAGCGGGGAATAATGTGATCTCAGTGAATTTGACTTTGGCACAGTTTTCACACAAAACAGTATGTGTAGTTGCATCATTTTCACAGATGATTTTCATCTCATGGTATGAATGGTGCACAAAACAACAACAAAAATCTAGTAAAGCTACAGGTGCTGATAGAGGTGAGAGAGGGGTGGCTCAGGATAACTCAAATAATCGCTCTTTACAACCGTGATAAACAGAGAAGTGCACAAAGTGTCAGAACATTGCAGTGAATGTGCTTCATCGGTTGGAGGTTGTGTGCTTTTGTAAACTAAGGACAGGAATCTGAGGCCACAATGGACATAGGTTCACCTCATCAGGACTTGGGAACCTGTGTAAAACTGCCACATCATTGTGGCAAAGGGGTGAATGAGCTGGGGTTGGGTGGCATGAATGAGCTGGGGGTAGATTTTCATATTAATGTGGCTGCACTGTATACACCAGCTTCTTTTCACTCTTTTCTCATGTACCTGCACCACATGACCACAAGAGGGTGCTGGTCTGCCATTATTACCTCTTTTTAGCTTGTAGATGTATTGCAGAAATACTAACATGATCTAAACAAGACTTCAATTTCATGAGACTTCCATTTCATGAGACTTTAATGCTGCTTATCATCCCCCCTCTCTGTTCTCCTCCTGCTGTTGCTTTTGGGGTGCTCTTGGTGCCGCAGGGGCGATGCTCTGAGCTCTGCCCTAACCATGCCTCCACTGCTCTCCTTCAGTCTGATGGAGGGATGGTAAGCACTTATTTTTCTCTCTCTCTCTCTCTCTCTCTCTCTCTCACAGCCTACTCTCTCCTCACAGTTCGACAATGTCCCGGACTCGTCCAGCAGTGTAACGTTAAAGGGCTTTACCATGCACACTGAGGTACAGCATCCGGCTTGTTCCGAGCAGGACGTGCGTTTGGTGCTTTTGGCAGTTTTCTTGTTTCAGCCTGCGTTTTACTGTGGCTTTATTATGAAGCAGCATGTATTTTCTCTTTTCTATAAATTTTAGTTTCAGTTGGATTGTTTTTTCTTTCATCTTCCTCCAGCTGAAATGCTGCTGAGGAGTAGAGGATAAAGGTTTGCATACCTGCGTTGGAAACAAGGCCATTTCATATTTCTCACGATCGACAATTCAATTTCAACCAAATTTTAAAGGGAAAGTAGTTGATTCCCTACAGAGACCGTCAAGAGTTCCAAACTGTTCTTTCTTTAAAAAAAAGCACAAAACAAAAAAAAACACAATGAACACCTGCAGAGAGAGTTATGATGAAGAGGAATGGCTTACGAAAAATTATTCAAGAGTGAATAATGAGTTATTTAGTATAAAAATGTATAATTATCTTATTTACTCCGTTAGCCCCGCCCACATTCCGCCCCATGTACACAAAGCCACACTGCAAAATGGATTAGCATGCTAGCTACAGTGATGAAGTTTGGTTTTATCAGCAATAAACCAATCAGATGTTTAAAAAAATCTTAAAGTCTAAAACACAAAATTTGTCTGATAATGATTTACCGTATGTTTTCCGAATGGCTTTTCTCAGCCAGGTCGTACACTTGCTCTGAACTCGCAGACTAAAACTATACAATTTTTATCATTTTCAACGTGACTAGAAAAGTCCATTAGACACATTAATGTGGGACATTTAAATAGAGAGTGTCAGCGATTTACTAAAACTTTTAATTTAAGACTCTTTTCAGGGCTGAAAAACTATTACATGAACAGAATGAACAGAATTCTTTAATCTCTTTGGCTTTTTCCTGCAAAACTGAGAGGGATGCAAACTTTTGACACTCAGACTCTCCTTCCTGTCATGTGTGGTGTTGGCTTGGTTGAAGAACCTTCCTCGGTTCCACAGACGGGCCAGAACCTTGTTGTTGACACTCGCATTTAATTCCCTGTCTTTTTTGTTACGTTGCTGTTCACTTTCGCACGGTTATAACCTGGTGAATCTTTTAGTTTGTACTTCTGGGCTTCGGGCTTCTGGAACTAATTTGTGCCACCAGTTTTTGTGAGTTCTATGTTTTTTTTGGTCCAGGCTCTGACCGATACGAAGCTTGGCGTCAGCAATCGGGGCTACCAGAGCACCTTATCCATGCTGCGTGTTCCCAGTCAGAGCCAGCTCAGCCACGCCTACTCCCAGAATTCCCTGCACCGCAGCGTCAGTCAGCTGATTGACACACAGGAGAAGAAATCTCTGGCAGGTCTGACATGGGACACGGAGCTGCAGGGCACCGATAGTGGAATGGTGAGACAAGTGTCTGTGTGTGTGTGTCTGTGTGTGTGTGTGTGTGTGTGTGTGTGTGTGTGTGTGTGTGTGTGATCTGATGTGATGTGATGTGATGTGATGTATAGGTGTTTTGAGAAGGTGGACTGTTGGTCTTTGCTGTGTGTTATGTTGTGATCAGTGTGAGATTTTTTTTTTTGCAGTTTGTTGGAGACGAGGAGTTTGCAGACTCGGTGAAGGCCTTCAGCTCAGTGACGAAAGAGCATGCAGTGTTTACAGACACACACCTGTAGAGATTTCTCACTCTTGTTCTGTCATTTCTATGTGTTTATACAGTATAGATCACACACACACACACACACACACACACACACACACACATGCACAAGTCCTCAAACCCCAAAGCGACTATTAACTCTGAATGATTACACCATAATGGTATCTTACAATACAAGGAACGTTCAAGTCAAACCAGGACTTATGATGACGTTTCAGGTGAATGAAGGTATAAAAGTGATGGACATTTACAGAAGACTTCAGTCACAGTGCGGTGATGAGTCTCTGAGTTGCAGTAAAACATCTGAATGGTGCAAAAAAATTTTTAAGAAGTCCGATCGTTGCAAGTCTGATCACAGACGTCGGACGATCCCGGCCGAGGTGGCTCGAAGCTCACCGCAGTCGTTCACATGAACATTCAGCGAGTGGAGTGACAGAATCCTCGTAAATCAACGACCCCAACATGCAGAGGAGTTCCTGGGAGGCCGGGGTTTCAGACATGAAGCAAGCAGAAAAAACTTTCCACCTTGAATCTGTAAAATCAAAAGTCCCACTTTGACTTGAACACCCTTTATAAGTGTAAACCCATAAGCTTGGTAAATTAGAGATTTGACCTTATTATCAGGATACAAGGTGACTTATTCTTCATGGAATTTTAAGAATTCTGGATTTTTTCCTCATATTGTCCCTTTAAGATTTAGAGACGCATTAGAGACGCACCTTCAGTGTGTTTCTATTAGTTTCTTACTAAGCCTCAGTATGACACACACACACACACACACACACACACACACTCACACACACACCATCTGGCCAAAAAAGCAAAAAGAAAAGTCGTCACACTTTTAGTAGGGTCAGATTATTAAAAACTAAAAACAAAATGTCTCCGTAAAAACTAGAGCTATGTTTAATAGTGAAAGTAAGAGCATACATACACACACACACACACACACACACACACACACACACACACACACACAGTGAAAGTCTTCAGTTTGTTAGAGAGCATAAACACTGGACTTTGGAGTGATGTATAAAGGTCATGTGACCTGATGAGTCTATTCCAGAGTGATGGGCGTGGTCAGGGTGAGAAGGGAAGCGCTGTAATGAAGCGACGCTCCCATCATGCATAGCGTCCACTGTACGAGCCTCTGGAGACAGTGTTATGATCTGGGGTCGCTTCAGTCGCTCAGGTCGAGACTCGATAACATGAAGTCACATGACCACCTGAATGTACTGAATCACCAGCACATCACATCTGTGACGGGTTTCTTCTCCCCTGATGGTATGGACATGATCCAGGACTCAGTGTGTGAGAGAGAGAGAGAGAGCGGCTCTGAAGATGAGCGTGAGGAATCAATTACACACACTACGTTGAACAACCGGCGACCATTTCTTTGGCCAGATGGTGTATAAAAGTCACATACCAAAGGATGCTTGTCCTTCCAGCCTCTGTAGTATTAATTATTAAACAGAGTGACTTTGCTCACAGGCCTGATGAATCCACTGGCCTGAATGTTAGAGCTCTGTCCCATCATCCTTCCTTCATAATATCGGAAATGTCGCTTCCCAGTACATCTGGATTAGAACAGTGTTTTAGCTTATTTGTCATTAAGCCTGAAATTCTGCTCCTTTTAATAAGTTAATCAACTGACTCGTGACATCATTCCAAAATATTTACTCAAACAGCTAAAGGAAGTGTTAAAGATGGATAGAAATAGAGAAATGAATTGAATAAAATAAAAATATATATATATTCACATGAAGTAATGATTAGGCAGGATTTTAACAATCATCATCACACGTCGCTCGTCTTCTTCACTCCCATCTGTTAATGCAGCAGAGGGTCCGTGTCGCGGAAGTCATTTCTGATAAAGTGATCAAGTGTACGTGCACCTATAGGACGCTAGTACTGGACTTAGAGCTGGTTGTGACTCTGTGCCTACTAGATAGAGCAAAATACTAGAAGTAATTGTGACAATGCCAACCAACCAGTAAGTGTTTTACTGTATCACATTAATGTCTGTCGTCCTGATGAGATTCCATGTGGATTTTAGATGTGTGTGTGTGTGTGTGTGTGTGTTTTCCCAGGGGTTGTTTTAAACCTGTCCCTTATAGCAATATGCCGAGCTCCATCCTGTTCGATGCCCCTGGAACATTTGTAAAAAGATTATCAGTATTATTTATGGAGTAATTTATATTTTTTGTACAAATAAGAATGTACTTCTTGTTCATTTAAATTTTTTTTTTTTTTTTTTTGTAAGTTATATCAGGTAGTGACGTATCAGTAAGAAGCGTTTATGTGCGATCGCTGTTGGTAAACTTGCTGTATTAAAATCATGAACACTCTGAACACATTCTTTTAGTCAGTGTTATTTCTTTATTGTTGGGGAAAGTACAAATGTCAGTCTCGTACCAGAATGAGTATCACACTTCACTTGGACTAAAATATATATATTCCTGTTTCACGCACCCGTGCTTCACCTTAAAATGAAATAATTCCGCGTTAATTAATGAATCGAGGTGCAGGATGTTACTTCCAATGGCCTGTTACAGCAACTATAAGCTTTCATACTTCGCTTTAAACTTTGACAAAAGAATATATCATTTTTAGGCGGTACAAGAGGTTAATACATAGTCATGACCTGTGATAATCGCAGAAACGTCATGTTATGCGTACAGAGTAAACATGCGTCACACACTCCATGCGTTACTCCATCGTCATTAGGAGCTCGTGATGTCATCGTGACGTACTCTGTTCAGATTATATGACATGGCGGCAGCAAAGACTGCTTGAAAGCAGATTTTAGAAAATGGAGAAAGAGGACACAGAAGATATGTAATCAAAGAGGATTTAAACTGAAAGGAAGATGAAGGAGATCAAGACCAGAAGGTGGCGCTAATGCAAGAAGGACAAGAACAAACAACAACTGCTTGAAATCTGAGACTGATATAATTCTGTGTTAATCTTGACAGTGAAAAAGGGAACCTTAGTGTTTCTACTATTAATATAAATCTGCTGGGAATTAAATATATTTATTAAACATTCTTTATATAATTTAAATGCATACCTTAATAATATGAACCTCTGCATAACAGCTTACAAATAAAAATATCTTTTATACAGTATACTGTATATCATATGCCACGTTTAGAGCTAAAACCTGTACACTTCACTCCTAGAGGAAAAGATATAAACATCGTCTGTCTTTCAGTAAGTATAATTAGCTTGAAAGCGAGAGAGAGAAATATTTCATCAATTAAAGCGGTTAGTGCAAATAAAATAATTAGGGTTTTATATAGCTATATATTTAAATAGATACTCTTTTCCTTTTTAACAACAACCTCCATATTATAGACATATGTAAAAAACAAAACAACTATTCAGAAATGTAACAGATTCTGATATAAGGAGTACCGACCTGCATAAGTGAGAGCGTGGTTTTATGACAATGTTTTCATCCATAAAATAAACCTAAATAAATGAGTACATAAGTCCTAGCAGAATTAATTCATTAATTCATTCATTAATACTACGTATATAATATTAAGCATGTAATAATATTCCCAACCCCTTAGAGCTCTGTGTTTTTCTCTCCACACTGCCAGACTACCAGCGTTAGTGGACCCTGAAATATTTTTCGACACCAAGCGTGACTCAATCAGAACGGAAATGACTTCCTTTATGCTTGACAAAGAAATTCCATAAAGCTCTAGAAAAGTCTCGGTAACTCCCTTGTAATGGTCCCTTTGTGAACAGTCCACTCGAACACAAGCCAAAACATATCGAGCTCACAGTCTTCCCAAACGTCTGGAATGAAAAAAGGCACCGGCGAGTAGCTGCGAGGGTCTTTCCCTTCTTTAAATGTGAAAAGCGCAAAAACAAAGTGCGACTGCTTTACAGACAGGAAGCGTGAACACGATGAAAGTTACTGTAGTGACTGACTCACCTTCACACGGATTAGAGCGTTAACTCGCACTGAAGTGCTTGATAACTGAGGAAGGAGTTTGCAGTGTGTTTACGGTATATAAAATATTTCACTCATTTGGTAACTTGCTGCTCTCTTCAGGCATACGTTTATGTTTAAAGATTTCTTAATACTGCTTTGTTTGTTAGTAGACGTGCACCGTCTGGGCGTTCAGAGTGTCAGTCGCTCGTGTCTAGAACCCTGCGGTGCCGCGGGGACGTGGACGCTTTAGTGGGAGACGGCGAGGCGGTGCTGGACGAGTCGCTGCCTCCTGCCTCGCTCCCCACAGACGCCGAGCTCAGCTGCGGAACGGGAGGAGCCTTCTTTCGGGAAAGGAAGTTCACGTCGAGCGTTCCCCTCCTCCTCCCGTCCGGTCTGCCCTCAGACGTCCCCTCGTCGGAGGAGTGTGCCCTGCGCCGAGGGTCTCGGGTGGCGTCTGCGGCGCTCGCCGTGCTCTCGGAGCTCCTCTTGTCTCCGGAGTCGCCGTTGCTGCTGTCGTCGTCTGCGTGTTCCCTCAGGACCTTGGCCAGGTTGAGGGTGTGGAAGTCTGGATAGGTGCTGAAGCTCTCGGTGCGACGTGCACGTGCCAGCAGCGGGCTCTCTCGGTATGGACGCACGGCCCCGTACGTGGCAGTCTCTGCCAGGAGTTCCTGAGCCTGCAGCTGGAGACTGAAAGAAAGAACGTTATTTTCTTATACTCTTGCTCTAAGATGTCCAACACGTGTGATGCGGCGAGTCTGACCTGGAGCAGGACTCTCGGAGTCGGCTGTGGTGCAGCAGGGAAGGGGCGGGGCTAATATTGGGTGTGGCACAGCGTGATGTACTGAGGTCACACTGATCAAGCAACTTCAGAAGCTCCTCCTCGGTAGGCCCGCCCACTTCTTGATGAAAAAAAAATAAAAAAATAAAAAAATAAACACAAACATAGTGAATAAATTTGGTGTAAAAGCAGATTAATATAATAAACGAACATTGAGTTTGTCAGTTGTGTCGCACCAGCATCACGCTTGCTTTTGCTTTCGCTTTTGTTCGCCATGTCCATGGCTGTGGTTAGATCCCACATCTGGATGCTGCCGTTCGCGTGGCCGGTGAAGAGGTAGCGGCGCGGCCGGGAGCCCATACGGCTGGAGCCCTCGCACTCGCGCACCGTGAAACACGTGATAGTGGTGCCGTCCACGGCCTGCACCTCACAGATCCTAGGGTGGAATAAATTCATTATCAGAAGACACACTGCCTCGTAGCTCAGGCCACCTCCATCAATCATGCATAAAAACAAGCATCCAGTAATGCGGATAGATGGATAGATGGATGGATGGATGGATAGATAGAACTTTATCATGAGTACGGGTTCATCACCAATAAAATATGGTTCAGCATCTACCACAAGTGAAAAGAGCTTTTAAGGTGGAGACTAAATAAAGGTGTACAAGTAGGAATATAAACAAGCAAGGTCTATTAAATTTTAGCAGGAAATACATACACACACATACACACACACACACACACACACACACACACAATACAGTATATACATTAACTATACCAAAAAATGCAGAAAGAACAAGGCTGGATTCAATGTATATCTAAATAAATTGTATACACATAGTCAGCCAAAGAAATGTATACACACTTCAGGGAAAGAAAAATAGTATTAATTATATTAATAGAGTATACATTAATAGTATCTCAGTAATGGTATTAAAATATGTATACTAGTTTTTCTTTTCCTGACGTGTGTATACATTTTTTGGCTGACTCTGTGTATATTAAAAGAGTCTAGGGACAGATACACATATGTGTAATTCGTAAAATCAGTCAGTAACATGTTGAATCAGTTTGTATAGTAACGAGCTCCTGGATACGCGTCCCTTATCTACTGTACATATTCACGTGTGTAGGGTTTGTCATCAGCACGTACCTCTTTCCAGTGGAGGAGAGACGCACGAAGAGTTTATTGGTTATAGGAATGACTTTCTGAATGAATACTTGTTGGTCATCTCTCTCTCCGAATGGACCTGTGTGGAAACAATCGACGAGTTCATGCGTGTACATTCACACAAACACACCAGGGCGAGGTCTCCACCTACACTCGTTCTACTGTAACTGAAGCCAAAGTGCTTTAAGGATGTTTTTGCTCACCGATGTCGTTGCCCGAGGAGTAGCTGCTGTGGCTCTCCGTCTCCTCCAGCGAGATGATCTTAAAGGAAGCCAGCGGCGTGGATCCGGGCTGAGTCGAGATCATGCCTCTAAAGCGAGTCACCGTCCACGTCCTCACGTGGTTGTTGTCCGCACACACTGCAACACAAAAGCACACGATCGTTCCTCTTCACACGCAAACTTCAACAGGAAAGAAAAGAACATTCCAAGTGTCTTTAGGATCACTGAGCAGAACGGCGTTACCGGACACAAGGTGTTTCTCAGACAGCATGATCTTAGTGACAGGGCTGCGGTGGACTGTGAACGTCTGAAACAGCTGAGGTCCAGATCCGACCGTCTCCGGATGCTGCACTATGACACGCACCGCACCTGAACTGGTGCCGTATGCGATCTCGATCCAGTTTCCACTCACGCCTGCGGAAAAATACCACGCGTTTGTGTGTTGTGAGGAACGGCAGATGATTGAAAGGGCTGCTGTGTTCACTCTCGGGTCACTCACTGGTTTTAGGCGTTAGGTAGACACTCAGGGCCGTGATGGCATCATTTGAGGGGTCATGGTAGAGCTCAGTCACCAGGAGATCATTGTCCTTCATTCTCAGTGGGAACTTCTGCATGTCTGGAGAGAAAAACACAGAATTTCCGTTTTCGGTTCTTGCAGTTTCTATAATTGCGGCCTTTATTGCTGACAATTAAACTAGTTCCTCGTATTATATTAAACAGTTTCATAATTAAACTATAGGACGCAATAGATTTTCTTAATGCTATTTCTGGCTTTATAGTATTATTCTTGTCCTGACCTTATACATGAACGCTTGAAACGTAGGGAAGGGCTTGTAAAATAACACTCACATGGCTTACAGTGCGCTAGGTCACCCTAAACAATATTAATACCGTTCACGTGTACCAAAGCTCCAAAAAACAGAAATGAATTAGTTAGGTACATCTGTTCAAATGCTCGTTAATGAAAATATTTAATCAGCCAATCACATGGCAGCAACTCCATGCATTTAGGTGTGTAGACACGATCAAGACGATCTGCTAACGTTCAAACCGAGCATCGTAAAGGGGAAGAAGGGTAATGGGGTGGGCTTTTGGGAGATTCACATTATGGACGTGCAGCCGACAAATCTGCAGCGACTGAGTGATGCTCTCGTGTCAATATGGACTGAAATCTCTAAGGAGCACCGTGTCGAATCTCTGGCCAAAGGATTAAGGCAGTTCTGAAGGTAAAACAGGTCCAGCCCAGTACTAGCAAGGTGTACCTAATGAAGTGGCCAGTGAGTGTAATTGATTAATCTCTAACGAAGGCACTGTGGTTTAAAGACCAAAACACAGATACTGACTCACACTAGTCTATAAAGTGTTTAATAGAGGCTGATGTTCTAAATGAGCTTTATGTCACCAATGTACAGGTAGAATAAAGTTCCTAAACACCATCATCACACTCTCAGCTCACCACTCAGGGGCGTCAGTGTGAGTAAATACTCACCGATGTAGTAAATGGAGCCGTTATTGCATCCAAGCAGCAGAAAGGATCCTGCGGTGTCACAGCTGGTGATGGGCACGACATCCTGCACCTGACATTAATATCATGAACACATGACGACACGTCTCACTAACATGAGAACACAGGAGTGCACAGGATCAAATACCTGGCCTGACCTGTTTTGATTTCATCTGCATTTACATTATTTCCGATGGGGAAATGCGTTTCCTAATAAGAACTTAAATAACGTATGATGTATGACGTATGCCGAGGTACCGCTGGACTCAGTTCTTGGTCATGTTATTTCCTTAAACTTTACCTAAAGCATTTAGTACATATTAAATAACGTATATATTATTTGCTGCTATTTAAGTAAACGCTCTTACCTGCCAGTGCTGCGTCACTGCGTTCCACACACCGACCTTCCCAGTGTGACTGGTGGCCACCAGCTGACTCCCAATGAAGAACAGAGAATCTACAGGCACGCCCAGACTGAACACGCCTTCCAAAATACAGAGAACCTTCATCAGGTCAAATCAGTGAAACATCTACTGTTATGTGAATCTATTTTGAGATGTTCTTTCGTTTGTTTGTTTGTTTGTTTATACCCTCCTCTTATCCCCCTCACCTATCTCATTGCCACTTCCTCCATCCTGGATGCTCCACAGGATGATCCTGCTCTCCGATGACACCGCAACCATCTTGTCTTTGTCGCCATGGGGACCACCGACTACTTTGGCGTTTAGCGCGACCCGCTCGATGACCCAGTCCAGGTACGGACTCGAGAAGACCTGCTGCCATCCCGAGGATTCCTTTATCCTGTACGGCAGACGGAAGGAATCGAGACGGTCTGGACGAACGAGTAAAAGTGTACGTTTGACAATCTTTACCTGTAGCAGATGACGAAATGAGCATAGGCTGCTACTATCCAGTTGTGATGACCAGCAACGATGAGCACCTTCCTGGGATCAACTGTCAATCCAGCTGAAACGTAGGTCGAGACAGGGTCACTTTCTCACTAGAGATTTATAGAGATTTTATAAATAATATAGAGCTTTAGCTAAATTCAGCTACATTTATATTTAGCTAAAGCTTTTATATACTGTAATTCTATTTTTTGTCTATCTGCAGTTCTTCTTTTTTAATTGTTCTTTTGTTTTGATTGTGATCTTTGTACACAATGGTGTAGCGTCACATCCAGCCATGTCAAAAGCCTCTACGTTCTCAAATACAACTGGAACACTGGACCCTTTTAGTTATATTTAAATGTACTCTTCTTTATCAATAATAGTCCTGTAACAGTTCAGCAACTGTGTGTTCTTTGCCAAGAAGCGATCTATTGTTATACTTTTCCGGCTTAAGGCAGAAGATGAAGACATTAAATGCAGTTGGAGCGCAGTTCTCCCCACACCACTGGACAGACGCCATGGACATGATGGTTCTCCATATTTTAAAGTTAAATCACAGGGCTTATTAACGTTTATGAGTCATTTTAACTCATGATTAAGCATGGCCCTGAATTATGTAGGATTTTCAAATACCACACACAGTCACAATGTCTAGCTGATGCAGGAACAGAATTAAATCAATGTCTCACACGCTCATAAAAACACGTTACAGCAGTTTGGTTTTTCGATAATTAACATATATAACGCCCAGTGTAACATTTAACACTGTACAAACATCATGGTCGTTTATAAATATGTAGAAAAAACATTAATTATAAGATTAAAATTAAAACATTGTAAAACGGGTACCTGCAAAGAAATGACTTTCCGTCTTATGGTTTACGACATTTGATAAAGATATAGTAAATTCAGGCTTTCTAAAAAGCATTAAAATTTTGAATATGATAATTCACCCAAAGTGACGACTCCTGGACAACTACATACACTAACAGTTACAATAATCCAGTAGGTTTTCATACCTTGGTGCAGTTTAATATTATAGATTTTTTCAGTATTTTAATATTTATTCAGCAATGCTAGATAAGGACGCCTTAACTTTTAATTGTTCAACAGTTAGTTCTGACCGACTGATCTGATTGGATCAGCAGCGTTGCACGAGTGATGATAACAGACACTAACAGCACTGTAACTATCTGTGTGACTGGGCGTGTCCCAGGTGTTGTCCAGTGGTTAATGACACTGACTGTGTGTCTCGGCGTGGGTGAGAGTGGGTCTGTTCGGTCCGCAGTACTGAGGAGATGCAGCTGCCTGACCGCGCCCACATTCACACCCAGTCACAGAAGCACTTTCAGCAACAACACACATCTGATAACGTCACGTCGTCTTAAACAACACGCCTCACGTCTCTGCACTAATCGCTTCTAAGTCCTTGTCGTTCTGTTCACGGCTAACGCTTCGCTACAATGCTAACTAGCTTCTAACACGAGGCTGAATCCCAAATCCCTCTCTAACCCCTGATCAAGGGCACTACTGGGTGAGAGGAACAAAGGAGTGTACACCCTACATAGTGCACTATTTCCATTTAACACTATTTGGGATTCGAACCCGGATGTTACCGGAGCTGATATTCTAAAGTGTAATAAGGTGAAATATGCAGTAAATCTGGTGAGTTTCTCAGGACTGTCCACCACCTCCATGGTTTATCCTCCTCACCTGTCGGCTACAGAGAAGCGCTAAGAGTTTAACACGACTCTCATTACACTTCGCTAACAGTCGCCCGCCAGCTCCGCCAGTCACTGTTACAGTAGTTAGTTCATAATCTGTTGATAATAAATGGTGTTTGTGGAACTGATGTATAAAAGCAATATCACAGTACAACAGCACGACCTCGAGCGTGAACCTGCTTAAGTACCCCTGGTTAGTGTGTAAAGTTATTGCTGTTCTTTTTCCCATTACCTCATATTGTACTTTTATGAAGCAGAATTGGCTTATGATTAAAGCATCATGGCTAAACCCAGTCTTCATGTAGGATTAATATTGAATCTTTTTATAAAGATCAGAGTGCACTCACCCAGCTTCGTGGTTCCCTCCATTCCATTAGGCCCAGGCAGAGCTGTGTGTGA
The DNA here is from genome assembly GCA_013621035.1 of Clarias magur. Taxonomy (NCBI): domain Eukaryota; kingdom Metazoa; phylum Chordata; class Actinopteri; order Siluriformes; family Clariidae; genus Clarias; species Clarias magur. Next base: position 285,281 of record QNUK01000633.1, on the reverse strand, counting down.
GCACGAGCGAGAGAATCCCCCCCCGGCCCCGCCCGGGCCTGGGTACTCCTCCTGCACTCCAGCGCTCACACTCTGTCCACCGGCAGCTTTGCGAGCTGGGATAGCTAGAAGAAAACCAACATAAAGATGACGTTCAACCGGCTTCACCGCATCCTCCACTCTTTTCTGGAACGATCGTTAATAACATTTTAAATAGTAACTTTTAAAATACCGGGAGGTGGGAGGTAGCCATGAAACAGCACACTGCCGCAGGACGACCTCTCTAGCTCCTCACACAGCAACAAGCGTCGAACTGACCACAGCAGCAGGGAGAGTGGGAAAAAACTTAATCATTATCATACTGCAATTTATATTCCTATTAAATCAATCTGTATTTGCATGATGATAAGTTTTACCTAGAGGCGTAATTCCATAAAACTCCGCTTCATGGCGCAGAATGCTGATGCTGACCCCTCTGCAAGAGTCACGTCCAAGTTAATGTGAAAAAGCAGGAAACTTTCACTGATCTAAAATCAAGATGAAGCTCAAGGGATCAGAACTTACCTTAAGTCTAACTCTTTAGTACGAAGGAAGTTTAAAATGGGCACAAATGCAGTCGGGTCTCTGTCGATAAATATCTGCAGGGCAAAAGATACAGGCTTTCAGTCTGACCGCTAATAACTAATAATACGTAGATAATAACTACGTAACTGATCATCTTATAAAGCATGCATACTGTAATGTCATTTTTAATGTATTTTTGACCTCTGTGAGAACCGTCTCCCTCGGCTCGCTCATCAGGAACGATCTGATCATTCTGATTCATACACGTTTTCTCACATTTCGTACTCATTTCCATCATTTCAGACAATGAGCAGGGTTAAAAGCGCCATACAAATAAAAATGAATCGAAATGAATTCGCCTGTTTTTGCCTTTGAAGGAAAATGGAGGAACACAGACCCAACTGAAAATAATGAGGGGTCTGTTGTACGCAGAGAAAGCCTAATACCACCCCGGAGCTGTATGACATCACAGACCGCACTCGCAGAATGATGATGCCACAGGGCGGGCCAGCTGGCAGAACTCTGCGGGATGTCAAACCATCTGAGCAAAAAGGCATTTGATTCCTCAGATGGTTCAAAGAGTAAAAATGAAAAGAACATTATTCCGAATGTCCAGAACATTGCCAAAAAAATAAAAAGGGACAGAGGACTGTATGACCGTGGTAACGTCCGAGGGGCGTTCGAGTCAAACCGGGACTCGTGACGAATGCTCTGCTGAATGAGGGCGTAAAAGCGAGTGACACTTACAGAAGACTTTAAGCACAGTACGATGTGTGATGAGAAACTTTCTGCCTTGATGGTGTCCAGTCACTAGTGAGACACTGGGATAAGTGCATTAGTGTATCAGGGGATTATAGAGACATAAGGCGAGTGTTTACTCTCAGAACTGTGCTCTGTTATTCTGTACAATCAAAAGTCCCGCTTTGACTCGAACGCCCCTCGTATTACACGTACATTTGTTACAAAGGTGTGAGCAGTGCTGGCGTGACAAACACAATGCACACACTTAATTATTTATCAGAACAAGTAGATAATATACTTACAGCTCCAGTTTCATCCCTTAGTGTTGATATCCTCCCACTGAGTAAACTAAAACACACACACACACACATACACACACACACACACAAGGTTTAAAACCACCATCTAGTTACTGTGTTAGTATTTATCTAGTAAAAATTCTCTTTGTTTCCTGACGTTATCTTTCCAGAAACTACAGAAGTCTTGTGCTTTGAAGACTGAATGGTATTTGGCAGGAAGTCGTGTTTCAAGCTTACCTTGAGAAGAACGAATCTGGAATCCACATGAGAGTCTGTCTCGAAGTGCTAAACCTACACATAACATGATGAAGTGCATAAATATATAAATAAATAAAAACTATAATTATTTATCATCTCATTCTTCAGCGTCAGGAGAGTGACTGGAACAAACACTTCATATAGTAATTACAATCTCCAAATTAATAAAGGACTTTTGGTTTCATGTCCATCTTACTTCTAGTCACATGCTCCTTTACCCAAGTAATAATTTCAACAACTAACATTAAGACACCATGCTTGTCCAATAATCATGGACCAAAAGAGACACACATGTTGTTCAATCACTCCAGTGCTCTGATCTCATCACAGCGTCAACACTAGTTATGTTTACATACACAATATTTCTTCAATCTGATTAAAAGCTTTCTGATTAGAAATTGCAACTTCGCTGTTTACATGAACGCTGATCTGATAAGGTGTGTGTTTACATGCTCAAAGCATTTAATCAGAACATTCAAAGTGCTTCTGCTCGCTGTCCATTGTTTAATATACTGAATATAAATATATAAATATAATATAATGTAAAATATAAAAGATTATAGAGTTTGAGAGTTCATACAAGTATTAATTTAAATGATGTATTACTATACAACATCATTAAGAATTTAATCTGCTAAATATTTATTCAGAAATACTACAGAAGAAGAAGTATTATTTCTTCTCCAGATCTGAGGTTAGATTTGGCTTCTTATCTTTTCTGATAAATCCCGCCTTCTGCTTTATGATTGGTTACAGGAATTAATAACAGTCTATGGTTGGTCAGATGCTTTACTGCGTGCGAAATGCGAGTCAATCAGAGCTCCTCCCTCAGCCAGAGATCCAATGGATAAACTTCTGGCGTTACGTTTATAATAATTAGAAATAGTTATTTTGATTGTGAAAAGCTGCTTTGCGACAATGTCAATTGTAAAAAGTGCTATACAAATAAAACTGAATTTAATCAAATCGAATTGGTTTAAAGATGTGAGAGAGAGAGAGAGAGAGAGAGAGAGAGAGAGAGAGAGAGAGAGAGAGATCTATAGGTGGCGCTGATGCAACTTCTAGAACTCCACCAAAAGGCACAGAGCGGTACTGAGAGGAAGCAGAGTGTGTGTGGAAGTGCCGGATAAAGGAGACACAGGCGTTCAAGGAGTTAAAAAGTTAAAACTACAGAACAAGGGAAGGAAGCATTTAACGTTTTTTAAAAGAAAGTCTTGTCTGACACGTTGGCTCTAATGGGGCTGGAAAGATGACTTGGCGGTGATGTAATCTACTGGACTCAACCGTCATTCAACAACAAAAAGAAGAAGAAGAACTAATTATTGTATGATTTTGTATTCAAACTTATTTATCGATGATTACAGCAAATAAGTGGACACATGATTAACAGCATTAAGAGGATGTTTGCTGATATTTATTTATCACATTATATGTTATTTACAATAATAATAATAATAATAATAATCGCTTAAATTGACAACTTCAACCAAAATTCTTCTGAACCAAAAAATCTCACATTATATTTTTTTTAACTATAATTTAGTTTGGTGTGATGATATTATATGGTACTGGTTTCCACTGGATTGGTGGCTAAATATATAGAAATTGTACAAAATGTACCGACTTCACAGCATGATTTTACATCTAATTACAGTTAATGGTAAAGAGAGGATATAGAAAATTTTACATTTACACTTTGTTTTTACACTAAGTTGTACTTCTTTGGTGCTCAGACAAATACACTCCATGTTCGGTAATCGGAGAGAGAATCACAGATGAGAAATGGAAAAAGTCGATCAGATAAAGCTGAAGTTTTGTCTTAAAACGACTCTAGAGCGTTACAATTCACTTCTACCACTTCAGTGAACTAATATGAACTAATTCCAGTAAAATATTCAGTTTAACTTTTCTAATTAATATCTATTGATGCAGGTGTTTACTTTGAGCAAGTAGCGCATTTGTAGCTTATTTTCATGTAGATTATTAAATCCCACACATAACTGCTCTATTTATTTATAGAGATTGTCACATGATGTTACTTTCCTGAGACAGACGGAGCACTTTCATGACAAACTGAACTTTCTGAACAAGTAAATAAATGAGAAATTATATCATACAAGTATAATAGCTCTGATACAGAAATGTACAGGGGGGAGTTTGGTGTTTTGTCCAGACAAAACAACCACAGACAAAAACTGTAAATAAATAAATAAATACATTTTTATTTAAAAGTGCAAACTCTGTAAAGCTCAATAGCATTATGTGTGTAACTATGTAAGTTTGTAACTGTATGTACTTCTGTAAGTGTCTAACTCTGTAACTATGTTCAATTCAATTCAATTCAATTTTATTTGTATAGGGCTTTTAACAATTGACATTGTCGCAAACCAGCTTTACACAATCAAAATAATTTAAAAAAAAAGAAATACTATGTAAGTGTGTAATTCTGTAACTATGTAAGTATGTAAGCATGTAAGTGTGTAAGAATGTAAATCTGTAAGCATGTAACTATGTAAGTATGTAAGCATGTAAGTATGTAAGTGTGTAACCCTGTAACTATGTAAGTATGTAAGCATGTAAGTATGTAAGCATGTAAGTGTGTAAGCATGTAAGCGTGTAAGCATGTAAGCGTGTAAGCATGTAAGTGTGTAAGCATGTAAGTATGTAAGCATGTAAGTATGTAAGCATGTAAGTGTGTAAGTATGTAAGCATGTAACTATGTAAGTATGTAAGCATGTAACTATGTAAGTATGTAAGCATGTAAGTATGTAAGTATGTAAGCATGTAAGTATGTAAGTGTGTAACTATGTAAGTATGTAAGCATGTAAGCGTGTAAGTATGTAAGCATGTAACTATGTAAGTATGTAAGCATGTAAGTATGTAACTATATAAGTATGTAAGCATGTAAGTATGTAAGTGTGTAACCATGTAAGTATGTAAGCATGTAAGCATGTAAGCATGTAACTATGTAAGTATGTAAGCATGTAAGTGTGTAACCCTGTAACTATGTAAGTATGTAAGCATGTAAGCATGTAAGTGTGTAAGCATGTAAGCATGTAAGTATGTAAGTGTGTAACCCTGTAACTATATAAGTATGTAAGCATGTAAGTGTGTAAGCATGTAAGTGTGTAAGCATGTAAGTATGTAAGTGTGTAAGCGTGTAAGTATGTAAGCGTGTAAGTATGTAAGTATGTAAGCGTGTAAGCATGTAAGTATGTAAGCATGAACGTATGTAAGTATGTAAGCATAAAAGTATGTAAGTGTGTAAGCATGTAAGTATGTAAGCATGTAAGTATGTAAGTGTGTAAGCATGTAAGTATGTAAGTGTGTAAGCATGTAAGTATGTAAGCATGTAAGTATGTAAGTGTGTAACCCTGTAACTATGTAAGTATGTAAGCATGTAAGTGTGTAAGCATGTAAGCATGTAAGTGTGTAAGCATGTAAGTATGTAAGCATGTAAGTATGTAAGTGTGTAAGCATGTAAGTATGTAAGTGTGTAAGCATGTAAGTATGTAAGCGTGTAAGCATGTAAGTATGTAAGCATGTAAGTATGTAAGCATGTAAGTATGCAAGTGTGTAACCCTGTAACTATGTAAGTATGTAAGCATGTAAGTGTGTAAGCATGTAAGTATGTAAGTGTGTAAGCATGTAAGTATGTAAGAGTGTAAGCATGTAAGTATGTAAGTGTGTAACCCTGTAACTATGTAAGTATGTAAGCATGTAAGTATGTAAGTACGTAAGCATGTAAGTATGTAAGTGTGTAACCCTGTAACTATGTAAGTATGTAAGCATGTAAGTGTGCAAGCATGTCAGTATGTAAGTGTGTAAATCTGTAACTATGTAACCCTGTGCGTGTGAGTGTATAACTTTAAATGTGGAAATCTGTAACTGTGTGTACCCGTGTGTGTGTAACTGCGTGTGTAACTATTTAAATGTGGAACTCTGTAAGTGTGTGAGTGTAACAGGCCTGCAGTGTTACAGTGTTGCTGCTGTTACACACACACACACACACACACACACAAGTTTCTCTTGTTTTTATATTAGCACTAATAACATGTTAAATCTCACCGCGTGCCGCCGACGTTCAGCTGGATGATGTCACCGGGCCCAGATGTGGAGCCGTTACCCACTCCCGCCATACTCTCTCTTTCACACACACACACACACACACACACTCCGGACACAGCAGCAGCAGCAGCTCGCGCTTTATCCCGTTCCACTCCTCGCGCTGCTGCGCGCGCTCTCCCCGTTACTCGCCGAGACCATCAGCCCTCAGGACTCCGCCATGTTCCGCTTCAGCACCGCGCGGCGTCAGGAAACACCGATATAACACAGGGTGACCGGGAAATAATAATAATAACAATAATAATTAAGTAAACGCGGCAACACTCCGGTTCTTTCTCGCCTGCTCGTGTTTTATGTCGTCGCGAGCGGAACGCCAGAACCAGCCGAAGCCGAGGTCGCTGCTGAGCGGGAACAGCCAATCAGAGTCCACTATCAGGGACACAAGTCCCGCCCCAAAAGGGTTCTATTGGCTGCCGCAGAGCTCATCATGCGATCTGTCATTTTTATGGGAGATTATGGAGAGGCGGTGGGAACAGAGGGGGTGTGGCCTCATGACGTCACGGATCCGAAGCTCTCATTGTTCAATACAGAAATGTTAAGATCTCATGTATAACATCCCTCTATCATAGGAGAGTCAGAATCAGTGTAAAAACTACATCATAACAGTGTATTACTTGACATTAGATTTACACAATTATTGGCACCCTTAGTGAAGATGTGTAAAAAAAAATGTGTGAGAAGGAATAACAAGCTCTGAGGAGAGAAATCTAACGATAATAAATTTGTTCAAATAAAATAAAATAAAAAACATTTTGCACTATCCTCTGTATTTAAACTGGGGGCCAGTGGTGACCATTGTGTTTATTCCCATTTTTACCACCGTGATAGGACCTCTGGTCAACATTTACACACTACAGGCAATTTGGAAAACGTCTGCATGTCTTTGTACTGTATGAGGAAACCGGAGAACCCAGAGGAAACCCACCAAGCACAGGAAGAACATGCCAACTCCATGCACACAGACCCTCAGGTGCAGGTGCAAGCCAACAGTGCTAACAACTACGCCCCCTTATACTGTATACAGCGTCTATATAAAAATATATAATAATTATATTCTAATAATAATACAGGTATATACTGTATATATAAATAATCTTAAGCGTCACAGTTGGGAGCACCCACAGAAAGTGCTCTGAACCTGTTGTGCCTTAAACATGTTCTCATTCATATTTTATTAATTTATTTCCCTTCACTTCTGGCCATCCTTTATTTCCTCTTTCACTGAGTTAAACATATAATGGGACTCCAGTTATAAAACACTTTTGACCTCAGAGCACACACATACAGAAGGGATCTATTTATGGCTGTACTACCTGGTACATGTATGACCCTTTTGAGTCTTGTTCCTTCCTCATTTTTTATTTATTTCCAGATTTTTATTCCTGTAAATCTGTTTGTGACAATGCCCATTGTTAAAAGTGCTTTACGATTCAAAGTTGAACTGAATGTGACCCAGAGACTACAATTCCTTACTCATTCTTCAACATGGAGGAGATCCTACGATTGAAATATTCAAGAAGTTATCACTGAAGTATTCTAACTGAAAATCAAGTAGCTTGAAAGTTTGTCTCTTCGTTTTTGCCGAAGCAATTGGACAACATCAGACTGAACATGCATCATTCATGATTTGCCACTGAACATGGATAAAATTAAAATATGCTTAATTATTATAGATATTTATATTAATTACACATCATCCATAAACCATCATAATCATGATGTAGAATAATGATATTCTTTATTAATATGTATGGACCTGTAACAACACTAATATGTTTGAAATTTTCCTGCCATAACAACCTCAGTCCTTTATCTTAAATAGAGCAGGATTTATCTTCTCCTAACACACCTGATCCTGAGAAAAGACCAAGGATAAGCTTCTCCAGCACCAGGATTGAGATCCACTCAACACTATATGTTTGCTGAACAGCCCATTCCAGATGTTGTCCCCCTCTGCTTTAAGAATAACCTTCAGTTTTCTGAGAAAAGTTTTTCCTTTAAACTTCGGAACGTAGTTGTTATAATTTAACCGTTCGAGCCACTGAGGTATTAATGAGGTCAGAAGGTCTGGGGCACAATCTGCGTTCCACTTTATCCTAAATATGTCCGCTGTGGTTAAGGCCAGGGCTCTGTTTTGGCCTTACGAGTTCTTTCACCCTAACCTTAATGTCTTCTGTGGAAACAGACTGAGGACGGAACGCACAGGGTGTCCACGTACAGCATATATTCGGTGTATATACAGCGCATATACAGTACATGCAGTATACACCAGATAGTGAATATTATGCTAGTATTTTCTTCCTATGATACTTTATATGCTCTAAAAAATCTGACATAAAAAAGACATACTGTATTGTGAAATTGCTGGCAAAAACAACTCATTCTGGAAAGCAAGTTAGTTGCCTGATGTGTCATTGTGTTACATTGTATCACTTAATGTGTTCCTGAATCCTTCTTTTCCTCATTTTCATTTCCTCTTTCTTTTTTTTGACGCCAAAATGAAGACTGAATCTAAATTCACCCCTTTAAAAAAGCATTTAGATCAACACATCAACAGTACACATCCAACCAAGAACCACAAAAATAAAACTTCGCTTTCTTGACTTTTGCTTCATAATTGATTTACTATCATTGCAGTTCCAAGCTGCTGGATTAAACAACATAAAAGCTTTTTTTTCAGTATGTTATTTCAAGTAGCTTTAGAGGACGCTATATATATATATATATATATATATATATATATATATATATACATACATACATACATACATACATACATACACACACACACACACACACTGTAAGCCGTCTGCTCGCCTTCTTCTGCCATTTGCCAGTCCATGCCCGTTTCTCCATTCTCTCACATGCTGAAGTGATCAGATCATACTGCTCGTTCAAATTAAAATACAGTGTGGGTGGAATAATCAACCCCTTTGACCAGACTGTGTAATTCTCACAATCACTACCATCGTCATCATCACATTAGTAAAAATTCCATCTAAAACAGGATTTAACATCTGTCTGTGAGCAAGTAGCCGAATGAGTCATGTGCGTTCACCTCAGGCATCTAAAAGCAAAATAATTCACAATTGAACTGTATAGATATCTGCGAAGATTGTTTAAAGTCTTCCCTTATTCTGTTGCTATACTTCTTAAAATATCTAATACTTTCAGCGAAATTTTACAACACTGTGGTCTTTAGGAACCATCTCATCCTCGAGTACCACCGTTTGGCTGTAATTATTCAAGAAAAAAAAAAGTCTAACAACTTTTTCTATTATATCGTCTACACTTTACCTGCTGTAATCACAGTCAGATGGCTTTTATAAGGACATTTGGTCACGGCAAACAAATCGATTAAAAACATAGTAGGGTCTGCTTGGTTGCAACGGCTCACTTTTTGGCAACAGAAAGTCCAACCATTTAACAAGCACACCTGAATCCAACTTGTTTTCTAGGCTTGCCAGTGTAGTATACAATAACTGTGTATATTTAACTGCAGGTGAGTACTTGTTAAATGGACTTCTCTTATAGAATAAACCGATTTTACAAAATAAGATATATAATACATTCCTAACACCTGCTCCATTTCAAATAATAATAATAATAATAATAATAATAACAATAATAATAAAACAATAAAATAATAATAATAATAATAATCAGCATCATCATTATCATAATAATAATCTAAAAAAAGCTGTTCTTAAAATTTATAAATAAAAGAATTGTAGTATTTAACAAAGTACAAAGATACAACAATCTAAATGCAAATGCTGTGTCTCACCTTCACACAAGTGAGGACTTGCTTATGTACAAAACAAAAACGGTGTTGAGTTCAAAGTGAAATCATTTCAATACTTAACAAGAGAAAGATGAAGTGCATAGAGTGTTATGGACCCACAGCAAGAGTGTCTTCGAACTTGGAGCAGAACAAACTTGAAATTTTATCAGAAGTCATGAAAGCAAAATTCATTATTTGAAATTAGCATAGTCTGAGAAGATATCTACAAAATCTTGGACCACTTTGTAGCAGAAGTCATACTGTTCCTGAAAAGAAAAAAAAGAACACGATCGTTCACATATTAGGATGCAAAATGAAATGTTGAGAAATATGAGGAGAAATGAGACTATGTGCTGTTTAAGTGTGAGAGATTCCTACCACAGTTTGGACCATGTGTGGCCTCTGGGTGCGTAAACTTTTCACAGTCTGGAACACGTCGAGTAAACCCTCGGCTTTAACCCGCTCCAGAATGTTACTGAGGGCGATGAACGTTCCGGTCCGGCCCGCACCGGCACTGATCAAACCAAGACACACGTGGTTTCTATCATGATGTGCACTCTCATCTGTGTGCGTGTGTGTGTGTGCGTGTGTGTGTGTGTGTGTGTGTGTGTGTGTGTGTGTGTGTGTGTGTGTGTGTGTAAACAACTGCTTACAGAGTGAAAGAAATTCGGTGTTTCTGACGTGATTTAAAGTGCGCATTTCAATATACTGCAATAGCATGACAGAAAATAACAGTATTGGAAACTTTACTCCTGCTCTGAACTTTACTCTCTGTGATGATTGTGCAGCTCGGGTGTGTGAGTGGACGTGGTCGTGTACCTGCAGTGCACCACTATGGGGTGGTTGCCAGATTGCTGTTGTTGCTTCTGCACTGCAGCAATCAGATCAATCATTCCTTTTCCGTCTGACGGGATTCCGATCTCGGGCCAGCCATGGAAGTGAAAATGTCTGACCAGACGAGACTGCTTCTCCTGGACAAACAAATACACACATACATACACACAGAGGACAAAGTGAAAGGGAAAATCAGCGCTGTGGACATTATTTTGTTTACATGAGTTTATCGCATTTATAGAGGACAGTCACAGCAAATCAATACAAAGTTCCTCTGACTGATCACCTCCATCCTATAAAAAAATCATGATACTGTATTTGGATTTTGATTGGCGCAGTCTCTCCCAGCATGACCATGTCCTTATTCACAGGGAACGAGGGATCACCGAGTGGTTTAGTGAAGATAAAAATGATGTCAAATCATATGCTCTGGTCTTCTGGAGATTCAGGACTGGTGTTAAAGACAGCGATCACCACCACCAACATCACCATCACAAAGACACCAAATCAGGGAGTAACTTCGGTCCGAATGGTGCTCATCTGCCCAGGACATTTACAGAGATTTATACAGTCGCTGCCAATCGGACTGAAGATATTTGTGAGACTTTTGGTGGTTACACTAACACTTAAATAGGCGATTTCACTTTCATTTCACGGTAACATGGTTATTATCTGGTTATTTGCTAAATTTGCTTAGAGCTGGAACAAAATCTGGAAAAATATTGAATCAGGATATTTATAAAATAATGGTACTTACAGAATTGCAATACAAAATCGAATCTGAACCTTGGCATCATGATATCATATCGGAAGGTTCCTGGTGATTCCCATCCCTCACATATAATTTAGAATAATAGAAGCTTGATTCTATAGGAAATGATCTCCCAGGTTTTTACTTTCTCTTGCTCCCATCATTTGACCCCTAATCCATAAACAGAAGAGAACGAAAAAAAAAGTATCATGTAGGTGTAACTCACCGGTGTGCACGTCAGCAGCAAATCCCGGAGGCTAAACGTCTCGTAAAGTGTGTCTCTCTTCAGTTCTACGCTGTATTCCCCGAAAAAAATGTTTCCCTCTGCAGGCCAGTAGCGCACACATTTCTCCTGCAGTCAGAAAGACACAGCAATCCGTGTGTAAATTTCTCCTGGTGCAAGTGTGTTTATTAAAAGTCAAAGGCTTTGGTTATAGGATTCAGATTAAAAGCGTGCAGTCTGGGACGTCAGGGCAGCAGCAGTACTGTACAAGTGTAACGCTGCGTACCTGCTCTCTCTCCTTTAGTTCTGTGAGCATGACGATAGAGTGACACTTCCATTCCCACACCATGCGCCAGAAGTCCTGCACGGTGTGCGCTAACGGGCCCTGGGTCGCTATGAAGTAATCCTTTTGCCTGTAACCCTACACACAACACACAAGTCTACAGTAAATACACACTTTATGTGGTTTATTATGAAATAACATGCATCACTATGCAAATATAAACTCCACCAAGAAAAGGAGAGAGAAAGCAAAATAATTATAATTCTGATTTTGTGGCGGGTTTTTTTTTGTTTTTTGATGGTAATTATAACTGATTTAATATTAGATTATTGAATATTATATACAGTATAATCAAATATTAATATGAAATATTTCATACATTTCATATAATATTAATCTCTGGTAAATGCTACGTTCACAATAAACACTCTGCGTTCACAGTTGAACAACGTTACTGTTTCAAATCAAACTGTGTTAATTATCAAGACAGATACTTACATCTATAAAAGACGCGTTTATGTAATCTGTGAATTCCTGTCCTCTTTTTACAGATAATATGACCCGATTGAAATCATCTGGAAAACACATATCAAAATCAGGTCAAAATATTACAACACTAAAACCAGCTAATATATATTATATAACAGTTAGATTCAACCGAGTGATCTGATTGGACGAGAGGCGTTATTCCATGAGTGCTGATAACAGACAGTAACAGCACAGTGAGGTGTAACTATCAGTATGACTGGGCGTGTCCCAGGTGTTGTACAGTGGTTACAAAGTAACGCGTTAGGGAACTCGGATTACTTTTCTGATGTAACGAGTAATCTAACATGTTCGCTCCGCCCTTCAAGTCCTCAGTTACTTTTTCAAAAATGTAATCTGTTATTCAGACAATTTATGTAATCCGTGAGCCAGACAGCAGTCATTCACAATCCATTAGTGTATGTGTGTGTGTGTGTGTGTGTGTGTGTGTGTGTGTGTGTGTGTGTGTGTGTGTGTGAAAATCGTCCTACAAGCCCCGTCCCCGATAACCCGCCCCCCTCTGTTATACCCCTATCTCACCTATGCGAGGACCGACGCGCGGAAAGATGGAAACCTAATCACAGCCTGAAACTGGCGGTGAATAATGATGAACCGTATTTACGGCCACCGCGCGAAATCACGTAGCTGAGATCGGGGTATTACTGTAGTAGTTAACAGATTCTGGGCCAAACTTCACTGAGTGATGACGGTAGAATAATTATAAAGGTCTTGACTAAAACAACATGCATGATGAAGCACAAAGCAGTTTTCATTTTCTGCAATGAAAAAGTACTCGAACTAGTTACTTTATCAGAAAGTCACGCAGTAATGCAACAAATTACTTTTTAACAGTGGTGGCCGGTCAATACGGGGCGCCGCCCCCTTAAAGTTAGGCAGAGAAGAATGCTCCATTAACATGTAATTATTTAACATAATAATTATTTATTTTAATAATGAAATAAAGTCATTTAGTCGCAATATTCCGCTGTATTTCTTAATATAATTGATTTGCAATTTTAAAAAATCTAAACTGTATTACGTTCATTTGTGTTGGTGTACGCGGGGCGCCGGACAAACGAGTGTCTATGTAGGCGCGTACGTTATTGAAAAGCATGTGACTTCAGACTGAGCTCTGATTGGATTTTGTCAAATCATCCTTGGGGCGGAGCTCTGTGCGCCCTGAACCCTCCCACTTTTATTCTTAGCGAATCAGTATTGTTTTTAAATATTTGGGCTCATGTGATTGGACCATTCTCAGCGAGTCTTTTCCAGCACTTCTTATGGCGAGCGGAGCTGCTGACGTGAGTCATGTGAGTCAGGCCTTCATTCAATTTTTTGCACCAGCTGCCACTGCATTTTAATGACAGTAATTTTGTAATGTAATTAGTTACGTTAAAAAGTAACGTCCCCAACACTGGTGAGAGTCGGTCTGTACGGTCCGCAGTACTGAGGAGAGAGCAGCTGCCTGACCACGCCCACATTCACACCCAGTCACAGAAGCACTTTCAGCAACAACATGCATCTGATAACGTCATGTCGTCTTAAACAACACGCCTCACGTCTCTGCACTAATCGCTTCTAAGTCCTTGTCGTTCTGTTCATGGGCTAACGCTTCGCTACAATGCTAACTAGCTTCTAACATGAGGCTGAATCCCAAATCCCTCTCTAACCCCTGATCAAGGGCACTACTGGGTGAGAGGAACAAGGGAGTGTACACCCTACATAGTGCACTAGCTTTCCATTTAACTCTATTTGGGATTCGACCTCAGAACCTGTAAGTTAACGGAGCTGATATTCTAAAGTGTAATAAGTGTAAATATGCAGTAAATCTGGTGAGTTTCTCAGGACTGAACACCACCTCCATGGTTTATCCTCCTCACCTGTCGGCTACAGAGTACCGCTCAGAGTTTAACACGACTCTCACCTCCTGTTACTTTAATGCAGATGAGCAACTGCACTGATATTCAGTACAACAGCATGACCTCAAGTGTGACTCTCTTCATTAACTTACTTCATATTAAACTTATAATATTTTAAACGTATAACTTATAACCTTAACTTAACCATTAAACTTGAAATATAACCTTATAAATCAGGCAATTGCTATTCTAATCACTGCAGCCTTCAAACTGTATATCACATTAATCCATCCATCAAGCAGAAATCGTTACACTAGACTTCACGAACAAAAGTGCAGAGTGTCGGTAATGTCAAATGATTTCCTTACACGGGATGATCTGCAGTACTCTGTTCTTCCTCATGTTAGCCGACAGATTCCCAGTTCTCATGTTTTCCTTCATAATGCGAACATTCGTCAGTTTCTGCAAAAAAATAATAAGGAAAAAAAGGCTCTGGTTAAACATACTGTGCTGTAGATCTAACCTCTGAAATGCTCTAAAAGTACAGCAGGCCTTATTACTCTGAACTCCTCCTCAAGCCCCACTCTGTCCATGTGTATGTGCGTGCTGTGGAGTCTGTGCAGGTGGCCCTCCAGAGACGAAACGTCCAGCTCGGTGTCGCCGTACAGGTAATGCTCCAGCAAAGCTTGATAAATAAACGAGTACTGCATCTGCAAGCATGAGAAAAGGAGTTCTCACTACTGCGAGTGATGGTGAAAAAGTCTGGAATCCTGAAAGACAGAATGAAATCTTACGTCTGTCTGTATGAGCTGGCAGCGCTGGTTTCGTATTCGGGACACGAAGCCGAAGACGTCCACTCTGGCCTCGGCATGCATCATATTCATCATGGCATCGATCACGATGAACGTCCCGGTCCGTCCGACACCAGCACTGGACGTTCGGGAGAGAAATAAAGAACTGATCAAACTTAGAAGAGCTTTAGATATGAAGTCCTTAGATATGCAACAAGCATTAGTCTCATAAAACAAGCCTGAGATGAATGACATTTAAAATGACAGTGCTGTGCTGTGATGAGTCGGTATAATGTGTTGTTCCTGCTGCTAAGTGTTATCGCCTCGATTTGATTGGCTTCTACCTCTAAACAGCTTACATGCAGTCATGTAAATTTCCCAATTCCCTCCTAAGCAGTCGAACAGTTCAACATCATCTCATCCTGAGAGCAATTTCAGGATGATAATTGAGCTGCTTTGAGTTTTTTTTTTTTTCTCTCCCTAAAACCTGTGCCGGGTCAATTCTCTGTCTCTCCACAAGATGGCAGTATTATAATCAAGCTAATACTATATACAGTGGCAAGAAAAAGTATGCGAACCTTTCATGGTTTTCTGCATTTATTTGTCATAAAATGTGAACAGACCTTCCTCTTAGTCAAGAGTGTCGACAAAGATAATGCGCCTAAAATACAAAAACACAAAGGAAATCTGATCTTTCATGTCTTTATTGAGAACAACCATAAAAACCTTGTAGTGCGAGTGGAAAAAGGATGTGAATCATTTAGCTAACTGGAGTCAGGTGTTAGCATACCTGGAGTCTTGTAAAGAAAATGGGTTTGGAGGTGTGGACTAGAGCTAATCTGACTGTTTAAAACCGATTAAACTCCTCGAGTTTGTGCTGCACAAGACGAATATGCTAATGTGAGCCACGCCGAATAGGCTTTTAGTTTCTGTAAAATGGACGTTTACATCCAGATGAAGTCTGTGGAGAGCGGCGGTCGCTGTTACCTGCAGTGAATGATGATGGGCCCGGCGTGTGCCGGGTTCACACTCTTGACTTTCTTAAGAAACTTGAGCATACCAATAGGGGAGAGCGGCACCCCGAAATCAGGCCAGCTGGTGAAGTGGAGCTGGGTGACCAACCTCGGGGCTCTGCAGCCGTCTGGGGCTTGCTGAAATACAAAGTACTGAACCATCAGTGACTACTAAAACCACATCACCCAAATAATTTGCAAAAATTCTCGCCCCCCTTATTTCTTCATATTTCGCTTCCAAAGAGTCAAACTTTCTTGTATTTTTTATTTAGTTCTAAGACATAGTACTTTAGGCTTTACTGAAACAGGTGCAGACGATGAGAGATGATTAGTATGTGATTAGTGTAGACTGCTGATGCTGAGTTGCTGAAACAGTCGAGAGGGGAAATGAAGTCGCTGCTGAGGTTCTAACATAAACAGCCAGTTTTTTTTTTAAGTGTACCTTTTGTGCACCTTTTGTGGGGGTCAAGACTTATAACACAGTATGTACTCTACAGTAGGCAGTTCTGTATATTCGTTCATGTGTTCGTCTGTGACTCACGTATTGCACGCAGAACCTCCGGATCGTGTAGTCCACCAGCACTGTGACGTCCTCCACAGACACCCTCACACACCCGTACAGCCAGCAGCCCTGCTCAGGCCAGTACTGACAGCATTTTTCCTGCGAGCAAAAAACATTTACACCTCCTGATCGTTCCTCCATTCACAGGGCAAACGGATGCTTAAATTCGACACTTTATACATTATTTATGAGTTTTACCTCTTTCCTCTCCCGTACGTTAGTCAACATGACTATGGTGGCAGTTTTGTGCTCCCAAACCATTCTCCAGAAATCAGCCACTGTCTCTTGTTTCGGACCTGACGACACACAGGCATGACGGAAAGTTACGACAAAAATTATACTCCTGAGATTAAACATCGTCAGGAATTATGGCGTATACCTCTTCTGACCTGCATGTTGTGACATATAGTTTATTATACTGTAGTTCGTTCTGAGCGACTAATCTGATTGGATGAGGACTGTTGTATGAGTGGTGATAATAGACAGTAACAGCACTGGGACGTTTAACTATACTGTATGCATCACTTGGCATCCCACTTAACATTATCTCTGCTAGGGGGAAAAAATCTGATTATTTACATTTCAATGCCCAAACTGACAAACAAAAGCAAAAATGAGCTCAATTCTAAGCTTACCTTGAGTGGCGATGAATTTGTTCTTCTCTTTGTAACCCTAAACAAAAATATATGCACATACATATCATCATCATCATCATCATCATCATCATCATCATCACACTACTTAAACCAATGAATTTCAGTACAGAGGAGGAGAAAAAAACCTACTCACGTCTATGTACGAGGCATTAACGTAGTCTGAGCACAAACGGCCGTCGACGTGTGAAAGTAACACTCTGGAGTGATCGTCTGTTCAGAGGAAAACAGAGATTAATAAAGTGCTGCTGTGCGCTTCCGTTCATTTGTGTGTGTGTGGTTATTACTCACAGGGCAGTATGTTCGGATATCTGTTCTTTTCTCTGTTCTCTTCTCTGCTCGCCTCCTCGAACGTGCCGCGGCCAAAACCACACGGCAACGACTGTGAATAAAATAGCATGAAAGTACAGTTAATGAAAGTATTGCAGAGATGAAAGCGTGGAAGGGGTGGAGGGTGTGGGGGGTGGGTGGGGGTAGAGAGAGAGAGAGGTGGAGAGTGTGTTCGTACATTAAATTCCTCTCTGAACAGCTTGCCATCATCTGCCATGCGCAGGCGGTACTCTTCCTCCAGAGAGTCCAGTGGGATCGGGAAGAAATGCTTTGATGGAGAGGGAGATCTGGGAAGGAGCACCACTGTTTGTTCTGAGAGAGAGAGAGAGAGAGAGAGAGAGGTAAAGACGGGATCAAAGAAAATATACAGCTGAGTTATTTGTTCAATAAAAAAGTAATTATTTTGAAAAAAAGAAAATCACTCTTTGATCATTTTTGGATAGTCATTTACGTTCACTGTGTGTATATGTGATATAAGGAAAAAATTATATCCATAAGGTTTCCTCAGGATGACATCATAACTGGCAATTTGCATCCTTCGCCTCTCATCTTGCGCAACAGTTTTCAATAACGTGCTGCTTCCTGCTTCCTGATTGCTTACAAAAACGCTCTTCCAACTCATTTGTATTGCAAGACAGAAAAACGCTGCATTTAAAACAGATGTGGAACAAAATGCATGAGCCTGTTTAAAAAAACAGGAGTATAATAAGGCACCTTTAATAAATGACATCCTTACTGGACCTGCATTAAGCCCAGGACTTTATGCCATGTGACCAGTTCCACCATTTTACACCAGGTTTAAACCACAATTTCTTCCTCACCTGGAGTGTGTGTAGTGAGCGCATCCTGGCACGTCTGTCTGATTTGACTGACACCTTCTCATGTATAGATAACACCGCTACAATCATCAGCACGTAAAGAACAAACCCTGAGTGGAGCAGGGACTCGGTCTTACCTTGGTCCTCCAGGAAGCCATTGGGCAGCTTTTTGTCGACCGAAGTGACGAGGTCCTTCCGCTGTTGTCTGAACCTTATATACCAGAAAAAAACATTCAATAAGATATTTTTTAAGCATATTAATAATATTTCAGTAACTGAGAAGAACGGTTAAAAGTCCACACCATTTAAAGCTGTTCTTTCTCATAGGAGACGGAGTTTAGATTCAAAACAGCAGCTGAGAGTTAAAGACTCTCTGAGCAGCGAGAACAACTGGTTTTACATTTACTTCACACACACACACACACACACACACACACACACACACACACACACACACACACACACACACACACACACACAGCTGTTGTTATTGCTGGGAAAGACCACACATGCCCCACCTCCACTCAAACACACACACACACACACACACAATATACACACAGCAGAGCTGATTGTTCTTTAGACTGCCATGCATACAGAATATAATCTGGGGTTTGGGATTTCATTTATCATTTTGGTTAATTGAACCCAAAACTGAACTGTTCATGTAATCCAAAGCAAAACATTTTATTTGCAAGTGACAGAAACCTTATCATTATTATTTATCTTCATGTTGTGCTCTCACGATGCATGTTTGTGTATAAAACATATCGTATATCATATTTGTGTGTTTTTTCTTGCTGTTGTTTTAAACTGCTTTACCTGAGCAGGTAGACTGTGAGGAGGATGAAGATGATGAGGAGGAGGGAGATGATGAGAGCAGCGGGTAAGATGTGGGAGCCCTGGGGAGCAGGAGGCTCTGACGGAGGAAAAAAAAAAGGAATAAAAAAACACACATGTTTAACACAACCGGACCAACCTGAATATTTCTTTCAGAATTTTCTCCCCTCATTTAGTCGTCGACAAATCCGATACGTCACTAGTCATTATCAAAGCTACAACCAACCACAAGAGAGGGCGAAGGCTGTTTAATCAACCAGGTTTTCCAATGGCTTGCTCACAAACCGTAGGGGGCGACATAACACACTTCCGCTTGCATGAGCTCACAGACGTCCATGATTGCCTTGTGCCACCATGATTGATGTGAGAGTGCTAGAATCCCCCCCAACCCCCACCCCCCTTGAGAGAACTCGGCCAATCAGCTCTCTAGAAGACTAAACCTTTGATCTCCGGATGATGATACGGTGAGCTCGTTACTGCTGCACCATTCAGGGGCTAAACTGAAGAATTTTGAATTTCGCCTACCTGCAGTCCAGTTCGCATGTGAGGAACTGTTCAGTATGAGGTGTGTTGCCACCAGGAACAGGACCATCATGACTAGAAGGATAGACAAGCAGATAAGGCCAGGCCGTCTGTAATAAACTCATAACTCAAAACATCAAAAAGTGTTACATTAATCCAATTTCTCTAAAATTATCTCTTCATTTGATGGAGCTATTCTCACACCGTCTCCTGAGACATATCACATATTCCTGTGTTAATAGTGTTAATAGTTAGTACGTTATGCGCTAAACCGGAACGAGGTCAGAACCTCACTCTCTGGCAAATTAAACACGATATAACAGCAAGTGCGCGTATGAAATGCGCATGTTAGGACTGGCATGCTCGGCTCTGTGCAAGCGCTAAAACCTCCCTGTTATGCCAGGCTGCCCGTGCCACGCGGGCCAAACGTCTACAGCTGTTTCAGAGCTGCTTAAAGCCAGCACTCGAACCTGAAACGAATGTTATATGCATGTAATCGAGAGGTTATGTGTTGTGCAAACAGAAATAAATGAGTGTTTTAAGGTTGCATATATGTAGAGTCAGATCCATAAGTATTCAGATTAATCAGTTACTATATCACATGCACACAAGTTCTAAATACACAGAACATGATCTCTTCAGATAAAGCGATACAATAAATACAAAGTGTGAATGTAAATGCAAATAAGCCAGCTGTTTTCATGCCGCATGTCTCCAGCATGCCTTTAGACTTACACAGAGGAATAACTTGTGCGAACAAGATTTTGAAAATATGTAATGCTTTATATATATATCCGTATTAATGGGACAGACAAGCTTATTATGTTTTTAAATGGTCTTTCACTAAACCCTTAACCCTTTAGTGTCCACACTTAAAACCAGGCTATTTAATGCTCTTCATTATATTTTCGTAAAATATCAAATAACATCATCTTAAAATCACAGCGACACTAATGTAACTGAAGATAAATCTTTGTCCCTGTGTCTGTTGCTCTTCAGTCTCTCACTGCAGTGTTTAAATATCATTGATATCATAATAAAATTTATCAAATTCATGTCAAGCTTTTTTTAAATAATAAAAAACAATAAACAATCTGGATACGGTTAAATCATTTAATCATGAAACGGTTTAAAAACTCAAAGAGTAGAAATGTGAAATCTGTTTGGTCAAAAATGAGTTACCTTAATAACTCATAGGCGATTTTGGTCTATAATTTACTCTAACACATGCACTTTTAGGATGAATGCTCCGACCTAGAAGACCTCGACTGATCTGTGTCCTACTGAAGAAACTTTAAACAGAAGGTTTACATACCGCAACTGCTCAAGACTCTAGATGCGTTCGAGGAGGTAAAACAGTGCCGTTTCTTTATAATCCTACAGGTGGCGCTCTAAACTATTCCATCACCGACATCCCCTGTTCTAGGAGTGAATTATTTGCCAAGTTTGTTTAGGAAAACAGAACTTTCGAGTTATGACAACTTTTTTTTTATTTAAAGGTTCATGGTCTTAAAATTATAACAAAATCAGAAAAAAATTATATCGAATCAGGATATTTATAAAATCGATACTTACAAAATCGCAATATAAATCAAATCAACACAGAGATATCATGATAATATCGTATCGATTGGTAACTTGTTCAAAAATGAATCTGGTTTCGGTGAAAGGTGAAAGGACCTGAGACGGGATGCTGTGAATGCAACCGATTCTGATTACAAGTGGCTGTTTTTTTTTTCAGGTTACATAATCCAGCCAAGATGCAGTGTAACTCCACAGCCATGCCTACTCACACACACACACACACACACACACACACACACACACACACACACACACACACACACACAACTCGATTACATTCTCCAACCCCAAGTATACTTACAGACGGAGTCCGAGTCAGCTGCTCACTTCACTTCTTTACAAACACTAGTCCAAAATGTCTCCTAGCAGCATAGCTTTTCAATCACTTTTCTTCTTTTTATTTTACTTCAGGAGAATTGGAGTCGACATCATGACCGCGAGAGACGCTCCAGCCACGGGTAGTCACCTCTTACGGTACGTTAGAAAGGACACAGAACGTAAACAGGATCAGTTCCTGAACTAGTCGAGCAAAATCAGATGACATAAGACAACCTGTCAGTCAAACATGTGTACTTATGTTCTACTTCACACACACACACACACACACACACACACACACACACACACACACACACACACAAATAACTATCATAAAGTAGCATAAAAACATGTTCACACACACACACACACACACACACACAGCCAAGCCATGTTGTTTGGAGGAGGAAGGAAACCCACGCTGATGGAGGTAGAAACATGCACAAAATCTCCTGGAGCTGCTCCAGAACCGTTTTAGATCCACTCTAATTTTTTATGAAAAAAAAAAGGTTGTACACTTTTAAATGGTGTACAACTTGCAGTAAACTGCCTGTATTAATTATAAGGGAATAATAGAGTCAGAAGAGAATATCGCGATCACCTCAGTGACGTTAAAATAAAATTTTTCCAACATATGTTTGTTTTTGATATGGGGAAAATGTTGCAGTTCCTCCATGATCCTGCAGGTGGCGCGCTCGACAGGCAGCACATGAACTATTTTCTAAACGTATTTAGAATTGTAACAAAACCTGCATCCAATTAGGATATTTACTATATCAATCAAATCATGATACAGAATGACAATACAAATTAAATTGGAAGCTGACGATCCTGATAATATCGCATGTGGTGATCTCTGGAGATTCCCATCTATAGTGTGTATCGAGGACTATTTTCATGATTGTTAAATTTGACACAGATATAAATACCTCCTGGAGATTCTTTTTTTTTTTTTTTCTTAAAGTTTTTTCCTACCCACCAACCTGCACGAGCTCTGAGATCCCCTTGATTCCCTGTGCCTTATAGGAGACAGAGGGCGCCACCCCTATCTGCCCCTCCTCAGGATTCAAAGTTAGAGCATCTCCAGAGGTTAAGCCGAACACTTTTCTGTTGCTCGACTTGAGCACCATGGGAGGTTTCCATCTAGCCAACTGTTATAAAGATGATTTCTTCACCAGGAAAAATAATCCATTTAGAATCTACTGCAGTTGTTTTCTACACTCGTCCTGAGCTCACCAGAGTATCCAGTCTTTAAAAGAAAGGTTTTTCCTTTCATCTCTATGATGATTTTTTGACACAGCAATAGCATAACAACACTTCTGTGTGGCACTGAGGTGTATCTGTTGTATATCTTGTATATCTCAAATCAAATCAAAGAGCTCTTAGGAATGATGTCTAGACTCGCTCTGTAAAACCATATTGCACTGCAGAAGATTGTCCCTCCGCATAATTATGTGGATATGAAACAATGTGTGAAGAGTTATTTATATTTTAAAACCTCCCTTCTCTCTAATATGCTAAGTATCGGACCAGCGCATCACCAGTCTAGGCTGCGTAACGGCAGGTCTCGTAAAGACTGTGTCTATTGATTTTGGCCCTATGGATCAACGCAATCAGGAGAAACGGGCAATCGATCCTCTTAGTAATTTATAGATGTTACATTTGCGGGTCTCGCATTTACCCAGATCAGGTTCCGATGAAATCTTGGCATAATTAATCTCCCTTCATTTTACTTACGTGGTTGAACAGACAACCTTCTGTGGCCCATGCTGGGGGGGGGGGGGGGGGGGGGGGGGGTTTGTTGAGGGGGTATATCAGAGCGCCAACCCAAACATTTTAGAGACTACAGAGCTGCAGCACCGTCTATATTTAATAGAAACTGACTCCTTCTCTAACATTTTTGTCTACTGAAATGATTATAATTTTTTTTAAAGGTGAGTAAGATAAGATTCGTTGAGAGAAAAGGTCTCTAAGGTCTTGTTCAGACTGCAGGCA
Source organism: Clarias magur (assembly GCA_013621035.1). NCBI lineage: Eukaryota > Metazoa > Chordata > Actinopteri > Siluriformes > Clariidae > Clarias > Clarias magur. The sequence goes on along the minus strand of QNUK01000633.1, from coordinate 261,630 downwards.
AATCTGACTTGTCTTCTCATCTGATCTTTAGGACTGAGTGTCCACACTGTTATGTGAATGTGATCAGATCGGATTTGTTCAGACTGGCTGCCCAAATCCGGCACATTGTGGGCCTAAATCCACTGGTTTACATGGAAACAATGCCGGAGGCTCCCACGCATCACCATATGAACTCATACATCTCCCTGTGTCTGTACGTTCCCTCTCGCTTTGTCTGTACTGATACATCCTCGCAACGTGCTATCAGACATTTCACTTCGTCCTCCGTCCAGGGACTATTTTCTCTCCATTTCCAATCCAGACGCTCTTCCTGAAAACACAGAGAATCGAACTACACAAAAAATGTAAGGCTGCAGCTTTTACATACTTAGCAGTAATATCAACTTTTATTATTAGCAGTAATAAAACTTTTACAAATTTATATATTTTTATTTCTATCTACATTTCTTCCATCGTCTCACAGCTTGTTTTTCAACCATGGATCCGTGTCCCATACCACTTCAACATCAGGCTGCGAGAGACGTGATGGACAGTTTGAAATCCGATTCGAGCAGGTAGAGCGTCTAGACTGAGAAGCATCTTTGGGAATCCGATCTGAATCTGATTTCTAACCACCTCTGGATGTGGTTTAGATTAGACTTGCAAAAATCAGATTTGATATGTTTTTCTTTTTCCTGTTCAGATTAGATGAAAACAAACTGATTCCAATCTGGATTTGCCAAAAATCAGATTTGGACTTGAACAACATCTAATGGTTAAATATGTGGAGTTAAACAAGATTTGAATTTTATGAAATGTTTTTGTTCAACTCACTGAGCCTGCCCCCATTCCCACCATACATCAAGCCCCGCCCACACTCGAGAAGAGACCTGAAGAGACCTGTTCATTGCAGACGGAGGGTTTTCTCATTTTTTTAGCACTTGTTCTAAGATAACGGATTAAACAAATATATATTTGTTATCATTTCTATGTAATTTACAACATTACTTAATTTGGTAAGAAATGTACTATTTGCACCTTTAATGCTAATCAGCTAGCATAGCATTTCTCTTAATTAATTTGCTTGTAAGTGCACAAAGCTAACATGCGGTGTTACTGATTATTAATGTCAACACCACACCCTGATGTGTGTCTGTTCCTGTCAACATCAGTAGCTGTACAAACACACAGCTGAGCCGCTGACAGCACCAAGCTGAGGATGAATGCCGGTGTGTGTGTGTGTGTGTGTGTGTGTGTTATATAAAATTAACTCCTTTTTTACACACCTGACATATTTATTTCTAAAATGTAACACTATAATGGTTGTTTTTTTTATTGCTCAGTTTGATTAAATCTCCCAAAATAAGTAAAATATAATTACAGAAGTGCCATGAAAAACTATTTGCTGATTATTATTTTTTTGCCTATTTGATTCAGATCATTAAACTATTTTTAACATTACACAAAGATAAATACAATATGCAGTTTTAAAATAATGATTTCATTTATTAAGGGGAAAAAGCTGTCCAAATCTACCTGGCCCTATGTGAAAAAGTAATTGCCCCATAAACATAATATCTGGTTGTGCCACCCTTGGCAGCCACAACTGCAATCAACTGTTTTCAACCGAGTCCTTCACATCGCTGTGTCAAAGTTTTGCGTTACAGCTAAAAATCTACTGAAAATGAAACAGATCTTTATTCAGCCATTAATGAAGCACATCTGTAGTAGTTTTTCCAAAACTAAAAGCGGTGTTAGGTTCCTAGACTCTCATCTAAAAAGGGGTGAGTGCTATATTTTAAATATAAAAATATGGTTAATCAAAGTATTAGTAGACTTATGTATGTGCCTGATTATTGTAGGCTTCATGTATCGCAGCTTTATCTTTGATATTCTTTCTATCTATCTGTGGAGCTGGAGTTCATTCATTCCCACATTTTGCCCTGAGCAGAATGTTTAACAATACAATATTCAGTCAGATTATAGACTGTCAGACATTTCTGGTGACGTGTGTTTATTTCTGTAGACGCTGCAACCAGCTTAAGCTCCAGAAGCAAAGGGACACAATTTTCTTCTTCTTCTTTTTGGGGCAATAACTCAACGGCCTCTGTCTCTCTCTCTCTCTCTCACACACACACACACACACACACACACACATATTGGTCTTGCTGTCTTTCTGAGGACCTCCATGGTCACTGTACACAGTAAATGTCCCTAGTGTCTCACATCAGGCATTTAGTGAGGTATAAACACACATACACACACACACACACACATACACAGCAGAATAGACTGAACCAAACACTAGTCTATTGCAAAACAGGAGTGTCTCATTTACTCTTTTTAACCTGCATATTTTTTTCAGACATTTGAGTGTGTGTGTGTGTGTGTGTGTGTGTGTGTGTGTGTGTTAGGGACAAAATAACATGACTGCACGCGCACTAACACACACGGACATGCGACATGGAGGCAGGCATGAAGAATGCAGGATGTGTGTGTGTGTGTGTGTGTGTGGACACACAGGGTAAAATGCAGGATTTACACATGCGTGTGTTTAAGAGCTAAAACAGCACGAGGCCTATTCTTAATGAACATAAACACACATAATAACATAATAATAATAATAATAATAATAATAATAATAATAATAAAACGGCTCGGAGTGACACACACACACACACACACACACACACATGCAGAAGCGTTTCCAGCCTACCGTCACAGACGCGCACATCAGCGGAAGTCATCGGTATAATAATAATAATAATAATAATAATCTAGTGCTGTGTGTGTGTGTGTGTGTGTGTGAGATGTCTGTAAGAGATGCGGGTGTTTTTTTTTCCCCCTCCTTTGCGCCTGCACGCGCCGGTGCTTCCCTGCGTCACTACGTAAGGTTAACGTGGAGCGCGCGCGGCACGCTGCGTTCACCTGCTCATTCACACAAACCGCGCGTGCGCGCGCGCGCGCGCAAAATGCGCCACATCCCAGACACGCGGAATTCCTGACTCGTAATAACGAGTTCCAGAAAGTGTAGAGCCTGAAGATGAGATTAGCTTAGCCTGGTCACTGTGGTCACTGTACAGGTGCGTGTACGAAGTGCAGTTAGTCTCTAAGCAGAAGTGACACCAGCACTACTGATAATAATGTAGATGTGAGGTGCAGTAAAGAAGTATAGCTGAAGTTTTTCTATATTTGTATAATCTCTTATTTCATATTTTATTTCTCTATTTGAGTACTCTTTTTTTTTTTTTTTTTTTTTTTTATGTTAGACCGTGCCTTTCACTGCATATTATACTGTGTATGGCTGTGTATGTGACAAATAAAAATGTAATTAAGTACATATGCCTAATATTATACATGTGAATCTGAAAGGTATATGTGAAAAAGTAATTGCGCCTAAATATAATAACTGGTTGTGCCACCCTGGGCAGCAACAACTGCAATCAAGCGTTTGCGATAACTGGCACTGAGTCTTCACATCGCTGTGTCAGAGTTTTGAGTTAAAGCTGAAAAAATCTACTGAAAATGGAATAAATCTTCATTCACCCGTTAATGAAGGATCACATGGATTATCAGAAACCATATCATACTGTGCGTGTGACAAATAAAAATTAAGAGCTGTATAATAAAATTAGGTAAAATTAGGTATATTTAGCTAATATTAAGTATATGTGGTATATGTGTGTGGCACCGTGGGGTAGTGATTAGCACTGTGAACTTGCAATTCTAGGATCTGGGTCTTCCTGCCTTGGGTCTGCCCTGGGTTTGTGTGTGGGGGGAGTTTGCATGGGTTTCCTCCCACAGTCCAAAGACATGTGGTGTTCCCAAATGGCCTGTAGTGTGTGGGTGAGTGCCCTGTGATGGATTGGCACCCTGTCCATGGTGTACCCTGCCCCATTCGCCCAGAAAAGTGTATTTAAATAATGCGTGCGTGCGTGTGTGCGTGCGTGCGTGCGTGCGTGCATGGGCCACAGTGGCGTAGCGATTAGCACTGTGGCCTCGCACCTCCACGGCTCAAGGTTCGATTCCCACCTCAGGCCTGTGTGTGGAATTTGCGTTTTCCTCCTGTGCTTGGTGGGTGTTCTTCAGTTTCCACGGTCCAAAGACATGCAGATTAGGGTAACTGGTGTTTTCAAATTGCCCGTAGGGTCTGTGTGTGCCCTGCAATTGTACAGGGTGTACCTTGCCTCATGCCCAAAGTCCCCTAGGATAGGTTCCATGCTGCCCATGGCCCAGGATAAGTCTATAGAAGATGAATGAATGAAATTTGGCAAGAAAATGTATTAAGAAATCTTTGGTTTGTATTCTGAGGCCGTCATGACCAGACGCTCTCCAAGGTTCTGAAGTGAGTTTTAGCAATGAGCTGGCAGCTTTAACACTGACAGCGCAGCTCCTGGTTTCTCACTGAGTCAGCTTTATCGTGCTTCTCTCACATGCAGCACAGAAACTGTTCTAAGCATTTCAGCACATAATTATACATAACTACATTTTTTTTTTTTAATTCCTTTGAGGTCAACATAATACTGTTGTAATAATGATTAAATAATGATTATGTGGAGTACTGTCAATGCCAGAGTTGTTATTAGAGTTCATAAAAATGTCCAAGCATTATATTTTAATATTGCAAACAAAACAGCTAATAATCATACTTGCATTATAAACTATATACTAGAATATTCTTCTAGACAGAATAAACTATTTAACAGTTCTTCTCTGCCTCAGGTCTCATCTGACTGATGGATATCATGTTGTAAATGTGACTGCTTCATGCATACAAATGTTTGCACAATGCCCATTGTTTCTCCTGATATACTGTATAAGCTGATAGTTTTTTCATGATTGAATGTCTTTCCCTGTGCTACATACTGCCTCTGCTTTTTAATTATTTGCACCCTCCAATGGCACAGTAATGAATGAAAAGAACAAATGTCACACTTTTCTTTGAATTAATCATGAGGTCGTGATTAAAGCAGAACATTTATGAGTCTGTTGTCTGTTGGTGTTCCACTACATAATAGATGCACTGCACTTATACAGGATGTTGAAGATGGTGTAATTTTTTATAATGCTGATGAGCAAAACTTTTGGCACACACAACCTGGTGTCCAGTTCCAGGTTGTAATAACGTATTGTACAGCACTTAACCCAATTCCAGCAATTCTATTGTTTGCTTGAGGCAGGCCAATATTTTGACCTTCCTAAAATGGTGCCTTTTGGGGTGGCCAAGCAGTGTAGCAGTCCTGTCTCAAATATTTGCTTGAACTGAGTAAAAACATAACAGTGTAATTCCAACAGAGACTTTAACAGATATTTTTTCCATCAGACAAGGTTCGACCCGTGTCTAAACAGCTCTGTGCATCCCCTCATTTGTTCCTAATCATTGTTTAACTTTTTTCTCAAAGGTTAAAAATACAAGAACTGAAATGTTGAACAAATGTTTAAATATTAAACCACTAGTATGACTTTTAGACTTTCTTTTAGCATTTCAAACAGGACAATGTTTAATACCATACAGCAAGGAAGCAGCAGAGCTTCTGTTTTCAGGTGCCATTTTTCACTAGCAATTGCCCTGACACTGGATTTATTGTACACTAGGATGCATTTGCCCATGGACGAATTTAGTACAGATTTTAAAGCATTAAATTAATTTGAATAATGTATTGTTTCTGTTGTTTTGTGTAAAAAGAAAAACACTGAATGATGTTTTGTATATATATTTACTGAACTACACTTTTTCAATGACAGAAATTAATTTTATGATTACAGCTACAGCTTTTCATTTTACAGTTTCAGACAATCAGCTCTTAGGCGTGAAAGTATGTTAAAACATGTGATAATACAGTTGTGTTCTGTTCCTTGATGGAGTTTTTAAAACTTTTTCAGAAATCTCTTTTCAGAACTGTTCATTTCATTCATCTGTCCAATCCAATGATAACATTTTTTGTAAGTTGTTCTGGATAGGACCGTCTACCAAATGCCTAAATGTAAATGTAACTGCAGTAGAGGAACAGAGATAGACGATCTGTTACAGGAAGCACACCGGCACTGAAGCAAATGTCTGTCTGTCCTGAATATTGTCCATGAAATATTCATATTATATCAAGTCTCTGATTTCGCCTAGTCATTTCTTGCTTCCTGCATAAGCATTTACATTTCTAGTCAGATTAGTCTCTGGTTACACATACTGAAATCTGACTATTGTCTCATTAGTAAGAGGAAAATCATAACACCTGACCACGTGACTGTGGTGTACCTCCAGGCCTCCAGGTTTTCCAGGCCTTTTTTAGGAACATGATGAGGGTGTAACAAAAATGCTCTTCTTTCACTTTTATTCATTTTTTCATGCAGCAAATAAAAAGATAAAAGGAGAAATAAGTGCATGTACAAATCACTATATAAGCAGAATCTCTACAAAACACAAAACATTGTTTTGGCTCATTTATTTTAACCTTTTTGGATGATGTGTATTGTTTCATGACACTTTGAGATGTAAGATACAAGTGTACGATACAAGTGAATTAAAATTTTACTTTTATTTTGCAATTACAATACTTTTAATGATAAATATTTAAATCTAATATAATATGATTTAATAATTTGGAACACAAGGTATTTTAGTTTAAACTTCAGTACACCTAAGACAGTTTTCATTTGTGGACAAGAGAGGGCGACAAACTTTAGTCAAGAGTGAATTTTAATCTAAAAGCAGGCTTCACTGCCTGATCATCTCTCATTTGTTGCAAACTTTCTTGAAATATTGTCGTTGTTCCTCCTTATAAATAGTGCGTTTGCAAATGTTCAAGCTTGCACATGCTTGCTAATTTAGATTAAATATGTATTTGTCTTACAATTAAATTTTTATGATCATTGTAAAGGCTTAAATGTTAAAACAATGATTAAAAAAATCTATTCTGTATAATATGACCCCCCCCCCCCCAAATACTGTGGTCTAGGGTTATTTTATGAATTTTTTTTTTTTATGGACGTTTTTGAAATATGCTTTTCTTCACATGACTACAGATCATTAGGATATTGGAGAAAGGCATATGTCTGAGTTGAAATAAAAGAGACAGAAGCAAACAGCAATAGATTCTGCAAAGAGAAGACACAAAGTGAAATCAAATACATTTTACTCAAATTAGGGTTTATATAGAACAACAGGCTGAAATATAGTTGCAAAGCAACAATGAATGGGCCCAAAGCACTTGAGCCATCACAGCCCAGGGGCACCACACAACCTGTATGCTTTTCGATCATGTTAAGACCTCCAAAAAAAAAAACAGATGTCACTCAATGTGATGTCATTTAATAAGATGTCACTCAGGAAGTTATTAGCCACTTTTTGGCAAAAGTTTAAGGCCTCACCACAGTGGAACCATTTGATTTATCAAAAATCCCTTCCCAAATTGTATCCATGATGCCTTGAGATCATATTAGCTGGTTTGGTGGTGATCGTATAAATCCTCTAGGAGGAGTTTATCAAATTTCATGCGATGGGTTTTGCAAAAACAAAAAGAAAATGAATTTGATTTCCTGTTGAGCAGCACCCCTGACATGCACAGAAAAGGTTGTTCAGCTCAATGAGATCGAAATGTGCACTGGGTTTTGCATGTATATCTTCCAGTGTGTATGAGCTATGCAGTAAAATCTCATGTGAAGATCCCGTGCCATGCCCAGGGCCCAGCTACTCAGGTTTCCTAATGCCAGCAGGTTTCAACTTGTGTGCTGATTTTCACGCCTTCTTCAGCATGTCAAGACCCCAAAAAGCTCTGGATTCTGGGGGGGGGGGGAAATCCTTAGATTCTTAGGGCCCAAGCATTATGACAACAGTTTGTTGATCAAAACTATGATATCAGTGCTTGGGACCTCAATATGGCATATGGCCCTAAAAATCATGTGAATTTTAAACACAGCATAAATTGAAATCAATTAATCTTCCGGTTTTATGCAGTGCCGAATATAGACATAGATACTTTTTAAATCAAAGTTAATATTCCTGATTCTTATTTGCTTAGTGGTTATGAACTTTATCCCTGGGTTCAATCCCGAGCTATGTTTGTGGGCGTGACATGAAACAAACAGAGACACGCCCATTATCAATTATTCATAACAATCCCAGCAATAATAGCAGGCAATGAAAAAGAAAGAATCCATAAGGAGCATCAGTGCAGTTCATTACTCCAATCTGATGATGAACTGCATGACATTTGAACAGTGAGAAAGCTTAAATAACAACTCTTAAAATAACGTGTTACATCAATTCCAGTCAAACGTTAAATAATAACACGAATCCCGGGTCAGAACATGTCGAACTTTGAGCGGGTTTTTTTTTGTTTGTTTGTTTGTTGAGAAAAGCATCACTGAGCCCGAAGAGTCGACTCACTGGTTCATTGAGTCGAATCGGATCAAACGACTCGTTGACACGAATGAAATAAAAAAAAATTCCCGACATGTATCACACACAATTTCACTCTAATGTGATTTTTCTTTCATAAAGACAGTGTTTATGTGTGAGTGAGAAAGCAAACACGCACGCGCGAACACACGATCCACACAATATACTGTACGATTCCCGTGTTTCAAGTCATTACGAGATTCCAGCAACTTCCGGGTCTTTCGTTTTCGTGAAAGCCACGCCCACTCTCAGCGGAGCAGTGGACTGTACGTGACGGCTGGGTGGGCGTGGTCACGCTACACGTCACGTGATGTTATGAAAACACAGATGCCATGTTTGTGCTCAGGTGTGATGGAGACTCGGCGCGTTTAGCCGTTTTTAGTGAAAGTCATGAGAAGTGAAGCGCGATGGAGACGGACGTCTGCTGCTTAAGAGACATAGAGGACGTGACGTCAGACTCGCAGTGCTGCGGTGTGCAGAGTGAAAGGTAACGCTCGCGCGCAGGGCTAGGCGGCTAAGCTAACCTGCAGCTGCTTTACATATTGTCGAGTGGATGACGTCATCACTCTCGGGGGAAACGATCGGCGGTTACGTTGTTGCGAGGTTTAAAATAAATAAATAAATAAATCCAATTCTTGGGCATCAGAAAGTTTGCATTAACTCTCTCTCTCTCTCTCTCACACACACACATAGTAAAGGTGCTGAACGTAACTAAAAAAAAAGAAAGAAAAAAAAAAAACAGTTTGGATGTCAGTCTGGTCCAGATCAGTTGTTTCTCTCTCCTAGTTGAAGCTGCTTTAAAAGGATATCAAGTCTGACTTCAAGTTGAAATGCATATAAGTGTAAATATTAGAAAAGGTCTCTGGGGTTCTCCTGTTCCTTACACACTCATGATCAAGTTTGTCCCCTGGAGTGAGAGGACGCTGTAAGTAATCAGGGCCAAATTCCACGACCCTCACGCAGTGCCCGCAGACATTCCAGGGGTCTCCTGAGACTCACTGAGATACACCGAGTTGTTACCTTTGAAAGTTACGCTGTATTTCTGGCAGACACCCTGATCCATTTGATCTCATTATAACTTTGAGCAGTTGAGGGTTAGGGGCCTCGCTCAAGGGCCAAACAGGGGCGACTTGGTGGTAGTGGTGAGGTTGAATCACTCACTCACTCACTCACTCATTATCTATACCGCTTAATCCTGTATTCAGGGTCATGGGGGGGCGGAGCCTATCCCAGGAGACTTAGGGCACATGGCAGAGTACATCCTGGACTGGGTGCCAATCCATTGCAGGGCACAGACACACACATACACTCACTCATTCACACACTACAGGCAATTTGGGAACGCCAATTAGCCTAACCTACATGTCTTTGGACTGTGGGAGGAAACCGGAGTACCGGAGGAAACCCACCAAGCACGGGGAGAACATGCAAACTCCATGCACACAGCCTGGCCGGGGATCGAACCCGGACCCTGGCAGTGCAAGGCGACAGTGCTAACCACTACACCACCGTGCCGCCTGGGGTTGAATCAATGTTCTGATTTTTTTTTTCATCTGTAACCTTTAAATAGTAACTTGATTGATGTTGATGGGGAAACGCTTGAGTTTGTGTACTGCATTTGCATTCGGAAGAATCGCTTGGAGTGTGATTTCCTGTCCTCATCATTTAATGAATCGGGCAGAAGAAAGAAATAATAATTTTAAAAAAAGTTTTTATTTTGACTGTTAATTGATCTGATACACCATGTGAGTCTGATCTGCCGGTGATAACAGCATTTTAGTGGTGCACTGCTCTTTACTTGATCACCAACAGGGCAAAGGTCATACTGTATCTGATGCAGGGCAAAGAGTACGACTGACACCGAGTTATCATGTAGCACGTCGAACACGTTCTAATTACAGTGTACTCTTAACGAGCTTTAACTCTAATCACTATAACCTTCTATATTTCCTTTCAAAATGACTTCAGTTTGTATTTAGCATGTGGTGCAAAAATCCTAATTCATAACAAATTTAAGATGTTTTTTTTTTTCTTTTCTTTTCAGGACCAAAACCTTGATCGAAGAGATCCGTGCTTTGATCAAGAACCACGATGCGGAGTATTGCTCCTTCTGGAGGCCGGTGCTCCCCTGGGGTGGCGTCTACACGATCCGGGCCGGTCAGAAGGCCGTCTCTTGCATTCCCCTGTACGTCAAAATCAGTCTGAAAAACACCTGCACCATCGATGGCTTCCTCATGCTCCTGTACGTCATCCTGCGCGACAACCAGACCTTCCGCCGGGAAGTGGGGCTGGTCTTAGGCAAGCGCTTTGTGGAGCACTTCCTCTATCTGATGGACTCCTACGATTACACTACGGTCAAGATTCTGTGGATCTGGGACAGGATGTCCAAGCGGCAGTACCGCTCCGAGATCCACCAGGCCGCTCTGGAGATCGACCTGTTCGGCAACGAGCACGAGAACTTTACCAAGAACCTGGAGAACCTGATGTCGACCCTTCAGGAGAGTTACTGCACCAACTGGTGCTGTCCATGTCGTTACCAGGAGCTCCTTCAGAACACCATAAACATCAAGTGAGAGAGTGGAGTTGTAAACCTTTAACGAGTGTCAGAGTAAATGAATATTATTTATAACTGAAGCGTTAGAGACAGTAAACTCATGCTCGTAACATTTAATACACCACATTATGTTTGTGTTAGAGTGTTTAGCCCTCCCCCCCCCCCCGTCCCCCAAAAAAACCCTCTTCCCAGTTGTGTTAGACTAATCGCACTTAGTTATTGACCTAGTTAACACAGTGTAAGTATCTATCCAGTAATGTAAACTTTAAAGCACTTTTTGTAAGTCGCTCTGGATAAGAGTGTCTGCCAAATGCCTAAATGTAAATGTTTAGAGACGATAGCCACCCACACACACACACACACACACACACACACACACACACACACACATACACGTCATCAGTTTTGTGAGCAAATAGCAGAACACCTTGAACATAAATACTGTATATAGTGAACACGCGTATATGTATTGGTAACTCCTCAACTGTAAAATACTATGACTTCTTCCAAAAAAAAAGATTGATCTCTGATGGTCTGTACTTCATCTCTGAATGTTGTTGCTCCCCTTGTCAAGCCAAGTAGGCTTTTATATTAATTTCAACCATATACAGTTCAGTACACAGTGAAACGAAACCGCGTTCCTCCAGGACCGAGATGCTACAAACAAATAACATAAATTAACAAGAACTAACTAAGACAGCTAATTAGCTGACTAGCTGAGACAAAACAGATTAACACTACAAAAATAAGTGCCTTACAAACTGACAAGATAACGTGCACGTGCAACCAAGAGCGACAACATGACAAACAATCCAGTACAATCCAGTACCAAGGAATGAGTTGAGGTAGTGGGATGAGAACAGTAAACATTTCTTGTAATTAGCAGTGAAGATGTAAAAAAAAAAAAAAAAACAGCTTTTTAGCAAATAGCAGATAATAATGTGCAAAAAAAAAGCAGTTTCGTGTGTTTATCAGTTAGGTTTATGACTTTTTGTGTGTGTGTGTGTGTGTGTGTGTGTGTGTGTGTGTGTGTGTGTGTGTATCAGTTCAGTCCCTTTTTGTTGAGGACACGGATGGCTTGTTAAAAGAACCTGTTGTACAGTCTGGATGTGAGGCCCGAATGCTTCTGTAAAATTTTTCTAGATGGCAGGAGGGTGAGGAGTGTGTGTGTGTGTGTGTGAGATCAGCCACAATGCGTGTGGCTTCGGATACAGCGTGTGGTGTAGATTCAATAAAGTAAAGAGAGACCCCGATGATCCTCTCGGCTGTCCTCACTATCCGCTGTTGGTCTTGCGGTCTGAGATGGTTCGATTCCCAAACCAGACAGTGATGCAGCTGCTCAGGATGCTCTCGACGGTCCCTCTATAGAAGGTGCTAAGGATCTCTGGTGGAAGACTCTTGATACTCTGTCTGATGAAAATGAGACTCAGCTGTCGAGTGCTGATAGAAAAACACCTTAAGTCCGTCTAATGCTCCGCTCTGGCTGCTCTTCACATGCTCGGCCATAACGTCGCTCTTCCCCAACTGCAGTCCAGCCCAGATACACAACAAAAGAATAAAGTAATCTTTTCTTAATCTGAATCTTGGGTAACTATAAACCTATTTAACGTTTGCAAACCTAAAGCACTATTCACTAAGCACTGTTAGTATGACCTGGGGGCCTTGCGTGTGTTAGAAATTCTGTTCTTCGTAGATGATGGATAAAAATGCGCCGGGAAATAAAAACCTTGGAAAAATGATATCCGACTATGCAGAATCCTGGCCAAATCACAGACATGCTGATTCACTCAGGACTAATATTATCACAGGACCTCGGTGTTCGGCAAAATATGGTAGGTCATTTGCGGGGGAACTTTTACTTTACAAATTACAGTCATGGCCGATTTGCACAGGATTAAGATCACAGACAACCTCTGCAATTATTACAAATCACACGAGGTCCCCAGGTAATACTAGTCCCGTGCGAATAGGATATAATTTAAAAAATCTCAGAGCAGACTCAAGGCTCCTGCGCCCTCCTGTGGTCTTTGGCGCCCCCTGGAGGGAGGTGGAGGGACCCCAGGCTGGGGGAACCACAGATCTAAGGGCGTTTTCGCATCAGGGCTCCAGAATCGTTTTTCACAACACGTGACCCCAAAGTCTGGTTCATTTTGATCAGTGAGAACACAATCAGTCTTTTGCTCAGGAACCGTGCCCGAGTCCATCTGTTCCAGCACACGGATCGAATCTGATACGGAAGCGGACCGCTCTATCCAAAAGCTCCATATGTGTTCCAGTCTCATCCTCTGACCTACACAGTCATGGCTGATTCAGTAGGGAGGTACACGAGAGCATCGCTATTCACATTCTTTCCTGAAATATTGATAATATTTAGAAGTGCAAAGATCAACATCCTCGTTCTGTTCTTCTCTTTGTCATCGATTGCGGCTCTCAAACCAACTAGGTTCGTACTGCCACCTGCTGCATTGTGTGAACTGTAGTCAAAATACAGAAAATAATAATTATAATAATAATAATAATAATAATAATAATAATGTGAATGCTGGCTAGCAGGGAACTGAGGAAGGGGAGCGATCATTTTTGGGCGTATTACAAATCGATCATGCCAAATTTGAGACCACTCCGTCAGCACTGAACATAATCCATGAAGCCATCCATCCATATCATGAAGCCACTTAAAGTTTGGAAAAGATTTTTCTTGGGACACGAAGTTGTGATATGATTTCCAGTTTGCTTATATGCTCTCTCTCGCGCTCCGCTCGCAGCCCTCCACACGAGCTCCCAGATCGAGATCCCATCCAGTCTGCAGTGGATGAGTTCTTCTGTCCAAAGATAGTCCTCTGTCAAGAATATGGGTACAGATTTACATATATTTTAACTCAATTAGGGGAAAAAAAATCCTAATTGTTGTTCAATCTGTTGGTTTAATGCTGATGCGTCGTCATTATGTGGTGATTTCTGTGTTGCTCGTGTAGGTGTAACGGCCTGAGAGAGTTCTCGCAGCGAGAGTTCTGCCACGGCGCTCCTCCCTTCATCATCCTTAACATGCAGCTGTGGAAATCCGAAGACCTTTCCTACGTCCCGTATCATTTGGCCGTGTCCGATCACAGGTGTTTGTCCTGATTCTCTCTATTCTTTTTAAAGGTTGACATTATAACAATCCCAAGTCCTGATTGAAGATTGAAAAACAGAATAAGCATCAAAAGTATTAAAATAAGCGACAGCAAGTATGACAGAATATATTGGGTGTTAATACTGAAACTTTATGATTAGCAGGGTGTGTTTAGGGGTGGTGCTTACCTGATTTGCACCCCATACTGTATCCTTCTGTTCCCCGTCACAGGTACTCTCTAGAGGGCGCCACTCTCTTCAACCGGGATGAACATCACTACTCCGCGGCGTTCCGGATCGACGGGTACTGGATGCACTACGACGGGCTTCGGAGCGACACCTTGATCTTATTGAACAAACCTCCGGAGCTGCTGCTTCTGTCCTCCCTGGTGTACGTGCGGTCTCACGAGAAATGACCCGCACGACACCCGGCTGAGACGCAAGCCGCGCCTGATACCACTTTTTTATTCGAATTGTTCTCGAAAGTCTTCGATATTGGGCGTGCGTGTTGGTGAGCAGGGAGAGGAAAGCTGTAGCGAGACTGCAGAGAGAGAAGCGTTCTTCAGAGTGAGACTTCCTGCTCCGTCATCATGTAGTCCTTCTCGACTTTTCCACGTCATTGCTTCGTTAACGTTCTCTCATCGATGTACATCGCGGTTACATTTTATAGTTTATTGCGTTCTTCGCATTAAAACTTGCAAATAGTTTGTTAGTATTCTCACTTTTACATCATTATAGGGATGATGTGTTTTTAAAAGAATTATTTTTTACGAATTCTTTATACTTTTATAACAGATGCTAGAATTCGGCAACACCGAGTTTCACTTTTTTTATATTCTGCTTGGAATCCAAGAATCTTGTAAACAGACTGTAATAGCCCTGGGCTGATTATGTAAAACATTTCCTACACTTCATTTTTTATACTTTTTATGTATTTTGCTCAAAGAACAAATCATGTATTTTCCTAAAGGCGTCGTTAAGAACCAGGATCCAGGAAATCAGAAGCCACTCCTTTAATCTAGCGATGATGATTTTTTTGCATAATCAGTGTCTCAGAAAAGTGCCAAATCCACTTCTCAGGAAACATTTCTCTACAGATCCTTGTACGAGGGGCGTTCAAATTAAACCGGGACTTTTGATAACAGTACAGAATAACAGAACACAGTTCTGAGAGTAAAAACTCTCAGATATTATTATTATTATTATTATTTCTCTATATAATCCCCCACTACACTAATGCACTTGTCCATGTGTTTCACAAGTGCTTGGACACCATCAAGGTAGCGACTGCCTGCTTCATGTCTGAAACGCCGGCCTCAAACGCACTCCTTTAACGGCTTTTCCAAACATGTCTTGGAGCGAGGTCAGGACTACGCGGGGGCGTGGCCATAACTCCCAGCCGTGGTCCTGTAACGTGCGAGTGGTGTTGGGGAATGAGTGTGTGTACAGTTCACACACACAGATGCGTCTCTCGCCGAATTTCCCAGGAACGACCGTCATTCACTTGTACGGCTTCATTCACCAGAGACTTCAGCACAGGTCCCGGTTTGGCTTGAACGCCCGCTTTCTTAACCATTCTTAAGTTACATAACATTCTTTCTTATATATTAATCAGTTCTTATTACATACACGTGTGCTTGTGTGAAACTTATGGTCATACAATAGAATTATTGACATTTTGACCTCACCGCTCACGCTGTACGCCTCCGTCATGTTCTTAATTCTGAAAATCTCAGTACAGATTTGGTTTACACAGAGTTGACTATATTTATAATTCTTACCTAAATAATTTTGCACTTGCTTTTATTAAAAAAATATCATACAATTTATTACTGATTGTGGTTGTATTGTTTTATTTTGAGGAAAAGCTGAAAGTAAATGATAAACAGATGCTGAATCACGTAAGGCGCTCGGGGTCGTTAACGCCGTGAATAAACGACTTCTAAGTCTTTGTAAAGAAGCTTTAATTGGACTTAGCATAAACTTTTAACGTAACATCTGCAGCTGAAAACGAAACTACAAAACGTACATCATTCACATCCTGAGAATATTCAGGATCTTGTCTTGGAGAGTTTCAGGCTTCAGGCAGAGTACTGAAGTACTGATATTCCCTTACTCTACTTTTTTTTGTGTATCTATACTTTATCTGAATGTTTCCTTTTACTCAACACATTTTATAATGTAAAACCTACACTTTTACTCCTCATATGTTACAGTGTGTTGATTTTCTAACCAAAACACACCCTAAACGTGCCAATTCCACCTACCCTAGTTTATAGAAATCATTAAGAAAGCACTGATTGGTTAGCGCATTAAAGTGATTGATGGTTACCTGGGCAACAGATCCCACCCACTTTAGCCGACTTGCTAACACATTGAGAGAAAGAGCTGTGAACTCTTTCACGTTTAGTTTTTCGTTTCAACCCAATAACAGCTGCGTTTTTTTTAAAAAATAATTAGCTTGTAATATTTTGTCTAATTTAGTACCCAAAACTAAATTACGTACCCAAATTTAGTACCCAAAACTACTAACGTATTAATTAACCTCCCCAAGTGATGAAAGACACAAACATCCTTTCCATCAGCTTTGGGTTCTCTGGGTAATTTTTTTTTTTTTTTCTATTATTCAAGGACACATTAACAATCAGCTCTGATTATTAGAAACTGAAACCTTTTAATGTTACTGATTGATTCCTCGCATTTGAAAACCATTTACATCAACCTGTAAAGCAACTGAACACAACTGATAAACTGTACATTTATTTATTCTTCATTTGATCAAAACTTTTTAGATCAAACTTTTAGATTTAGATTTGACAGCATTGACAATTTAATTGTGTTTAAAATCCTTTAATATAAGGTTCATCAGTATCTCAGTCATCCAGGGCTTCGCTTTCTTTGTCCAAATATTAAAAGTCCAGCAGAGGTTCGAGAAGTACTCAAACTCGATACTCAAGTAAAAGTAAAAGAAAATCTCATCTAAAAATGTACACAAGTACCGAGTACACTACATGCTCTAAAATAAACTTTAAAAGCACAACTTCTACTGGTAGCTGTGTACATTTTTAGGTTTAAGTACTCCTACTTGAGTATCGAGTGTGTGTCCTTCTGGAACCTCTGCAGGTTTTCTAAACTGAACGCTGGATTTTTAAAAGTATAAAAAAAAATCTGAAAGTATAAATCTGAAAATATTTCATTTTCATTCACATTTTTTGGATTTGGGATAAACTGGTCGTGATTGTGAACAAACTAACTATACAGTTATTAAAATCAGCAGTTATTAAGGACATTTTTCTCCCGGTCTTTTCCTCACACTCTCTTCTTCCTTTGTAGTTTTCATATTTTTGTGCTCGCTTATTCGTTTTTAGGCTCAGTGTTGAACTTTACTGTAAGCAAGAGACTTAATGTACCAATAAGGTTTGGTAGGAACCCTATCAACTATACCTGCTTTTCTCCCCGTAAGACTGAACTTTTCATGAAATTGCAGTATTATAATCAGTTATTAATATCTGTAAACTAAAAAACACAAGTTGAGTACAGCATATATTTAAAGGAATGTCCACACTACTATTCATAACCTATATACATTATATTGATAAAGGGATGGTTTTCGACTGGTTTTCTTATTTTCACATTTCGGTTTAGTCCCAGTCCTTTGCATTCTTGATGCACAGTCCAAGGGAAAGTGATCTATTATATACGGTACGTTCGTTCACATCCCAGATATCAACTGTTTTTTGTTTTTTTTGCCAAGACAGAGAACCTTCAGTTACAGTATATAGCACATGTTACAGTCAGTTCACTGCAAGGGTGATTTCTTAGTTTCATCAAATCCACCAGTGCCGTTCAAGTCAAACTGGGATTTGTGATGACGTTTCTGGTAAATGAAGGCACAAAAGCATTTGACGTTTACATAAGACTTCAAACAAAGTACAGCGATGAGACTCTTAAACAGGAAGCGGACGCTCCGATCACGGCTCCGGTGTACAGAGAAAACGTTCGACCTTGATGGTGTCCGGGCCCTAGTGAGACACTGGGACAAGTGCATTAGTGGATCAGGGGATTATATCGAGAAATAAAGAGAGTTTTTAATTTTAAACTGATCGTCCTGCCATCTAGCTTTAATCTTAAATGATGTAAGCTGAGGTTGTCTGTGTCACTTCTTAAGCTGCGTTTTATTCTGAAACAGTGAGAGACATCTCTTTTGTCTTGCAGCAGTCTGGTTGTTTGAGATTGTCGCGATGAAACTCCACAGTGACGCTGCGGTAACAGCGCCCTCTGGTGACGTCACACATGAATAACAGAACTACATCTTCTAGTACGGAAAAAAAACAAAACAAGAAAAAACACTGAAAGTCCTAAACATAAACCTATCAATTCTTTCAGTACAAGCAGGTTTAATGAGATTAAAGATTCTGGATTGTGTACTGTTTTCTTCTTTTATTTTTCAGGGACGTGTTGCATTAGAAAGAAAAAACAACAATGCAGACAGTAGATTGCCTCTCAAAGCAGGCGTTTATTTTTTTCGGTACAACTGCACCACACGGCTAAATAAACGGGCAGAACGGTGCTCTCTCTCTCTCTCTCTCGATGCTAAACTGAAAAATAAATACTGCACTCTATTAATTAAGGTTAATCTTTTTTACTTCCAGTAACAATCCACAGGTACATTAAAAAAAAATTAATAATAAAGATAAATCACCTCACTTCAGAGAACAGACAGAGACTCATGGGGAAAAAAAGAACAAAGAAAAGAAAACACAAAAAAAGAGAAAAACAGGTGGCTTACATTGACATCAGATTCACACAAGGCTCTTTAGACACTGGGATCAAGTTCACACACACACACACACACACACACACACACACACACACACACACACACAGTTAATTTCGTCCAGCTTCCCCTCATAAAACAAGCACTTTGGTGAGAGTGGTGACGAGACAGTTAAGAGCGATACCGACGAAACATCATGTAACAAACATCCCTTTGTTTTGCAGTTTCACGTGTTCAGATTTACATGAGATGCATATTTGGCTGTCGGCGTTCCCTCTCCGAAGCCGTAACAGATCGGACAAACTAAAGAAAGAAGCAGCGTTCGAGGAAAGTTCGCTCAAGGAGTGCATGCATCAAACGAGACCATGACTTATGAGACGCCGTAAACGCGCGGTAAATCACGCAATATCACGCCAGCGTGATGGGGTTTGAATTTTTTTTTGCATGTTTTTTTTTTATTATTATTATTTCTATCTACGCACAAACAATGATAATGTAATGACGTTATCGTGACATCAATAGTACATTTATTATTAGCGGTTCATTTTCATTTCTCTCTACACTCTCGTAACATCCAGCTGCGTTTAACCAATCGAGCGTTAGACTAATCGTACGGGGAGGAAAAGGAAAGAAAGAAAAAGACCCGCCCTGAATATTTTCCTTAATGTCGTATGTTATAACAGCGCAGGATTTTTACAGGGAGAACAGATCATCAGTATTACTCGTGAACCAAGTGTAGAATTATTGCTGATGTAAGAGCGTGCTTTACGTTTCTTTACTTTTCTTTCGAAGAAGTCAGTCGATGTTTCGTCTAAACTGATCAGAGGCAGCACGAACACAGGGTGGCATTGAAAAAACAACAACAAAAATTTTCCAAAACGAACAACTTTTAAAATTAATTCCACGCCTGTTTGCTTTGGTCGTCGAGAAACTCCAGCGTCACACGGCCACGACTTCGGTGGAGGAAATAATAATAAAAAGAATTTTTAAAAACAAGCGTAAGTGCTCTGAACAACAGGGGGAACGGGAAAAAAATCTAAATATTCGTCCGATTCGAGTTGGGAAAAAAAAAAGAAAAGAAAAAAAGAGAGAAGCCACATATTTCAGGCGCAGCATTTTGTTTTTCAAGAACAACAACAAATGAAAGAAACGGTCTTATTGCATCATATAAAAGCCTTAAATGTATTTTATATCCACACACACACACACACACACACACACACACACACACACGTATACAACACATAGTGTTTAATAAGTGCAATGCAGAGCCCCATTTGTAACCTCGCCCGCCCGTGTGCAAATACCTCTCTCTCTCTCTCTCTCTCTCTCGCACGGGTTTATATAACGACGTGTCAGCGCTCACACACACGTTTCTACCCAATCTGGATTTTGGAAAATGGCTTCCGGCTCAATAAGCGCTCTTTACAGGATACCCGAGTGCTCCCGTCACATTTAGGGAAAAAAGTTAAAGAAAGAAAAAGAAAACAAGCTCGGCATGGCTCACCTGATGGAGTGACAGAGAGATTAGCAAGGCACGTCACGATGTCACTTAGAACTCTAACGATCAGAACGTTCCCTCGTTACTAATCTGAGGAGGGACAAAGGATAAAATCGTTCACGGATTGGGATCCGCGTTTAATAATTTAGATATTAATTCGAGACTATGACGTTTAAAAAAAAATGTGCCTATTGCAGCTTTAACTTCTGTCTTTTATTGTGGAAGGTTTCGCTGGAGTCAGAGCGCGCTGTGCGGTCCAACTCTGAGTGAGGCGGAGTCCGTGCAGCAGCGAGAAACAAATCTGCAAACGGATCCCTTCACGTGATGCAGGACTGGCTTAGAGAGCGTTTCTACGCGTTTGAATTCGGTCTGGTTTTTGAGAAACCCTACGTTTTAGGAGGAATATACAAGACGCAAAAAAACAATCTGCTGAAATGTACTCGACGCTGTTCTGACCTGATATCTGGTTATTCCTTGAATTCCTTCTAACAAAGTCGGTCAGGATCCGGTCTCGGGTCGTCTCTTCGGTCTGTGAAAGGTTCGAGCCGCGCTCGCCGCCGTAGGACGGTCCGAGTACTTTTTACGACGCTGCGGCTCCGGGCGCGTAAATCGTTCGAGCGACGGTTTTGCACAGGGCTTAACGGAGCGACTTTTTCTTTATGTAACAATAACAAGAAAAACAAAAAGAACAAACACACACATGCAAATAAAAAAATTATATCAAATACGGTTTTGTGAAATGACAGACAGAAGAAACAAATCCTGAATTATTAACTAGCACCAGTAGATTTTTACTTTTATCTCCACCACCTCTGCAATAGGTAAAAAAAAATTTAATTAAAGACAAGACAAGACAAGTCACAGTCAACATACGTGGAGAAGAAGAGAAGAGATGTGGAATAAAGACGTGACGAAATAAGTACATCTACAACAAAAATGTTCTACAGCTACCGAGGAATAGAAGTGTAGAACTTGGAAGAATTCTTAAGAGACTGCAGTGAAACATGAATATACGAGCACACGCACACGCACACACACACACACACACACACACACACACACACACACACATTCACGCACCAGCCAGTGCAGGTAACATTTACAGGCAGTGCACTGGAGGATATAATCTATATTCTTTAGTCAAACTATGTACACGTTGAAAGAAAGGCAGCCCTTTTTAAGTGTAAATAAAGTTTAGTGTGAAGCACTACTTTAGATGCAGACGTTTCAAACTCGGTGATTTTATTCCCGAGCGCTTGTCCTGCACTTCTTTGCGCGCGCGCACCCATACACACACACACTCACGCGCACACAGAGATACGTCATCTCTTCCATGACATGCATACACATCATCCACAGGCCTGGACCTGCAGACGGACAGAAGCTGAAGGTGCGAGAGCTGCACCTGTAGCCGGGTTAAAACGAGCAAGATTGGGAGACGGGGAGAACCGCCTCCTGCCGCTCGGCACCTCTTAGTCCTCGGCGGAGCCCGTCCAGCTTCGGGGGAAGTCTCTCTGCTCGCATTACGGAAAAACCGTCTTCTTCCGCTGACGCTGCTGCTTCTGCTTTAAAGCCCGAAAAGGGACGACGCGCTCTTTTTCCTGGACTGGTAACCTTGTGAGGGGCGCAGTTCCAAAGGTGAACGGGGCGTAGATAAAAGAAATGCAAACGATCATTGGTAGTTTTTATCATTTTGATAGAAAGTACCCCTACGACTGCCCCAGGTGTCAAAGGGCGGTGAGGCCGAAGTTACAGCGGCAGTACATCATGCCGCTGGAGTCCAGCCAGCTGTCCGAGATGGGGTCGTAGCGCTGCACCGTGTTCAGGTACGACGACCCGGAATGACCCCCCACCACGTACAGGCAGTTGTCCACGACGGCCGAGCCGACCCCTGCGATGCGAGACACAGATTAATCGAACTGCTGCTCTCTGAACATGAGGCTCATGCTGCACTCCTCCGTACTCCCTCAGCGTCTCTCTCTCTCACCCGAAATCTCTGACAGAAGCAGAGCGCAGAGTTACTTTACACTCCATCTGTATCTTTTCTGTTGTGGCAAAGTGTTTTAACAGCTTTATTAATTTAGATTTGCAAAGTAATGCTACTACGCTTGGTGCGATTCGAGCAAAGGCGATCAAGGCAGTTATGATTAATTATAATATATTTAATTACATTATAATTAATTTCTCTTCATGATGATTAGTGTACATAAGTTATGTCTTCTGAGCACGGAGAATTGCAGCATTACAGCTTCACTGTTTATTTACATACTCAACAACAACTCAACAATAAGATGTTATTCAAGTGTGTACCACAAACACAACAAATTATTTGCTACGCTTGTTTAAAATTGTAACAAAATCTAATTGAATATCAAAACAGGACGATTATAAAATCGCGATACAGATCTAATCTGCACCGAACTATCGTGATAATATCGTATCAGGACAGTCCTGGGGATTCCAGCCCCTAATGCCCAGCGCTCCTGACGTAGGTCTTTTGTCTTATCGGATTTATCACTTTGTTAAATCTGAGTGTGAACATGCTGGTGCTGTATAGAACAACCTGCATCGCTGCACAGTCAGATGAGACGTTCAATTAAAAACTATTTACTACACGACCAACAGACCGTAACCATGTGACCATCACAACTATGTGCATGCTGAACATCCTGTTCTAGATTAAGTCCCGCCTTTGCTCTTAAAAGAATCCCCATTTCTCAGGGAAGGCTTTCCACTACATTCTGGAGCGTGGCGGACAGGATTCGTGTTCATTTAAACCTGAGTGAGCTCAAGGAGGCAGTGTTGTTCGGTGGGATTACGGTTCAGGGAACTCAAATTGGTTTGAAGCAGCAACATTGTCTGGCTGTGGGGATTAGAGGTGTTTACAAACGTTCAACCATACATCCGAGGTGGCCTGGTCCTCACCTGTCCGGGGTTCGTTCATGGGTCGACAGGCCGTCCACTGGTTCTGGTGAGGGTCGTATCTTTCGATGCTGGATAAATGTGACACGCCGTTATGCCCGCCAACGACAAACAGAAACCCTAACATGACTCCCACTCCGAAGTTGATCCTTTTGTTCGCCATGGGTGCCACCATCTCCCAGGAATCCTTGCTGGGGTCGTAGCGCTCCACACTGCACAGAAACAAGAAATGACAAGAAGCACAAGGATGCCGCTTAAATTTTGAAAGATTATTTACAGTCCCTATAAAGACATTACACTAGTCCGGTTTTAATGAGCCTACCGAGAACAAAGACCTACTTCTATCCTACTTAAGTGTACAAGGTGTCGGCATAAAAACGTGTTTGTAGAATTCCCAGTTCCCATCCTGCGGAGACGGCGTGTGCTCGATATCTGTACACTGATCTCACGAGGGAAAACTCGGTCAAGGAAACGGCACAACAAAAGCGCTCTCTAGTGAGTGAGGTCGTGAGGTCGCGGCTCTCAGTCTCGAGATGTTTCAGGAACAAAACAATACAGCGTGTTCTGCTGTCTGCCTCGCATCTTCTCGTGTTTATAAGGACGGATCTGCCTCTGGTGGGTTTGTCCTTAGTGACCTCAACACTGAGACGCTAGTAAAGCCACTTTACCTTTACATCCACCACGCTGCTGTGTTTCCCCGACTCGACACAGGTCTACCTCCGAAATGCCACGAGAACTCTCCCTTTAATCGCCTCTTATATTTTACAGTATTTTAATTTTTGATTGATTCTTTTCATAATAAAACAAGAGTAGTGGTATTATTAGTACATGGTATTGGAGGATAATTCTTAAACGTTTCAACTGATACAATGCACACATTTTGTACATTTTACCATAGTTAGATAATTATTAAATACTATTCACAGATACTCTCATAAAATACTACTTGTATGCTCATAAATATACTCATGTACTCTCAAATGCTTATAAATACTACTCATATACTCAAATACTCTCATAAACACTAGTCATACATATTACTTATAGATACTCTTAAATACTACTCATATACTTCATAAATACTCTAATTAATGCCACTTATATACTTTCATAATGTTACTCATATACTCAAATATTACTCCTATGCTCTCATAATTACTCTTAAATATTACTCATCGATACGCTCATAAATACTCTCATAAACATTCCTCATATACTTTCATAAATACAACTCATATACTCTCAAACACTACTCATAAACACTACTCATACATACTACTTATTTTAATTCCTTCATATATTTTATGAATAAATATATTCTGTTCTATGAGAAAGACTTTTCTTAATAAAACCTTTCTCAGTAGTGGTACAGTATTAATAAATACTACTGGAGGATAATAATTTTTAACTGATAATTAAATGCACAGCATTTAGATGATCATTAAACCGTATCTCACCTGTTCATGTGAGCAGGACCGTAGCCTCCAATAGCATAAATCATACCGTTGAGCACCGCGGTGGCGAAGCAACTGCGCGACTTGGTCATGGGTGCGACAGGCTGCCACTCTTTCACCTTGGGTACGTATTTCTCTACCGACTGGAGGTAGTACTGACCATCGTAGCCTCCGAGTGCATAAAGCTCTCCCGCTAACACCACCACCCCGAGCGTGCTCCTGCACTCCGCCATGCGCTCCACCGAGGACCAGGTGTTGCTGTCCGGGTCCCATCTCTCCACGCTGCTCTCGTGCCGCCGGTAGCTGATCCCCTGGTGAATGTGAGTGGCGATGCCACCCAGGACGTACACCTTCTGGTCCAGAACGGCGACGCCGAACTCGTAGCGGGCCATGCTGAGCGGGGCGAGGCCGATCCACGAGTCTGTCTGAGGGAAGTACATCTCCATGCTGCCAAAAAAAAAAGAGCAAAAATAAACAGTAATATAAAATGCAACAAATATAACACTGATGGCGGCAAAACAGTGTTCACATTATTTATTGACGTTCACTCTGCTCACCTTTCCAACGTGGCGAAAAGTCCCGCCTTGCCTCCGACTGCGACAAGAACCTTTGGAGCACAGCGCGGTCGGGTGGACAGCACCGTCTGATAAGAAAGCCTGTGCTCTGGCATGAAATGGTACTTAAGCGCCTCGTTGAGCAGATGTTTGCACGCGTGGTCGTCCCGGACGAGGTGATTGGCTTCGTAGAGGCGCGTCAGAAACTTAACGCTGAGCAACGGCAGCCGCACGCTGTGCAGCAGCTGCGCCAGGTACTGCTGCCTCTCGCTCAGGTCGTATTTGACCCACGACTCCAGCGCGTAAAAGACCGTCTCCTCGGTGAGCACTTTGAGGCAATCGCTCGACACGATCTCGTCCAGCTCCTCCCTGGTCAGCTCGAAGAACTCCTCTGTCCGGCAGACCTCCTCGAAGTTCTCGCAGATGAACTTGGTGGCCGCCAGGCAGAGGTCGTGGCAACCGTACGTCTCTGCGAAGCGCGAGATCCCGATGCAGTTGGCGGCGTCCAGCTGGCTCTCCAGGAAGCTGCAGCACTCTTTTAGCACGAGCTTCACCTGGAGCAGGTTGGCAGCCGGGAGGAGGGACTCCACCGTTTCCTGCGAGATGAACACCGTTCCTGTGTACGCGTATTCCACGATGGCCTGAAAAGCAAGGGAGAGAGGGAGACATGACACTTTAGGACTTGCTCCACGAGGTGTGCTCACGTTCTTTGCTAACCCGAAAAAACATTAATCGTGTGACTCGTCTGCATCAGGTTACCTGTAGCGCCGCTTCGTCGATGCACTGAAACTCGACTTCCGAGGTCTCCTTCTCTGACAGGTTGCCTGTAAACATGGCCTTGAAGTACGGGCTGATGCTGGCCAGCACCACTTTGTGCGCGTGGATTTTGGCATCACCCACACGGAGCACGATGTCGCACAGCTCATGATCTTGCCGTAACAGCTGTAGGCCTTGCAGCAGCTGCTCTGAGTGAGGCCGTGTCAGACTGGCAAGCATGTAGGACTGGGCCTGCTGGTCCATCTGTTTAAAAAACACACACACACACATCAGAATTTATGTTGAATAATTCCTGCAGTAAATACTGCATGTTCTGTAAAGAAAACTGAAGGTGTAGTGCATCATTTTTATATTCCGAGCCCTGCCAGGAATCGTGCTTCATTTTAGCTCTCCACAACATCCGGTACAGTTTGACATGCTAAATACTTTCTCATAGAAATCGGATCGGTGTGATTGTGTTCACATTTTAACCTGCAAAAACTGGATTCATAGATCTGCTGTGAGTAAGTGATCCACCAGCTGGATTTAATTCGCGCTTTCGTCTGAGAGTTTCATCTCTTCAGGGAGGAAAATCAAACACGTCTCAAAATTATCGGAGGTTTAAAGCAATGACGCTGGAGAAGTATTCAGACTACATGAGCATTAACTGGAGACTGTGGTAAACTCGTGTACTGTGCATCAGACACTGTACCGGGTAATACCACACCTGCAATAAACACTATTTAAAATACTTTGTGCACCCTTTATCCTGAGTCATCGTTGTAACTGCATAAAAGGAAAATGCCGCTGTAGGATCGGCATCTCCCCACCAGCATAGACGTGTAATGATATTTGTCTTAACAGAAGAAATTCACATAAACGATACTGAATGAGTATTTTAGATGAAAACAGGAATCAATTAAATGCCCCGCTGGTTTCGCACTGTGACATTAGAATTACTGAATCACTGGTCATTACCCCAAGTGAAGGAGTTTTAGTATCTAGTTTTAGTAGTAGCGTGATGTTGGATGGAGAATCGGAGCAGTGGGAGCAGTCATTGCGTCTACTTTAAGGCACCAAAAAAAAAAAAAAAAAAAGAGTTGAGCCAAAAGGCTAAACTCTTGATCTACTGGATGATCTTCATTCCTCCTCTCACTTACGGGCTACGAGAGGGTGCAGGGGTCACGGCTGAAAGGACAAGATTGAGGCTGAAATTGGTTTTCTCAGGAGGGTAGCTGAGAGTAGTTCTCCCTTACAGACAGGATAAGACACTCAGTCATCCGTGAGAGAGTTGGAGACCCTGGTTGCCAGGTTCGGGCATCAGGTAAGGACGTCACCAGAAGGCCAGGTGGCATATCTCCATATCAGGTTATATCTCCACACTGGTCTGGGAATGACATGGGATTCTCCAGACAGAGTTGGATGAGGTGGCTGGGGAAAGGAAAGTTTGGGGTTTGGCGCGACCCACTGGTTGTTACAGCAAGCTGTTAGTTGTCTGAATTTAAAATATCTACTAAATCAGCGAATTCACTTTTCTCTGAAACCCAGTGCTATGGTTGCTCTATTATTTTGCCCAACTCTGAGAGAATGACCGACCAGTAGCTAAATTTTTATAGCAATCAGTCTGCGCTAGTTTCTCAATATCTCCTATACGTAGTTTTGAACGGTGGTAGTACTGCAACACAAACATCATACACTTTTATCAGATGTAGTGTTTCCTGACCAACCGGTAGCACTTTTTAATGTTATTAGGACATAATCCCTGTTGCTTTAACACTAGTAGCACTTTCTGACTCGATGTTATACATCAACCTGGCAGTCGACAGATAAGTTAGCCATGCAAACTAAAATGTAAAACGAGTTTTTAAAAAAACTCTTAAAACAGACCCACAAAAAAAAAATGGGCGTGGATGCATACTTGACTCCGCCCTTACGAACAGAGGTTCAACTGATAAGAGTGAGTAACCGTTAGCCAGGACTGTCATGACGTCACTTCAAAGTGAACCGCTTGAAAGCCATGTCACGTGATTAATGAGGATGAGAAGGCGTGTAGGGGGCGTGTCATTAAAAAAGGATTGACAGGATATAAACAATCATTACAGACCGGAAGTCAGGTTTTCAAACTTTAAATATACGAGTTTTTTTTTTTTTTACTAGTAATGAAATGAAAATATTAACTACTGCACAGAACTTAAGAACCGTGACGCTAATTACGGCTAACATTTATAACATTAACATAAAGAGTTGAAGAGACAGAATTAAAGGCAAACACTCAGACACAGCGTGTATTATTTCCCCCCTCACAGTTCAGTATTAAAACCCAGCATTAGCAGCTCACCTGCCTCACTGATACCCGGGTAACTTCGCCTAACGCGACTCGGCTAAAATTAGCTTGCTAGCATGCTAGCTGTGAGCTACAACTGTTGCTAAAAATAAAACCCTGCTAGGCTACAGCCACTAGCGTTAGCACCAATGCTAGGCGAGCTCTGTTCCTCTGTAAATATATGATTAATAAAAGTGTGAGTGCAGGAGAGAGTACCTGTGCCCAGGGCGGGTGACAGAGACAGAGCGGTGTATTGCGGTAAGTGGAGATCTTACACGGTCTGTGTGTGTGTGTGTGTGTGTGTGAGGGGAAGAAGCCTCCAGCGTCTGTCTGCAAAACAAACACGAAAAGGAGGTTCCGCCTGCGTCACTTCCGGGACCACGGAGCACAAAACAAGCTCACGCGCCTGACGAAAACATGAGGAGCCTCACCATCATACAGTTACGTCGTGTGTGTGTGCGCGTGCGCGCGCGCGCGTTTGCGTGTTCGTTCACGCTGAGATGAAATGAAATGAATGTGCTTTTACAGCAGAGAAACTAGACACACTTTCACATGCAGCTCTTATGATTTCTGGATGTTTTCTACTACGAGTAGAATTATTATATTATATTATATTATATTATATTATATTATATTATATTATATTATATTATATTATATTATATATGCAGCTGAAAGACCAACAACAGATTTTATATATTTACTGTATATATACAAAAAAACATACACACTTGAGGGGGAAAAAAAGCTTGTATAAATATTTGAATACTAAATTTATTTCTACAGTATAGGTTATATATAAAAATATTTTATAATATTATGATAATATATATAATATTAATCATCAACCATATTAAATATCATTATATTTTTCTTTTTCTGAAGTGGCTATATATATATATATATCTGCTGATCTTTAATGTAATGAGTGATTATTATTATTATTATTATTATTATTTAGAGGTTGAAGTCCACGTCCATGTGTGTGTGTCTCTCTGTACAGCAGAACTCTCTGTCTCACTTATTAATAGACAGAAATCACACTCTGTAAGGTTGAGTATCTGACGCCTTGTTTACACTAAGTTGTACTTCTTTGGCGCTCAGACAAACACACTCCCTGTTCGGTAATCGGAGAGAGAATCACAGATGAGAAATGGAAAAAGTCGATGAGATAAAGATGAAGTTTCGTCTTAAAACGACTCCGGCGTGTTAAAATTCACTTCTACCACTTCAGCGCTGTTATTTCAGCCAAAGTGAAAATCTGAACTAATCCCAGTCAAAACATTCACTTTATCTTTTCTCATTAATATCTATTGGTGCAGGTGTTTGTTTACATTGAGACAGTAGCGCATTAGTAGATGATTTTAAAGTAGATTATTAAATCCCACACATAACTGTTCATAACATCACTTTTACTCAACATTTTGATTTCACTGATGGTGCAGATTAAACTTCACACAGATATCTAAGTACTGCAGAAGTTTAATTAAATTCTGTCCTGCCAGTTTTGTGTGATGCTATGACAAAATCTGGCTGAATACACACATATATATATATATATATATATATATATATATATATATATATATATATATATATATATATACACAGACAGTCAGAAGTTTTTCTGAGACAGGTTCCTGGTCCTTCAACATATGAAACGTAAAGATATCATTGAAAGAGTTCTGACCAATGTACAGACAAAACCTATCATTTTACATATCTTACTTAATACACACACAACTGGGTGCCAATCCATTGCAGGGCACAGACATACACATACACTCACTCATTCACACACTACGGGCAATTTGGGAACGCCAATTAGCCTAACCTACATGTCTTTGGACTGTGGGCGGAAACCGGAGTACCGGAGGAAACCCACCAAGCACGGGGAGAACATGCAAACTCCATATCATACCATTTCTTCTTTATTTTGGAGATAATATTTCCTGACACACTGGTAACCCTTTGTGATGTTTTTAATGCTATCAGAACATAATGTGGTAGCGACACTGGTGGCAAATTATCTATTATCAGTGATTTGACCACCACTACCAATAAATAGCACAAACAATAAAAAACTTTCCAAAACATGACTAAGCATTTTTTTAAGCTCATGTCATTATTTTCACGTTTAAGAGATTTAGTACGATTTGGTGATCAGGTTTGTTAGATACATCAGCCCGTCATAAAGCTAAACTTGTTTTTTGATGTCTAATTATTTTAAATCTACAACAAAATATTTCCCAAAAATAAATAACCAAGTGTTTATCCCTGTTGTGTAGTGTATGTATTATACTCAGCCTTTCGTTTGAAGCTCATGTAGATAATATCACCAGGACAGCTTTCTTTCACCTTAGAAATATTGCCAAGATAAGAAACATATTGTTACTAAATGATGCAGAAAAACTAGTTGATGCTTTTATCACCTCTAGGTTGGACTATTGTAACGCCTTACTGTCTGGTTGTTCAACTAGGTGTATAAACAAGCTTCAGCTAGTTCAGAATGCAGCAGCGAGAGTCCTCACTAGAACCAGAAGATACGAGCACATCACCCCTATCTTATCTACACTGCATTGGCTCCCTGTCAAATTTCGCATCCATTTTAAAATACTACTTTTGACACATAAACCATTAAATGGTCTCGTGCTGCAGTAGCTGAGTGAACTGTTAGTGTCTTACGATCCGCCACGCCTACTTCGATCAAAGAATGCAGGCTGCCTGTCAGTACCACGCATTATTAAAACTACAGCAGGGGGCTTACAAAGCCCCAGAGTTACAGTATGGAATAGTCTTCCAAATAGTGTTCGGGACTCAGACACAGTGCCAGAGTCCCTGCTTGCACTTTGCACTAAATATAAATTCACCTTATACATTATATGACTGTGACCATACTTAACTGTTATCTCTCTTACTCTTCTTCTGCTCTCTTCTTTTCTCTCTCTCTCTCTTTGCCTCTCCCCGTCTCTCTGCCTCACTACACGTCTCTCCTGAACAGTGATCCTCTGGACCCGTCTGACTCATCCTGGTGTCCCTCTTCTGGTTGGAGATCTCGTCACATGGAGCCCTGGTGGTCTGTTTGGGATGTGTGTGGTGCCTGTCCTCTTGTCTGAGGACTCGTGACGGCAGTCTCTCTATAGTTCAGTACTGGTTCTTCCTACCTGAGCCTCCAATAATGAACTGGACTCCATATGAACTTAAACACATCTCCTGTTATACTGAACTTCCAGCGTCCTAACACCATATGAGTGCAGATCAATCCCTGCTATCCGTTATCACTCAGATGAGGATGGGTTCCCTGTTGAGTCCGGTTCCTCTCAAGTTTTTTTTCCAATTGCCATCTCAGGGAGTTTTTCCTTGCCACTGTCGCCCTCGGCTTGCTCATCAGGGACAATCTGATCATTTTGATTCATACACATTCGCATTCCATACAAACCTAAATAATTATTTTGATTGTGTAAAGCCAGTTGTGTACACACATGGACAAAATTGTTGGTACCCTTCGGTCAATGAAAGAAAAACTCACAATGGTCACAGAAATAACTTGAATCTGACAAAAGTAATAATACATAAGAATTCTATGAATGTTAACCAATGAAAGTGAGACATTGCTTTTCAACCATGCTTCAACGGAATTATAAAAAAAAAAAAGAACTCTTTAGAATAGTCCAATGTTTTCCTCTTAGCCATTCTTGGGTGTTTTTAGCTGTGTGTTTTGGGTCATTGTCCTGTTGCAAGACCCATGACCTGCGACTGAGACCCAGCTTTCTGACACTGGCCAGCACATTTCTCTCTAGAATCCCTTGATAGTCTTGAGATTTCATTGTACCCTGCACAGATTCAAGACACCCTGTGCCAGATGCAGCAAAGCAGCCCCAGAACATAACAGAACCTCCTCCATGTTTCACAGTAGGGACAGTGTTCTTTTCTTCATATGCTTCATTTTTCCGTCTGTGAACATAGAGCTGATGTGCCTTGGCAAAAAGTTCCATTTTTGTCTCATCTGTCCATAGGACATTCTCCCAGAAGCTTTGTGGCTTGTCAACATGTAGTTTGGCATATTCCAGTCTGGCTTTTTTATGATTTGTTTTCAACAATGGTGTCCTCCTTGGTCGTCTCCCATGTAGTCCACTTTGGCTGAAACAACGACGGATGGTGCGATCTGACACTGATGTTCCTTGAGCATGAAGTTCACCTTGGATCTCTTTAGAAGTCTTTCTGGGCTCTTTTCTTACCATTCAGATTATCCGTCTCTTTGATTTGTCATGAATTTTCCTCCCTTGGCCACGTCCAGGGAGGTCGGCTACAGTCCCATGGATCTTAAATTTCTGAATAATATGTGCAACTGTAGTCACAGGAACATCGAGCTGCTTGGAAATGGTCTTATAGCCTTTACCTTTAACATGCTTGTCTATAATTTTCTTTCGAATCTCCTGAGACAACTCTTTCCTTCGCTTCCTCTGGTCCATGTTGAGTGTGGTACATACCATGTCACCAAACAACACAGTGACAACCTGGAGCCCTATATATAGGCCCACTGACTGATTACAAGATTGTAGACACCTGTGATGCTAATTAGTGGACACACCTTGAATTAACATGTCCCTTTGGTCACATTATTCTCAGTATTTTCTAGGGGTACCATCATTTTTGTCCAGGCCTGTTCCATTAGTTTATTTATTTTTTTAATAATTCTGTTGAAGCATGGTTGAAAAGCAATGTCTGACTTTCATTGGTTAACATTCATAGATTTAAAAAAAAAAAAAAAGATTACTTTTGTCAGATTAAAGTTATTTATGAGACCATTGTGAGTTTTTCATCCACGGAAGGGTACCAACAATTTTGTCCACGTGTTTAAATGTCAATTGTTAAAAGCGCTATACAATTAAAATTGAATTGAATTGAATATTAGCATTTTGCACATTAATGTAAAGGATAGAAGTATATTACCATATATACTAACTAACATTTTCCCCCTTTTATTTATCTAATGTGGTGTGTATTTCAACATATTTAATATATTATTACTGTGCATTGATGTGAAGTGAGCACCCTGTGACCGCTGCTGATATCTGATACTATTTGACCCGAGAAGCGTCTTTAGCACCTGAACAACATTAACACAGCTGTGGAATTTCACTGGGTTTTGCATGAGTGTAAATTAATCTGTTCATTCCATCACCTGGGTGCTAGAACTCGTACGACTGTGAATGCATGTCTTAGAAAAGAAGCTGTTTTAAGACGTTGCTGCTTCGCTACCACTACTGTCTCAAGCATGCTCCACCATCCAAATGTTATCTACTGATGACGCTATAGTGGACCCATTTCACTTCATCAACATGGTAGAAGATGGCTGATTATGATAAGACGTTCCTAGAGTAAAGAGAATAATAAAATATTTGAAGAAATTAAAAAAATAAAAAATCCAGACATATGATAAACAAAAGTAGAATGCAGCAACCAGTACCAATAAGAATAGCCGAACCAGATTCTGATGTAGAATGGTACATACCAACCATGATGAGTGATACTGGCGTACAGATAGCAGAGGTGAGGATAGTGCATCTATTGTTTCCAGGCTGTTTCACCTACCGTATATTACATAAACAATATATATTTTAGAATAAATTGGACGTAAATTTTTTTTGTGTTAGAGTTTTGTGATACTGTGTGAACTTTCCCATGCCCCTATCTTTTAAATCTCCCTAGCTTTGCCAGGCAGTAAAAACCAAATAATTGTACAGGGATTACAGAAAACTTCCAAAAGAATGTAAAGGAGAAAACAACAGAAATGTAGTTGCAATTGCATTGTGTAGAGCAGACAAACAAAAAGCACGAACAGCACACGACTACAGCGCTCCAGTAGCGAATTTGCAACCTAAATAACTGCAATATACTGAATATACGGTTCACACATTCGTTTCTGAGCATTGCCGATGTATGCTAGACTGTGTACTTCTAACTCGGAGGCGACAGTGACTCACTGACTCACGAGATCGGAGTATAAATATGGATTGGCTCATTTAATACAGACCCAGGATCAGTTTTCTGTGACATGTAATGACAATAGAGTATATATAAAATGAATAACCAGACTGTGAAGCAACCAAAAGAGTGGATGTTGAGGTGAATATCAAATGATCAAAGTCAGAAGGGAAAGGTATAGTGTGGAGAAAGTAACATGAGTAACATGAGTGGAATAATGAATCAAAAGCGAGACACAAGCATTTAATACAGGAAAAAGTAGATGTGATAAGGAGAGGGGGAAGTCAGAAAGAGGAAGTATTAATGAGCAGACTAAGAACTTTAATAGCACTCTAATTACCTTAACACAGCAATCTTAATAGCACTCTATTTATAGCAGGTAAACACCTGATGGGACTCTGTGAGGAACAGCAGAAAAATGAGCACGTACTGCTCTTCTGAAGGAAATGCTGTATACGCAGGAGAGGTGAGATGTGGTGGCAGCTCCAAGAACTGGGGAGAGGAAGCCGTGCTAAGAGGCTTTCATCAGGGAGGGAAGCGTTTAAAGATGTTTTTGAGGAGACTGGACTAGAACGTCAGCTTTAAAGGACAGTGAAGCTGAGGAGGGAGAGATCTACAAAAATATAAGTGGCGACTAACAGAAGCACCATAAGTGATCATCATGTGTTGGATTTAATAATCTACTTTAAAATAATCTACTAATGCGAAACTTGCTCAATGTAAACAAACACCTGTGGCAATAGATATTAAGTAGAAAGATAAACTGAATATTTTTACTGGGATTAGTTAATTGTGTGTGTGTGTGTGTGTGTGTGTGTGTGTGTCCTACGCAGCAGCCCCCCCCCACCCCACCCCCACCTCTACTCTCTCTTGTCTCAATCACTCCAGCTAGGATTCTTTTTGTAGTACAGTGGGTTTATTGTTCACCTGTCCACTAGATGGCAGTAGTAAGTAATGGTAAGTATTGGGATGTTCAAAAAGAGCGGCAAACAAAAGAGCGGCGAACAAAACAGCTGAACGCGGGAAACAGAGAGCATGAGTGTCATTAGTTTTTGTTATAACTGTTTCATGTCTTTCTATTGTTGTCATTAAAGGCATAGGTTACAGAACTGTCGGCTCTGCATTACTACACTTTCCAAAGGTAAAATGATGGTTAATTTGTTTTATTTTTACTTTATATTTCGTATTAATTACATTTATATTAATATTTTTGGGTTGTGGAACGAATCGTCTGAGTTTCCATTACTTCCTATGGGGGAAATTCACTTTGATATATGAGTGTTTTGATATACGAGCACACTTCCAGAACCTATTATGCTCTCAATCCAAGGTTTATCTGTAAGGAGTAACAACTTAGGCGTCAGATACTCAACCTTACAGAATGTGATTTCTGTGTATTAGTAAGTTAGAGAGAGAGTTAGAGTTCTGCTGTACAAAAAGACAGACAGACATGTACGTGGACGTCAACCTGAAATAATAATAATAATAATAATAATAATAACACGCATTACATTAAAGATCAGCAGATTATTATTATTAGATTTAACATTTTAACTGTTTCCACAACCTCTTTAACCGTCAATGAGACGTGCTAATGCTAATCGTTAATATAACAGAAGCCGAGCACGTCTTTAAACGAATTCCTACAGTTCCCATGGTGCATTGCGGGACACGACTTCCGGCGCTTCCTCCCCAGACTCGGCGTCGCCATGGCAGCGGCTGGTTTGTGACGTACTGCGCCATTTTGCTTTGCAGGAGCAGCACAGGAGCGCGAGGGAGCGAGGAGGAGCGCGACTAAAACCTGAGGAACACAAAGTGTACAGGCTCGAGCCCGGAGTGTAACCCGCCGCGTGCGTGCGTGCGAGCGAGCGTGCGTGCGTGCGAGAGAGAGAGAGAGAGAGAGAGCGCGAGCCGCTGGAATGTGATGTCTGACCTGCAGCCTTGTGTTTTGGTTAAGTTAGGCTTTAGCACGGAGAGAAAACACGCTGCTAACTGGTTAGCTGGTTAAATTAGTTAAACCCGCGTTCTAGATGTGTGAAGGTGATGAGTGTCGCAGGTTTGGGGGATATACCGAGCCAAACTCTGAACATAAACCATGTTAAACGGTGAGTGAGTGAGTGTTCATGTGTGTGTGTGTGTGTGAGCTCCGTGCTTCCTGTCTCCTCACCAGCTCCACATAGTCTTAGAGATGACACGGGTAGTTAGTCAACACTAACCAGCAGTGCCTCCTGTC
Source organism: Clarias magur (assembly GCA_013621035.1). Lineage (NCBI taxonomy): Eukaryota > Metazoa > Chordata > Actinopteri > Siluriformes > Clariidae > Clarias > Clarias magur. The sequence goes on along the minus strand of QNUK01000633.1, from coordinate 225,083 downwards.
GCTCTAACGCCGGTTAAAGCGACAGGTTTCCGTTACCTGTGTGTGTGTGTGTGCCTTGTTTTTGAGTCACAATGGCCGTGTGCTGTCCCCTTCATGTCCCTTCACGCCCCCATGAGCTCAGGAGACTCCACACAGACGTGTCGAGTGTGTGTTCGACGTTCTCGCCACCTCTCACCTCCGAGCTCGGTCTTTCCTCGCGACCGCTCCTCTAACGCGGCGCTCTCACACCTCTGGTCAAGATGAGCTTCATATATAAATAACACCGAATCTCCAGGCTCTTAGAAATCGCCGGAGCTCGGGCTCGTTCGGTCAACGATGATTCATGGATTAATACCTCTGGAGTTACACGAACAACTCCTCGACCATGAGAACTACCAGAATCGAACGAACGGCGTCGAAGAGCTGAAATCCCTCCTGTCCGAGCTGGACTTGAAATCCATTCCCTTCGACACTATCGTGGAATTCGTCTACTTTTTAGACAAACTCCTAGACGACCCAAACTTTAAGGTCTTGTACGGCACTTTACAGGTCCTGAACCTCCTCGTTCAGAAGCTCGACGGCGATGTGGACCGGTACTACAGACAGATCGTCCAGGCGGCCGTTAAAACCCTGGGCGACACGCGCACCGTTCCCAGGAATGAGTACATGATGATATTCCGGCAGCTCATGCGGGTCGTAGGGCCGCAGAAAATACTGGATCTCGTGACGCGACACTTGAAGCACAAAAACTCCAGGGTGCGAGAGGATGTCCTTAATGTCATCACCGCCGCCGTGCTCGCGCACCCCAGGAAGGACTTCAACATCCCACACCTGTGTTTCCTGGTCGCCCCTTATCTCGCCGACAGCAAGAAGAGGGTGCGGCACGCGGCCCTGGAGCTCTACGCCGTCTTCGATTACTGTCTCGACACGGGCAAGAAGCAGCCGATCATGAAGGCTGTAGACAGGGTGGAGCTCACCGGTGATGCTGACGGCCTTATGGCCGCCGTACAGGCGAGAAGAGCCAGACACATCCTCCCTCGGCTGTCCGCAGACGGTACGGTGGAGTACGCACTGGTTCTCCCCAAACCCGGCCAGCGGCGCACGCCCCAGTTCGGATCTGGTGCTGATCTGGACTGGATCCTTAACGGGGGGAGATCGAACAGCGCCAGGAGCCACAGGACAGACGTGGACTCGGAAGGGATGAGCGCCTACAGCAGTGTCGGGTCTCTGACGGACGAGACGCCGTTACAGAGGAGAATAATGAGCGCCGGCAAGGGCAAGAACAAACTGCCGTGGGAGACGTCCGGCCTTCTGTCCGCAGGAAATCAGGAACCCTGCGGCGTATCGAACGGGAAGTTTACCAACAAGGTGAGGGGTTACCTTTAAACTGCGCCTTTAATCTTATATACAATGTATGTTTGTTGTTCAAAGAGAATGCAACATCAGAGGCGTCTATTTGTTTTTGTTTGTTGTTGAAGTTTAAATTTGTCTACTAGGTGTCTGGATTTTATGGCATATTGGGTCCAAGCGGTTCACACTCCGGTCAGGGGGTATACAGAAGTCGAGCCGGGCTCAGCTGGCACTCCGTAGGTCATTGAGTTGTCAGCTTGTGGAAATGCCGGTCGGTGACGTTTTTGTAGAGAGCACTCGAGTGATCAGGCGTCACGTCTGTAACGTAGAGACCGTATAAAACCTGACGCGTTATTACTAGCAACCATGACAGCTTTCTAACACGCAGACGCAAACATAACCGGAGTCACCAAATCAACCACAACCTGTTTAAATCACATGTCTTTGATACGTGACGCTTTACCTCACTGCTTCCTGATTGATTTAAACTTAAAAATGTTTAATCAGTAGAAAACAAACTGAAAAGAGAGCTTCTGTAAAATGAATCCACAAACTGTTAAACTGAGCCAGTTCCCTTTTAGATACACGGGAACATACGTTAAGGAAATTTTGTGCTTAAATTTTTTATTTAAACTGTTGTATTTAAAAATGTTTAATCTGACCAATCATGACTGAACCAACTTACGTTCATATTTACTGTGTAATCTTTTCTATTTATTTATTTATTCTCTACTCCTTTATACTATTTTTATGTCCCATAAGGAGGGTCACTTAATATTGGTGGACCCCATGCAGTGACAATAAAGAATCTGTCTGTCTGTCTGTCTGTCTGTCTGTCTCTCTGTCTGTCTGTCTCTCTCTCTCTCTCTCTCTCTCTATGCATCTACTGAACAGATCAAGCTGATATGTCTGCATGACGTAACCAGTTACAGATATTCATCCGGGTCGAGTGCAAATTACATTTCCAGGTTGGAAATCATCTCCTGTTCCATGAATCAAGTGTCTGTCTGTCCTGATAACAGCTTTATCTGTAGAGTGTAGACCAACTCGGATGTCCGGACTAATTTAGGCAGGAGTAAGCAGTGCAGGCTTCTCGTCATCGCTGGTGCGTCACCCGGTGATGGATGAGTGATGTTTAATTCTAGACTCTGAGCGTGAACCCTGAGCAGATTGTCTAATTAGAAGCCTAGTGACTAATTAATCAAAGGTGTGTGTGTTGTGTATTGTGTGTGTGATGTGATGCATCAGCTGGAGGTGACACTCGGGCCACATGCTGGGTGTCGGGTGACCCTGCTGAGTGTTTTTACCAAATGTGGTGCAAAATGAGGTGTTAGGAATCACGCAATACTTCCTGTATGGACCCCTTATTTAAAGGTTAAAGGTTATGTTAAAACTACTGAAGCTGACAGGAGGGTGAGGTGTTGCAGGGGGAAATGAGAAATATACAGTAGGCTGGTGCTATGAAAATGTTTATCTGGGTAATTCTGAAGGCTTTTGTGGGAAGGTCAGTCAAATAAATTAAATCTTAATAAATTCATTAAATATGCAGACAAAGTGATGGTAAAAAAAATTGACAGACTTGTATTTTCCACTAAGGAAAAATCTTTCATCGTGTTTTTCCTCTGAAAGAAAGTGAAATGTTAAAAAGCCATGGTATTAAATCGTACACTTGTGATCCTGTGACTTTTTCCCTTGAGTTTTTCCTCCACGCGTTCCCCTGGTCCGTACCGCTCCACCCTTTCTAAAAGTTAAAAAAAAATTTTTTTTTAGACTTATTGTCTTGATTTTCTCAGACTAACATACCCGAGTGCTGACTCATGGAATCTAGTTGCCATGTTGCCAGGTTTGTTAACAGCTGCTTAGAACTCGAAAAGATTCCTCCGAAGGGGTCAGATGTCACGGAGACGGACAGAGCGGCGATCCGGTTACAGGCTCCCACAGCGCCGCTAAAAAGCCTGCAGCATATTTTGTTCACCTCGCTGAGCTTCATGACACCTGAGCCGAGCTCTATAGACCGCGACACGGATCATTATCACGGAGATGAGCCACTTGTTTAAGGTTAAATATGTTGCGAGCGTGTCCGATTGTAGATTAGATTGGACGGTGTAGCGTTTCATTTTAACCTGCGTTTAAAATCATCATCGTGATTTAAAGGAGCGTCACTTTTTTTACACAGTGGTCAGAAAGACGGAATTAAAATGTCTATTTATTTATTTATTTTTCTTTAAAACGTTTTTGCCAGGGATTAACGAAATTGCTTAATTATTTATAACTGATTAAATCAAAGCGGCTTCCGGTAATGGAAGAGAGGAAGAGCGAGAACTTTTTTTTTTTTCCCGAGGCAGCAGCATTGATGCAGAATCTCCGCGCTGGTGGTGTGATGGAGACTCGAGACGAGTCTAATTAAGATCTTCAGCCTTTGGGTGAAACCTTAAATCTCGGAGAAAGAGTTCCTAGTGACAGAGCGGTTAATAATAGCTGGAGTTTTGTGCTTCATTTCACATATCCGGTCATGTTTTTAAGAGGGAATACTCTTCATGAAAATAAAAATCTGTTGCGTTTGGGAAGAGGTGCCAATAATTATGGAGGTGGCTGTATATCTGTACGGTGCAATACAGCCTCTTATGTGAATACCAGCCTGGATATTTTTGCACCTGTTTTAGATTTTATATTTAGATCTATAAAGTGTAAAGAAACATGGAGTCAGTAATTGGCATGCAGATGAAACGATGATGTAATCGTGAAGATGTGAGACGTCCTCAGTAGCAGGAGACCCTTTTCAGCTTGGTGTTCTGGGCTTCCCGGCACTACGTCATGTTGGCCTGAGAGAAGCCCCTGCTGCTACTCATCAATCTGCCGAGGGTTATAGCATCGTCTCGGAAAAACGATGTGAAATTCACCATTCTATACCGAGAACGGTTGCTTGGCAACAGTCTTGTAGGCGTGTTCTCAGGAATAAGGGTGCTCCAATCAATCGGCCACGACCCGTATCAGCTATACACAGAACGGTTGTCTCTGAACCCGATCACGTAAACAGGTAATATTACGATGACGCAAAATACACGAGACGTCGACCCTGTCAGCACGCCGTCCGCCGCCTGTCTGCAAATATTACCAAGTCTCTCTTTAAAGGCGTCACATTTGCAGTATGCAAAGTTTTTACTACAGCACGATTGTGGCATCAAGTACTCAGTGACTGGTGTGTGTGTGTGTGTGTGTTTATATAAAAGCGTTCAGTTTTGGTTTGTTATTCACTGATGCAGCTTTGTTCCATGTGCTGTACGTTATGACGAGTGAGTTACAGCAGGACTGTCGCATTTTAGATTTAGTTTCTACGCATTTCGGCGTGTGTGTGTGTGTGTGTGTGTGTGAGCCCCTTGATGTTACAGGAGATGCAGTTTCGCTATTCTATTGGTTTCACTTTCTGTAAAATCTACATGAATTCATAAGAAAGAACAAGACAGATAATTTAACAAATATGTTGCAAAGGGACAAGCTGATTGTTTTGATTCATAAACGTTTTCTCACATTTCACACACATTTTCCAGAATTTTCTTTTGATTCTGTGAAGCTGCTTTGTGACAATGACCGTTGGTAAAAGTGCTATACAAGTAAAATGTAATAGAATTCCATAAATTAAATGTTTTAAATTCATAATACTTTCTCAGATCTTAATTATATCTGTGCATTGCTGTTAAGAATAGATTCTTTTTAAAGCTATAAATAGTAAGTAAATAAACAGTACTACTCAATAAATAGAAGACTTTAAATCAAAGATCCCATTAACACACACACACACACACACACACACACTGCGATCAGTAATCAGTATCGTCTGGTCCTGATTCCTGTGATTCCTGTGCAGCAACCTTTGGTCTGATGGGTCCAGGATGAATATGTTTGTGCATTAGGTTCAGCCCCGTGCTTGGTAAAGAAAACAACAACAACCTTAAAACATGTCGTAGTGTGCAGCACGGTGCTGGACTGGCACAGCACTTGGGTTACTTTTTGTCCATGAGACTACGATGAACTCCTACTAGAATATTTTTGAGATAAATATACAGTGTATAGGAAAAACATACTTAAATTATACACACAATAGAAATAATACACTCTACATAAATGCACTCTACATAAATTCCCAACGATGTACTGCATGTATACATTATCTGTAATAAATTTCAGCCTTTCGTAATTGACTAAATTGTCATTGAGATTTTTGTGTGATTAATTGTGCAGCACTAATTACAGGGTGTGCTTATTTCTTCTCACCTGGTTTCTGAGTGCGTGATAAGCAGATAATAAAGCCGTATACTTTTGACCATGCAGTATAATGCACGATGGTTGATGTTTATTTCTGCACCATAAAGTTTTATGACACAATTATAATTTGTACTGTTTCAGTCGAGTCTTGAAGATCTCACGAGCTCCCCGAGGCCGAATCAGGAGCTCGGTGTCACACACTCCGGTAAGTCCGTCTCTCGCCAGACATGTTTGTTCTTTCATATTCTCTCGTTCTTCTTCCTCATTAATCACTAAGATGCTTTGTTATTATAAAGCTTGTTTTAGACCAGAGCCGCTGACGTGTTTGTGTCACGTGTGGTGACGCGTCTTCAGGTTTAACGCCGTGACGCTCGGCTAAGCGTTTCAGAGCCTCAAGTGTTGCCAGGTTCATCATATCCTCCTGCTTTAACACCGATCAGCTTGTTAACACCTCAGCATGTGATTGTCACACCCTTCTTCAGTTTTATTGAGTCTGAGGGAGTGAAAATTGGCTGTGAAAGCTGGTTAGGGGAGACTGGAGGTCACGTCCTGTAATCTAATCTAAGCCTAGCAACAAAGAGACGCGCGCTGTTGAGAAAGAAATAAAAACAAGGCTGTCTGAAATCTGGTCTTTATTTAATATTTATGGAAGGAGTCTCCAGTGTTAGTAGGTCAGTCAGTATACGTGAAAATCATCAGGACAGAAGTGCTTTATGGTTTAACTTGAGGTGGCAAGAACATCTGTTTCTTATAATGGAATTGCTTAAAGTAGGACTCTTGATTAATGAATTAAAATAGTAATGAGCGGCAAATTACTGCGATATAATTTTGACGTCCGTTGTGATATTGTTCCAAAACACCATTTATTATCAACAGATTTTGATTTATTTCTAGTTATTTGGCTCCGCCCACACACATCCTTCCACGCCTGACATAACTAACCGCGACTGGCGGAGCTGGCGACTGACAGTTAGCAACCGCTACTTGCAAATCTAAACAAATGAACCGCACAGAGTGTACATTTCACTCATCTTTCTACAACAGAGAGTGCTCAGTTGTGTACGCGGTGAGCCGAATCCATAAAACACACTGTTTCACCCAAGATGCTTTTAAAGGAAATAACAGTCAGAAACTCCAAGTACGCTTATCATCCCCGCAAATTGAACAGACGCGTGGTTGTAGTCCGAGTCGGCGAGCTAAAGCTACAGGATCCGCGTTCAGACTCGTGCTCAGCTGGTGTTCACTTGATTTGTGGGTGTTTATTTATTTTCGTCCCCCCTCCCATGTTTAGTATGTTGGCCTGACTAACCTGATATTATGGAAAGAAGGAGGCGAGTTTTAAATACACATCAGCTAGTATATTGAGTCAAGAAGCAGCTGTAACACGTCACTCGTCCACGTGGATGACGTTTATAAAGGAGTCTTTGTGCCACACTGGTGGGTTGATGTTGGCAGTGAAGCAGGTGTCTGTAAGACCCCAGGAATAATCCCACATTCCCTCTAAAATAAAGCAGATGTTTGAACGGAAAGCGCGCGTGTGTGTGTGTGTGTGTGTGTGTGCGTGTGTGTGAGAGACGTGCTCGCTCGCGCACCGTTGGGGGCGGCGTAACACACTCGGAGGACGGCGCTATCCGCTCCCTCCGCTGCGCGAGCTCACAGACGCCCCTGACTGGCTGTAGAGCCGTGATTAATGTCGTGATTAACTATGTACCTCTCATCCCTCCCCCCTGAGAGAGCTCGGCCAATCAGCTCTCTCTAGACCTCCGGCTGCGAGAGGTTACAGCACCACCCGGGATTCGAACTAGCGATCTCCGGATGATAGGGCGAGCGCTTTTACCACTGCGCCACTCGGAGGCCACTTTCTTTTTGTTTCTTTCCTTCAATATTTATATATTTATATATATTTTTAAATGCCTGGTGTCTTGTCTTTCTCAGTCATGTAAGGCCGGCTGGAGTTAGGGATGGGTGGGGTCGGGGGTGTACGGGTTTATATCGGGTTTATAAATACAGATTGTGCCCTGAAACACACACTACACGTCTGCTTTGTTACGTCTCTGCAGTTAGACATACAGTTGATTAGGAACCTTATATACCTGCAGTTATCTACTCAGCCAGTCGTGGAGCAGCAGTGCAGAGGCTTTGGGTAAAGTTTGGGTAGTTGGATACGTTCTGTGTCCGTGTGTCCTTGTTCCTGATGAGGTGTTCAGTGTGTGCGTTTGTATTAGTAATGAGCAGAGATTTTTTTTTCTTTTGCAATTTAGCAGAACCACTTCAGTCACGCACTTCTGGCCGGAGGAGAGAGACCACGGCCAGACTCCGGCGAAGCGGCAGCCTAGACTCGAACCCGGACATCTTCAAAGCAGCCAGCTCCGGCGACGCTGAGAGAGGTGACGCTCGGATATTGATTACATGTCCTCCAGCTTGTTTTCGTCGGGTGTAGGACGCCCTGCGGTCACACATTACACCGGTGTTTAGTCCGTCTCTCTCTCTCTGTCTCTCTCTCTCTGTCTCTCTCCACTGCAGGTCTTCCCAGGACGGGTCGGCTCCCGGGGTCTGGAAACTCCAACGTGGAGCGTACGTTTTCTCTTCCCTCTAATCCCACTCCTCCTGGCTCCTTTCTGCTGCCCTCCTACCCTCTGGCCAGTCTGCCTGGGGTGCCGTTAACTCCCACACTGTCCCGCAGATCCCACGCTGACTCCGCCCTCTCCATGTCCAACACCTGGCCCAACAACCGGGAGATAAGCCCGCGACACAGGGAGCCCAGTCCATGGAGGAATACTAATGGTGAGGGCGGAGTCACATTCACACATAACTGGGAAATACGACGTCGTTGTTGTAGGTTTATTATAGTTTATATCTGGATACAGTAGAGGCTGACAGTAAGTACGTTTCATATACAGTGTTGTGAAAAAGCCTTTTTTCTTTTGCTTTATACAGTGGAACCTTGGATTACGAGCATAATCCGTTCCGGAAGCAGGCTCGTATTCCAAAACACTCGTAAACCAAATCAACTCTTCCCATAAGAAATAATGAAAACTCAAATAATGTGTTCCACAGCCCCCCCAAAAAAATACAGAAAACTAATTAATACAATATATAAAGTAAAAATAAAACAAATTAACCTGCACTTTACCTTTAAAAAAAATCCCAACGTTTGTGCCGTGTATTTGTGTGTGTGTGGAATTAGCCCCTTCCCTCGCCTTGTTTTACACAGTAAATCTACTCCTCCCTCCCCCCACCTCGCTTTTTAAGTGTCACAACAAGCACACACACAACGGAAACACTGTTTTAACGGGGAAAAAAAAAGAAATCTCTCTAATGACACTTGCGTGAGCACAGGTTGACGGAGTCACTGCTGTACAGTAAAAAAAGCAAACAAACAAATGAACCAGCACCTTACCTTTGAAAAGAATTGCGAAAGAGCAGAGTTTCTGTGTAGAGCAGAGTGTGTGTGTCTGTGTGAAGCCGGGGAGGGGGGTGAGAGAGAGTGTGTGTGTGTGTGTCTTTGTCAGTGTGAAGCCGGGTTCGGAGGACACACGTGATAGTCTTCGGCCCCCCCGGCTGAGTGGTAGTAGTAGCCTTAATGTGGGAGCGCCCCCTAGTGATGGGGACGAATTGGACACGACTAAATTAGGGAGAAAATCAGGGAAAAATCCCTCCCCAAAAAAGGCAGATCGTAGTTCATATACAGAGGTGTCTGGGGTGTTTCTTGGGTAATATCACAATATCTCTTTCTTGAGAAATGTCTGTAAGAGAAAATGCTTCATAAAGGAAGTAATCTACACTGCAATCTTTTAAAAACTATTAGATTCCACACATTATTATCTCAAGGTTTATATGGATTTATAAGGTTTATATGGATAACTCCTCATTAGACCACTGGATTCTGTTTTTGTTGACCGTGTGATCCAGGAGAACCTTGTGTCTTTGATTCAACGCAGCGTTACATTCACACAGCACACACACTTGCATACTCCTAACCCAAACCTCAATCCCTTGGTGCAGGTGAGGCCGGCTCCTCCAGGTGTTCTCCAAAGCACACTTCTCGAACCAGTATCGCGTCGTCCTCATCGTTCCCTCAGGCTCTGAACGCAGTCAGGTCCTCTCCACCCATCTCCCCGATCACGCAGCTGTCTGCGTCGGACGTGGGAAACCCGAGGGATCGGCGGAGCAGGAATCTCCACCTAGACCTGACCGGAATGAACCTGCAGGACCCGGATGAGGAGCCCGTGGACAAGGAGGAGGTGCGTGGTGTGTTTTTGCATTTTAGGATGCACCTTACATTTACTTCCTTACATTTATTGTCCGGGTGCTGTTAACAGCATGAGTGCTATACTACAGTAAATAGTTTTTTATACTTTAGTTAAGATTTATTAAGCTCAGCGTCCATTCATTTCTGTATGTATTTAATTTTTATGACAGATGATGAACTCGCTGCGCTCCTTGCGTAACAGCGCGGCTAAAAAGCGAGCGAAGGCGAGCGCGAGCGGCTCCGAGCCGGATCCAGACAGTCCAGACTCGGCTGTTAAACTCGAGCCGAACCTCGACTCGTCGTCTCAGACATCTCCGTCATTAACGAGCCCGCTGAGTGAGAGCAGCCTGTCCAGCCTCTATTCTCCAACCACTCCTACCATCAACGGCACCAAGAGCAGGTACGGGTTTATCTGTTATCTTTGTGTGTAGATGTGTAGTGTTCGAGATAACCCTAATCTGATAAATGAGACCAGTAAACCCAAACCCAGACACACAGACTTCGCAGTTCTTCCATACCAACACTACACAGTTGTTTACACTATCATCAGTACTGAGCAATTAGTAAAGCAATTAAAAAGCTTAAATTCCTCGTTGCAGCCCGGGGAACTCGACAGCGAGAACACGGATCACTAGAGTGCCATCGGGGAGAAGGAAAACTCCTTCCTCCACGGAAGCCGGTCCACCAGGTGTGTTTCCATACGACGGCCCGCAGGAGACGCGCTGTAGTTCGTCTGTGGTGAGTGTGTTCCGTGTGAATGCGTTTCAGATCCGTGTGCTCTGTCGCAGGAGTCCTACAGCAGGAGAAGCTCTGTACTGATGTGAGCGTCAGCGTTGTCGGTCAGAGAGTCTCGTACTCTAACGGAGCAGCAGAGGAGAAGCCGAGAGAGCCGTCTCCGCCTCCACAGGGCAGACCTGCAGGACGCGAGCCGCTCAGAGCTCTGAGGCCGGCCAAAGGTGAGTTCCTCTAAACATCGTGGGTGCAGCGTGGAATTTAAATAAATGGCGTTTGAAGACCTTTTTATCTCTCACCTGTCACACAGCAGCTACTCACTGAGGGATATAAAGTTTAGCGTGTGCTTCCTGTGAGACACCTGAATCCAGCCACCACACCTTTTTAACCCGTTGCCTGGGCAACATCATACAGCAGCTGAACACTTGAACGGTCACGCAACACTGATTAAAGTCTCTGTGGTTGACAGCAGAGAGAATAGCGCATCTCTCTCTCTCACTCACTCCACACGTGTTAGCCGTCTCTAGAGCTCCCAGTCCTGGATGGATCATGACCTTTTATTCACATTTATCCAGCCTAAAGTCTAGATTTACCTCCTGCTCAGTTATGCGTCTTTGTTGTGTAAGGACTAAGGAAGACGACATAAATAGAAAGTATTTAAGAGGCGACAGAGAGATCTGGAAATTAGTTTTTGTTCAAAACTTCACTCTCTTTGTTCCTCTTACTCTCTGTACACACATTATCATAAGGTAATGTAATATATAATCAGTAATCAGTAGTGTTTATCGCAGAGCCTCTGTCTTTTCAGGATCTCAGATGCACAGCACAAAGGCCTCCGGTGTTAATGACATGTCCGAGGGGGTAGTTGGGAGGGGTAAGTACATCCGTTCTGCTGTAAACGTAAGATTAATTGTCACTTTCGTAAAGACGCGTCTGATTTTTTTTGACCCTGTACCATGGCAGGGGTTTTCGGCAGCATGGTTCTTCCGAGTCGTCTCGAAGTGGCGGCGTGTCCCGAGCAGGATGGGTCCGTGAGCAAAGCCTCGTTCGAGCCACCAGCTGGAGTGTACGGCCACGCCGTCTCCGGGAGTCGCCTTGATTCTGATGACGGCCCAGAAACCGAAGAGGGAACGGTGAGAAAATCCTTCTCGCTCGAGTTAACACAGGCCCGAGGTGGGACTCGAACCCTCGACCCTGAAGACACGAGACCACAGTGCTAAGCACTACGCCACCACGCCACGCCCCCTGGTGATAACAGATTAGTTTTAATAAAGACCAATGGTAGTGCAGTTTAAAGATTGATTCAGACTATACAAGTACACAATAAATAAGAAGAATATTCATAAAAACAATGAGTGATACCGGTATTGTCTTGGCCTTGCACATCTGTCTATAAAAAGTCATTTTTGAAAATTGAGGTCATGTGACCTGAGACCTCATTATATTTTTTTAGAAACAACCATCATGGTGGACGCAGAGCAGACACAAGTTTTTATGCAAAGAAAAAACTTCACTTGTTTTGGTTTCTGGAATCTTGTTTGTTTTGACACTTTGTCACGTGACCGTTGCATTTGTATACTCATTAATATTCATAAGTGTCTGCCAAAGATGGTCGCGTACACATGATCGGCCACATTCGATTACAGTGGAACCTTGGATTACGAGCATAATTCGTTTCGGAAGTGGGCTCGTATTCCAAAACACTCGTAAACCAAATCATTATTTCCCATAAGAAATAATGAACACTCAAATTATTCGTTCCACAGCCCCAAAAAATAAATACATAAAAAGAATTAATACAATCTATAAAATGAAAATAAAACAAATTAATCTGCACTTTACCTTAAAAAAAAAAAAGTACAAATAAATCCTGACAGATAAGTGTTTCCGTTGGTGCGCGCAGTGCGTATGTGTGTGTGTGTGTGTGTGTGCGTGGAATTAGCCCCTTCCCTCGCCTCATTTTACACAGTAACACTCCTCCTCCCTCTCCCCACCTCGCTTTTTAAGATTCACAACAAACACACACACACACACACACACACACACACACACACACACACAACGGAAACACCGTTTTAACAGGGAAAAAAGAAATCTCTCTGATACTGGCGTGAGCGCATACTAAGCGAATCACTGCTGTAAAGTAAAAACAAAAAACAAATGAACCAGCACCTTACCTCGCGACAGAGCAGAGTTTCTGTGTGTTTGTGAAGCCGGGGAGGGGGAGAAAAGGCGAGAGAGCGTCCGTGCGTGTGTGTGTGTGTGTGTCGGTATCAAATTGCGCGCACACTCATAAGAGACGAGCAGAGTTTCTGTGTGTTTGCGAAGCCGTGGGAGGGGGGGTAAGGTGAGAGAGTGACGCTCTTTTACCTATTCGGCGCTCGTAAACTAATACTTGCTCAGTTTCCGAATAAATATTTATTTAAAATCGTTGCTCGGTTTGCGGAACACTCGTAAACCACGTTACTCGCAATCCGAGGTTCCACTGTATTTCAATGTTTATACAACACGTTTTATTTGCTATAGTGACTTTATTTTATTTTTACACACATTCTTACACTTGTAATATACATTTTGAGAACTTCGTATGGTCTGTGTCAGTCTTTTCAATGGTTTCAGAGCTACTCAGTGTGTATAGTAAAAGGAACAACTGGTGAGCGTATCTTGTTCTCTGTTTTGCCCGAGTGTCATAGTAAGTAGTCTTAGACTCCAGTCTTACGTTATCGTCACCTAGACAGATTTTTGCTAGTCAGGTTGAGCTGCTGTTTGAGCAGCGTGTCATTCCTGCCCTCTGTTCCTTCACATCTTTATTTTTCACGTAACACTCAAGTCTTGCGTTTCTGATTGTCTCTGGCCGAGGGGCGTCGTGTTATCCCATCTTTTAGACTTTTCAAACTTGTAATTACAGGACACGGTGAAGCTGTCCAAGTTCACGAGGGACAAGATGCGCCCCCACTGGTTAGAACAGCCAGAAGCCCAGCCCACGCCGCGAATGAGGCAGAGCCGTAGACGCGGAACAGCGGAGGCGACCTCGGATGAAGCAGCGTCTCTGAAAGGTAAGAGTTTGATGACGTCCTCATGTCGTGCTCCTCATGCTTTCACTGACTAGCAGATGATAATTCGCCGTAATTCCATCCTGTTTCCAGAGATTCAGCTGAACGGTAGCGTTTTACCCTCCAGTAAGACTGAAATCCTCAAAAGGGAATCACCCAGAAGTCCTACAAGTGCACAGGGACCCCAGAATCCTCAGAAATGTTCCAGCCCTCATCATCAGCCGAGCCCTCCCGCGGGCCTTCCGAGCAGACACACGCTACCCCGGCGGAGGAGAGCTCCCAGTCTGACCCGAGCACAGCCGTCTCTGTCCAACAGCTCGGGTAATGCTACAGCGTCGTCTTAAACGTTACGGATGTGTGTATGAAAAGGAACAAGTCTATATATAAAGAATCATTTTCTGAACATTTCCGTTTAGATGAAATCATGCCGGGGACCCCAAAGAAGGATCCCAACGAGCAGGTGGAGCTGCGGCCGTTCTCCAGACCCGAGCTCGCGCTCGCGCAGAGCTTCAGGCTGCTCAGCTCAGACGACTGGTGAGGCCGTCTCTCATAGAGCGCAGGGAGAACGTGACACGCTGACTGACTCGTCCATTATTAAAGTGCTCAGGATTTACTCATCAGGCTTTATATCTTAAATGTCTGATGCTAAGGACTGTTGCTGTTACGTTATAGCTGTCTGTCTCTTTATCTTCTTACATCAGGACAGTTTGTTTTCTTTGCAGCTCCTGCAGTAGGAATGCTTTCTGATGTTACTGTAATTAATGATCTTGGTGTCTAATCTGTTATTATATCACCAAAAAACATGAACGTCTGAGGCTCCTCAAACCTTTAGCGATTACAGATGATCCTCCGTTTACAATAGAGTTGCGTCTTGAGAAACGTATCAAAAGTTAAAACTAGCTTGAGTTGAAAAAATTCACTCAGCTACTGAACATCATCGCTTAGCCTCGCCCAGCTTAAACATCCGCAGAGCAGGTAATCATCTGGCGTTACAGTAGAGTGCTGTCCTGTGTACCGTAAGCCCGTGAGAAGATACACATGTTTTTTACTTTTTACCCAAGTTGCTGTGCGCCATCATAAAGTCCAGAAATTTGTAGGTTGAACCATCATAAGTGAGTATCATCACTGAAGGAAATTGAAAGTGGAACAGTTGGAGTTCATTGGCATCTTAATGCAAAAATTAAACATTATACAGTCTTATGCAAAAGTTTAGGCACCCCTTGATGCCTAAATAATAGATTTTGGTGATTCTTTTAAACTGAAAAGATGTGAACACAGTCTCTCTTGGAAATGGAAAAAATGCACAATATTTTCAGCAAACATTTGTGCATAGTTTCTTCTTATCCCATAAATTGAACAAAAATAAAAATATTATTATGGCACTGTACAAAAGCTTTGGCAACACTAAGAGTGCCAGAGTCTCAGGTTCTTTTTACAAGGTTTCAGACCTTAATCAGCTCGTTAGATCTGATGCATGGAACGGCTGTCATTAGTCAATGCCAACGTCAAAGCTTTACAAATACTTTGACTCTTCAAATCTTGTACACACACTCAACAACCATGGGTTCCTCTAAGCGTCTATGTAAGACCCTGAAAAATAAAGTTCAGAAGTGTTGGTGCACCGTTCCACAAGACCTTCATGGAAGAGTCAGCATAAGAAAACCTTTCCTGTGTCCCCATTATAAAATCCAACGTCAGAAGTCTGTAACAGAACATCTACAGAAGCCTGATGCGTTTTGGAAACCAGTGCTGTGGACTGATGAAGTTCAAATAGAACTCTTTGGCCACAATCAGCAAAGGATGTTTGGGGGAAGGAGGAGCATTTCATTAAAAGAACACCTTGCCAACTATTAAGCACGGGGGCGGAGCTGTCATGTTTTGGGGTTGTGTTGCAGCCAGTGGCACAGGAAACATTGCACGGGTGGAGGGAAGAATGGATTCCACTAAATACCAGCAAATTCTGGAAGCAAACATCACACCATCTGTAAAAAAGCTGAATCTGAAAAGAGGATGGCTTCTACAACGATCCCAATGATCCTAAACACACCTCCAAATCCACTATGGAAAACCTCAAGAGACGCAAGCTGAAGTTTTGGAACGGCCATCACAGTCCCCTGATTTAAACATCATCGAGCATTTGTGTGTAGATCTTTAAAGAGCTGTGCATGCAAGACGACCAAAGGATATTACAGAACTAGAAGCCTTTTGCAAGGAAGAATGGGAGAAAATCCCAAGTACAAGAACTGAAAGACTTTTGGCTGCTACAAAAAGAGTTTGCAAGCTGTGATATCTGCCAGAGGACGTGTTACTAAGTACTGATTATGTAGGGTGCCCAAACTTTTGCACAGTGCCACAATGTTTTTATTTTTTATCTTTGTTCCATTTATGACATAAAAAGTAACTATGCACCAATGTTTGCTGAAAATATTGTAAATCTTTTCCATTTCCAAGAGAGACCGTGTTAACATCTTTTCGATTAAGAAAAATCCTCAAAATCTGTTATTTATCAAGGGTGCCTAAACTTTTGCATAAGACTGTATATTGGAGTGGTCAATATTAATGACTATTAATATTATGTATGTGATTTAATCTAGAATTTTTGGCTAAGATGGTTAAGGCACTGAGTTACTGATGGGACGATCGGCGGTTCGAGCCCCAGCTCCACCAGGATGCCATTGTGTTTGGCCCTTGACCATGTCTGCTCCAGGGGCGCTGTATCATGCCTGACCCTACGCTCTGACCCCAGTTATGCTGCGATATGCGAAGAAAGACTTTCACTGTGACAAAGGCTTAAATTAACTTAAATTAATCATGTGATAAGTTTGACCCTAATGGCTTCCTATAATCGCAGTACGGTTACTCGGCTCTGTGTGATGATAAGATAACTGAGGACATATCACCAGGTGTGCTGAAATGGTTTTATTATAAAAAGCTTTCAGATAGACAGACGTTTATATATGACCTTTGTCACAGTAGCTACAGTTACAGTATCTGGTTACAACAGCGCCTGAAAGTGTGTAGGATATGTTAGTCAGCAAGTGAACACTTTGTTTTTGCTTCCAACACTTCAACTTCAGGGACAATCAAAATGGACAAGTGTATTGGTGCGAGTGACTTTGACTAGGGCCGCACTGTGATGTCTAGACGACTGGGTCAGAGAAAGTCCAAAACTGTAGGTCTTGTGGGATGTTCCCGGTCTGCAGTGGTCTGGAAATACTCTACCACAATGCTCCATGTAAGGAGCACAAGTGAACTGGAGACAGGGTCATGGGTGGCCAGGGGTCACAGATGCACATGAGGAGTGAAGGCTGACCCGTGTAGTCCGATCCAATAGAAGCGCTACTGTAGCTCAAACCCCTGGTGCTGGTTCTGATAGAAAGGAGTCAGAGCACATGGTGCATTAGTGTTTAAAACTATAAGAGATTTCTGCACATGTTTGAATGTTGAAAATATTACTGGTGTCTTTTGTTTCTTTCCATCTTTCAGAACTAAAAAGTGCTCATTCGCAGTAACCCGCTCTTCCCCGTGTAACAGTAATAAATCCTGTCTCCTCCTACAGGGAGAAGAAAATCGAGGGTCTCATGTGCCTGCGCTGTTTGGCGCGGTATCACTCTGATGTGCTTAGCAGTAGACTTCATGATGTCTGCCTTGCTCTTATTCAGGAGGTAAGACATGCTTTTGCTTCCAGTATTTAAATGCTGAAATAAACAGAATTCTGAGGTTCTACATCCGGAGGAACAGAATTCTAGAATAAGAAAATTATATCAGAGGAAATTAAAAAGCATTTTCATTCCCTGGACTGATGAATATAGGCCGACTTGTAAATATCCATGACGCACACATATATACGCCGTGGTCGTCTCCGCTGTATGTTGACGTCTGAGGCTGACTGTATCCGAGTTACGATTAGGCAGGTCTGGGTTGCGTATAAACGCTCGGTGTGCCGTCTTGCTTTGCAGGTTCGGAACCTGCGCTCTAGCGTGTCCCGCATCGCCGTGGTGACTTTAGGCGAGCTGTACTCCGGCCTGCAGAAGGGAATGGACCAGGAGCTGGAGGGAACAGCCAGAGTCCTGTTGCACAAAGCAGGAGAGTACAACGCTTTCATCAGGCAGGACGTGGATGCAGCGCTGGATAACATGGTGCAAAACTGCACACCCACACGCAGCATGAACGCACTGCTCACCGGAGGACTCGGGTATGCTTCAGGAAGCTGATGTAACCAGGATTGGTTCAAATCTGCACAGAAATGTAGTTAAAAAAAAAGAAGTGTAACTGAGATGTTTCCACAAACTTTTGTCTGAACACTGTTTATAATAACTCATTAATTTCAGATTTTTTTTTTTCATTTGTTACCACAAATATGACCCTATTAACTGAATATTAAAATGCACATGTCCTTTTCTTCTCTTGGCTGCTTCCCTTTCACTAACAGGCACTTGAACGCAGTTGTAAGGAAGTGCACCGCTCAGCACCTGAACACTCTGGTGGAGAAGATCGGCGCTGGCCGCTTATTGTCCAGCGCTAAAGATCTCACTGACCGGATCCTACCTGCTGTGTCCAAGCTGGCGCAGGACTCTTCACAGGAAACCAGGTGAGCTCGGTGACAGCATGGATCTCATCCTCCGCTCCCGATTCAGTCTAAAAGCTGTACAGCGCTTCTGACCTGCGCCTTCGTTAACATTCGTACTTTCAGGTATTTTGGCCGGCAAATGCTGCTGTTCTTGTCGTCTCACCGTGACTTTGACAAGATGGTGGAAAAGTACATCCCTGCCAAAGACCTGGCAACCATCAGGGACACCGTCGTCAGTCTGAAGACAAAGGTAGGTCTGATTGAGTGCATCTGTCCTCCCGTGGAGCTCTGGTTTATCTGGTCAGTGCAATACGATTAGCTCGCCACAGCAGGGCGGGATTGATTAATAAATGTGATCTTCAGGGACTGGGTGAGATCCCTCAGGACACGCCTTCGGCTCGAGGCAGGCGCTCCATGTCCGGCGGCGGGTTGGTGCGCGCCTCGTCTCTCACCCGCGAACCTCAGTTCTCCAGCAGGTACATGTTTCTAAAAGTTGCCGATAATCAGATCAGATGTTTGTTTCTCAGGTGCAGTAGATTGATTTTATTTTGTATTTTGTATTCCAGCAAAGACGGCAGTAAAGCTCAGTTCCACAGCATTGCAGACAAAACCGAGTACGTCAAGCAGCTCAGAGCCCTGCTGGCTTCCAAAGACTTCCGGGAACGCATCAGGGGCATCGACCAGCTGGTGGCTGACTGTGAGGAAAACCCTTATATGGTCATGGGCAACATGTTCCCGGTAATTTATTCAGACATCTGATTTATTTTTGGTGCTTCTCGTAGCTTTAAGAAGTGATCTGTGTGTGAGAGAGAGCGTAAAGCTGCGTTTACATTACCGGCTAGAAGTAACTCGAAGCATAATTTTGGAAAATCTCAGCGCTTTCCAAATGGAAGGCCCAATGACCCAACTGTGTATAGGTTTGTAGCTCACACTGTTTCTGTCTTTCACCAAACTTAGGTGTTTGATGCTTTCAAAGAACGGCTGCAGGAATCGAACAGCAAAGTGAACCTCTACGCGCTGGAAGCCTTACAGAAGATAATCACCGTCCTTAAAGACAACTTGGTCCCAGTGGTCCACGTCCTCGTTCCGGCCGTAGTGGACAATCACCTCAACTCGAAGAACAACAGCGTCTACGCGGCTGCGACGGGGGCCGTCCAAGCACTGATGGAGAACCTGGGTGAGCAAGTTCTCCTCTCCAGTTTAACGTCCACGCAAATACAACACAGTGTCTCAGTTCAGAACAGAACATAGAGAGCAGATTTATGATGTTTCTCATCTGCTGTAGAATTCGAACTCATTTCAAAACATGTGATCATTTTTATATACAGGTACTCGCGTATTTGTGCTATACAGAGCCATTGTACGTGCTCTCTCTCTTTCAGACAACACCCTGCTACTTCAGCCATTTTGCACAAAGGCCCAGTTTCTCAGTGGGAAGGCTAAACTGGACCTTGTAGACAGCGTTGCAGGTACGTCACAGGTTTAATAAGTGAGATATGGGACTCGAAACACCCCGGCTGTGTGCTGACAGAAATGATGACGCTCTGATGTTTCTCATTTAGTTTTAAGTTTTGTATTGAAAAAAATAAATAAAATCATTTTTGGAACATCAGTTACTTATAGATGCCTGTAACATGTTTTACAATAATAATTTGGAGATATTTCTAAGGGAAAAAAAAAAACACAGTTGAAGTTGGACGAGGGACGACGTCGAGTTATATAACACAGTCACGTTGGGATTCGTATTGAATGTTAGCTGTTACGATTCCTTATTAATGTATTAATGAATCACCTTGATGTAAAGAATGGATGAAAATGAAAAGATGTAAGAATCATAGAGTCATGAGGAAAATAAAGCACACCCTCCTTCAATTAATTTTACTTGTTTATTTTTCAGACGATTTTTGGCGGAAAAGTTGATCTTATATTTTCTCAAAGAGTAAAAAAACAACACTCTATAATTCAGTAACATGTAGAAGCTTTAGCACAGTAACTTGAAGTCAACATTTTGCACTGAAATTAATTAATTATTAGTTATTAATCTTTAGTGTCATTTTAGAGAAATTTTGAGAGCCGTTGCTTATGCACAGCTCTCTGAGGATCATTCAGGTTGAGGTCTGGACTTATTATTATTATTATTATTATTATATTTTATAATAATAATAATATTTTGTTTTCTAGTCCTTCAGTCAGTTATTTTCTCCCCTGGAGAACATCTGCTCTATAACTCTACCCTGTTTGCGTGTCCTGTTCGGTCTCTCTGTTTCTCAGAGCTGGTCAGAGAGCTGTACCCCCGCAAGCCCCAGCTGGTCGAGCAGAAAGTGCTCCCGCTGCTCTGGCACCTCCTCGGCTCCTCCTGCAAGAGCGGCACGGTCCACGGCAGGAGCGGCACCGTCAGAGGAGCCACCGCCAACCTGTGCCAATCGCTGCACGCTCACATGGGCACGACGCTGCTGCTGAATCACGCTGCTTCTCAACCTTCTAACATCTCCACGAGCCTGAACGAGATCCTGCAGACCCTCTGAGCTGACAGACTACTTGAAAATAGAGATGTTCTCACGTTTCTCCCAGTGCCTGCACTTTAAAATAAACCAATCGGAGTTTTTATCCCTTACAAACGATCAGAAATGTTACGTAAAAAGTCCTGAACTTTAAAGGAGTTCTCTGTAGATTTTAGCTAATTGTGTATCAGGTTTAAAATTCCCTTTCAGCACTTTGAATCACTAACGCTATCATGAGCACGGTCGTCGTTGTGACTTGAGGTATATATTTTATTCTGTGATTTGTTGATGTTGTTTTCCCTCTTACTGAGTTTTACAGAAATCTTGACGTCTCCCCGTTCAATGATGCAGAATGTACGTTTTGTGTCATGTGACTTTTCTACCAGGATTCTTAAATGGTTGTTTTAAACCTTTTTGTGCATTTAGGATTTCCTGACACTTTTGTATCGTGTAGCTATGAGGTGTAACGGCACAGTATTAGCTTCAAATACGCTATATTCACCCGCGGTATCTAACGTGTCGTGTATCCATAATGATTTATTAACTGATAAGTTGGACCTGTCTCACCTACCTATCCTTTTTGCATGACCAAATATAGAAGTGGAGTGAACAGTATATTTCTAGTGGAAAAAACAAACATATATATATATATTTTGATGTATACAGATATTAACTCTGGATGTAAGCAGCCATATTTTTGGTGAATGTTAACAGGCTAAACAAAAGATTTGGAGAAATTTAGCTTCAAATTAATAAATATATTTCTAGTCTATGGATGAATTTATGCCCAGGTCTGTAATTCAGTCTAGTGCCAGTCTTTAAATAAAGTTTCAGAGATCTAATGTTAATTTATATTGAATATGTTTCTCAACATGGTGTATGAAAAAGATTGATCTATATATTAAAATGTTTTATTTCAGTAAACCTTGATGCTTTATGTATACAGTTTGCTTTGTGTGTGTACAGTTCATCCAGAAAGTATTCACAGCTTCACTTTTTCCACATTTTGCTATGTTACAGTCTCATTTCAAAATGGATTAAATTCGTTATTTTTCTCGAAATTCTACCAACAATACCCCACATGAAAGAAGCTTGTTTGAAATCTTCGCAAATGTGTTAAAAAAATAATAAATGAAAAAAAAAATCACACATACAATAGTATTCACACCCTTTGCCATGATGCTCAAAATTGAGCTCAGGTGCTTCCTGTTTCCACCCATCATCCCCGAGATGTCTTTACAACTCGATTGGAGTCCACCGGTGGTAAATGTAGTTAATTGGACATGATTTGAAAAGACACGCACCTGTTTATATAAGGTCCCACAGTTAACAGTGCATGTCAGAGCACAAACCAAGCCATGAGGTCCAAGGACTTGTCTGAGGACCTCCGAGACAAGATTGTATCGAGGCACAGGTCTGGCGAAGGGAACAGAATAATTTCTGCATTAAAGGTCCAGATGAGCACAGTGGCCTCCATCATCCATAAATGGAAGAGGTTTGGAGCCAGCAGGACTCTTCCTAGAGCAGCCTCGCGGCCAAAGTGAGCGACTGGGGGAGAAGGGCCTTGGTCAGGGAGGTGACCAAAAATCCCGAGGCCTGTCTGAAAGAGCTCCAGTGTTTCTTTGTGGAGAGAGGAGAACAACCATCTTGTAGCATCATACCCAATGATGATTATTTTTTTGTTGCATTATTTGTCACAATTAAATGATTGAGATCATCAAACACATTGTAATATTAAACAAAGATAACCCAAGTAAATACAAAAGAAAAAAAAAAAGCTGACAACTGCAATCAAGCGTTTTTCATATCACTGTGGAGAAATTTTTATCCACTCTTCTTTGCAGAATTTTTAAATTGAGCCACACTGGAGGGTTTTCACGCATGAAGACACCAGTGCGTTCATGGCTCGCGGCCCATCCAGGGTGTGGCCCGCCTCGTAATCCCCCTGGGTAGGTTCCAGGCCTTTCATGAACATGTACGTACAGTAGAAGAGAAGCAACGTCATGCATGAATGGTCTCAGGATGCTTTACTGTTGGCATGGCACAGCCATGAATAAAGAACGGTACAAAAACATCCTCAAGAGAGCAACGTCTCCCAACCATCCAAGAACAGTTGGATGATGAACGATGGCTTTCCCAGCACGATGGAGCTCCTGGCCATAAGGCAAAAGTCATAACCAAGTGGCTCGGGAACAGAACATGGAAATTTTGTGTCCATGATCAGTAAACTCCACAGACCTTAATCCCACTGAGAACTTGTGGTCGATTCTCAAGAGGCGTGTGGACGAACAAAAACCCCACAAATTCTCGCAGAAGTCAAGAAAAAAGTGGTCAACAATGCAAATACTGACTGTATGTAAACCTGATGTAATTATGAATAAAAGCCTTTGACACTTGTAACTGCTTGTAATTATACTTCAGTATACGAAATGATTATTTGTGTCATTCTCAAAGGTTTTTGTTGTGATTTTTTTTTTAAAAACTCGGCTTTACTCCAGTCCGATAGGTGGCACTAAAGCCAAACGTTCCGCTTGATGTCACCAACATTATCGGGAAGAGGAAGAGCTCGTCGTCATTCTGTCCGCGCGCTACATTCGAGCCTAAAGCCGTGAGCTCGCGCACACGGAACACAACCAACAGTTAGCACGTTAGCATTGTTGTCCGAGTGTTAGAGTTCTAGTCTGATAAACTGTAATGTAGGTTTAAAACAAAACACTGCTGTTAAATAATATACGTAGAAGTATATTTCTTACTATTTTTTTTCAGTATTAGTTTTGTTAGCATAATAAATGCAGAATGTCGAGAATATAAATGTCAATAAATAAATAAATAAATAAACATGTCAGTAATAATGTTAGAAAGATCTGGCGTTCTGTGATTTATTACCAAAGAATTTCTGACGCGAGCTGACTCAAGATGTTATCTAGATAAAGTTCAAGAACATCACAGCTGGAACCTGGAGCTGAAGAGCTGGAGAACTTCCTGTCATACCAGTGACATCTTTGAGATTTGATCTGGAGATCTCGTGGTGTTTGAGGAGAATGTCCTGTCCTGAGGGTCGATTTAAAAAAATAAAATAAAAATGAGTGGTGCGAATCAGAAGACTTTATTCCAGACCTGGGGTTCGGCTGTTCCTCAGACGGCGTTTCAGAGTAAAGACCCGGGGAAGAAGATACCTCAGAGGCGAAGAGCAGGCGCGAGCAGCCAGGTGAAGGCGAAGAGAAAGGAAAGTGATCATGCAGCGAGTTCGCTTTGGGGCGAAGTTGGAAAACGGACCTCGGTCCACCAGGAATCGAGATTGCAGCAGAACCAGGAGACGGAGCAGAAGATGGACGAGATGGACGAGATGGATGAGATGGATGATGATCTCATCCTTGTAGCAGTACATGAAGCTGAAAAAAGTTTAGAAGATAACCAATCCCATTTCTCGTCTCATCTTTCTCCAGACGTCTGCTCAGATCTTCCTGGCTTCGACGCTTCATCGGGACGGATGTGGATCTACCCGACTAACTTCCCTGTCCGGGATTATCAGCTGAAAATTTCAGAAGCAGCCCTGTTCCAGAACACGCTGGTGTGCCTGCCCACAGGTTTGGGGAAGACCTTCATCGCGTCTGTGGTTATGTATAACTTCTACCGCTGGTATCCTGACGGCAGGATCGTCTTCCTGGCTCCGACGAAGCCCCTCGTTGCTCAGCAGATCGAGGCGTGTTACAGGGTCATGGGGATTCCTCAGCAGCACATGGCCGAGCTGACAGGTGATGCAGACCTTCTCCCCGGACTTTCCTTTCAGTAAACTAACACTCAAATTCATTCCATCGTCTTTTCTCCCTTTTTTTTTTTCAGGCAGCACCCCGGCTCCACAGAGGAAGGAGCTGTGGCGTTCCAGGCGGGTGTTCTTCCTGACGCCGCAGGTCATGGTGAATGATTTGTCCCGGAACACGTGTCCCGCTGCTCAGATCAAGTGCGTGGTCATCGATGAAGCTCACAAAGCGTCAGGGAATCACGCGTACTGTCAGGTACTTGATGCTTTCATTCAGTGTTTAGAAAGAGTTCAGTTAATATACAGTATGTGTGTGAAACCTGTACGGTGTGTGTCTGTGCTCGCGTCCTCTTCAGGTGGTGCGGGAATTATGGAACCAGACGAAGCAGTTCCGCGTCCTGGCTCTCAGCGCAACACCTGGGGCCGACATGAAGGTGTGTCCTCAAAAAGGCAATCAGCATCAGGAGGTAATATTCCAATAAAGCATTCCTGCACACTTTACAATGCATTGTGTGTGTGTGTGTGTGTGTGTAGGCAGTGCAGCAAGTCATCTCCAATCTGCTGATCTCTCACATCGAGCTGCGCTCAGAGGAGAGCACGGACGTTCAGGCGCACACGCACCAGCGCAGCGTGGAGAAGATCGTCGTCCCTTTAGGAGAGTCGCTCACTGCGTACCAGTCTCGCTACCTACAGGTACGCCGCACCACACCCGTGCTCATGCAGCTCCACCAAGCTTCACTTTAGTCCACAGTGGTGCCTCAGCTTCCTCTGTTTTTCTGAATCTGCCGAAGGTTGGAAAGGTTCTGAGATGCTTTTCTCCTCACCATGTTTGTTACCGTCTTTTTTCCCCACATTTGTAATGTCTCCCTTCTCAGAACTCGCGCTCGTTTTAGACCATATGTCAGGTTCTGAAAAACACACCATGCCGCGGTCCAGGTCACTGAGATCAGTCACGTTTCCCGTAACAGATGCTGGCGTGAATGCACAGGTGTTCCTAATAAACTGGACTGTGTGAGTGTGTGGTATGAATCAGAGTTTGATTGTCGTGTCAGTGACATTTGATTTGAAAGTGAAGACGTGTGTCTGATAGTAACCAGAGGACCAGGGGTGACTTTAGGACGAGTGGGGGGGTCTCGACATGTTTTTAACCCCAGAATAAGAACCACATCCTTAATCAAATGTTTTGGCTGTTATTGTCAGTTGTTCCTAAGTTAACGTAGGTGTATTTATAAATTAGCAGCTCTCAGCTGACGTATGTAATAAATCTATTTGAGCGTTTCCACCCAGTGTGTCAAAAATTTTAATTTACAAACATCAAACTTACTTTATATGACACAAAACAATTTATATCACTAGAAATCATAAAAATAACAGCATCATAACTCCCATTGAAGAGATTAATGATTGTGAATGAGTGTCTGTGCTGTTCATGTCTCCTGCCGCTAGATGGTGCACTAAGCCCAGCAATGTGTTTATCAAAGGCAGTTGTAAGTCCAGTTACAGTGGGTTTGGGATGTCTTTTCTCAGGTTTCGTGCCTCCCTCTTGTAACCCACCCATTTCGTATGTAATGTATGTCCAAGCATATATTATACCATATGGCCAAAAGTTTCTGGACACCTGACCGTCATAGTACTGTAGACTAGCCTGAGGATGATGAGAGCAGCTGAGCTAAAACTGCAGTTTTATTTTGGCTTGCATGCTAATCATCTTTATTATTTCTTTAGTTAATATATTTAATATGAAATGAATGGGTTGAAGAAAAGTTAAATTCAAATAGCGAGTTAGAATGTTTTAACTTAACAGCATAATAAAATTCTGTGCTGCGTGATTTCTCAGATTTAAAGCCAGTCACTCAGGATTTTACGTTATGCTTAAATATGAACACAGTCAGGATCAGGAGTACGATACGAACGTTTGTTTTTCTGAAATTCCATGATTTTTGTGAATTTCTTACGGAAATGCTCCTGTAAAGGCTTTATGATTTATACATGAGGGCCTATGTATAATAATAGCAGTGCCTCTAGCAAACAGAGCCGACTGTGGTTCTTTTATATAAGATATAAATTTTAATAAATTTTTAATAAATTTAATAAATATAAAAATTATATATTTACAGGATATGTTTTAAACATCATTTTTTTTTACTGGTGATGGCGCTGTTACTGTTTTTGCACATTTTAGTGAACACTTTTTTTTTTTCCTCTCCAGCACATCTTTCATGATATAAAAAGCCACCACAACTGAGCTGATGTATTCAGATTCAGATTGATGTCAGTGATATGAGAGCAGTTGGTATGAAACATAAAAGGATGTTAAAAGCATGTTCCTTTTTTTTTTTTTGTAAAAAAGATTCACCATGCAGCTCTCCTGTGTGCTCGTGTATCATCTAGTTTTTAATCAGATATGATAACGTTGCAATGCAAATATTACTCCCAGTATTGTGTATGGTGGGTGTTCTGGTGCCTTTCTGTTATGACTAGCGTCGGCTTTACTTTGGGATCGAACCGGACGGGCGTGGTTGAGCCTCGGTTGCCCCGATCCTGTCACCAGTTTACTGCTGTATAACTATGTGTTTGATATGTCCATGTTAACTCATTTCTGCAGGTTTATTCATAGCTCTGTGACAAAACTAAATACACTGATAAATACTTTAATATTTAAGCTCACATTTTAACATTGGCATACTCTGTTGTACAAATGAAGAAAAAAAAAAACACAATAGACCTGTGATTCTGGAATGATTGACAGTTGTACATGAAGTCCCTCCCCCTCCACTTCATCCCGGGTTATTAATCTCTTCTTGATTTTCCTGCTTAAAAGACTCTTTCATTCGGTTATTATACACAGGGAATGTTTCACATTCATTACCGTGAAAAAGTTTGATGGTGTTAACATTTTACAGAAAAAAAAAGTTTTTGGTGTAAAAATTGTTTTTTAAAAATCTAAGAGGTTAGAAATAATTAACATTTCATTGTCATTTCAGTGATTTGTCAAAGTTACTGTAACGATTGTGTTTTTAATAAACAAGCGCCCTTGGTGCAGGACTGAAGCGTCATCTTTACACTATGGTTCAATCTGTTACTTGTCCACCGCTCTGGACAGTGTGTATGTTGAGGCAGGTGAAGGTGCAGGAGTTTCCGTCGGGTGCGAAAGCCTTCACTGCCTTTGGATGAACCAAATCTCGTTAATTCTGTGTGCCGCCGCGGGGTTGGTGAAGCCAGCTACGATGAAGGAGTCGGTGACGTACAGCTCGGGGGAATCCAGCATTTCTGCCAGCGTGTTGATCTGCGTGATGAGCGTGGTCTCGTTTGTAGCACCGGTGAACGGCCTGGGACACGGGAAAGCACCACAAAGTACTGATTCGCACACAGATGTTTAACAGAGAGGTTACATGCACATTCATTTTAATGAATATTAAAAGATCTGAGAAGTTTGAATATGAGATGATTTTCAAATATAGCTCTGACTTTAAATGATTTCTGAAATGTTTAACTGCAAAAAAACCTTTACATCTCTTAATAGCATATATACAGTACTGTGCAAAAGTCCTAGGCAAGTATGAGTTCTTTTGGCAACTTCGTCACTCTTGCTCCTTTCTATTTTCATGCAAAACCCAGGAGTCTACATTGTTGATTTTTCCCCCCCATTTGAAAATTGGTCCGTCATGTAATATGTTGCTTTCTTTACAGGCATTCAAATATTCTTATGTAATATTATTTATTCAGTAAATTTTTGTGTATCTTTGTAGGGAATGGTCTTGTACATAATAATGAAGACATAAACTTGTATAACAAACTTGTACTACAGATAATATGGTGCCTAAGACTTTTGCATACTACTATATATATATATATATAAAATGACATTTTAGGATTAGGGACAGAAATCACCAGAAACCTCCATATACATTATCAAAGCGATACCCTGGTGCCAGTGTAGAATCTTGGAGTTCTTTGCTTAACATCAGCCTTGTAATTTATTTATTTTTTTTGTGAAAATGTTCACCATCGAAGAACGTGTTTTTTCTAGTGGAGAAAACGTTTTAAAAGCTGGCGATAAATACACAGATTTTTGTCTGTGGAAAATTTCAAGCAGCTTTTCCTAGAGACAAGAATACCACATCGCGCTAGTGTGTTCATTAAACAAATATTTTCCCATAACCTACTGTACGCAGCCACTGCAGGGGACTATGTGATTGCGCATTATAAGTATCATGTGTTTATAAATAGCCAAATTCATTATAAATCTACAGATTTGGTTTCTAAACAAAAAATTTACTCCTAACACACAGGACGATGTGCCGCCTGTCAGTGTGTAAATAGTTTAGAGGTGCCACCTGTAGGGTTATAGAGGAACTGAAATATTTTATCACCTTAAATGCAAACATGTCTACTAATTAAATAAAAAATTTAAACATGAATTTTTTTTGGGAAAAAAAGATCAGGTTTGGAGTGTATCGATACTTGAAACACGATACATCAATCAACATTTTTCCCATACCAACTTATAATGATGATTTAAAATAATCATAAACATGAACGTATCTTCTATTTCTAACAATCAGCCAATCAATTTTTAACCTTTAAATTTCCCAAAATTTCGCCTTAATTCATAATTTTTCCAATTCCCTCCCACCAGTTAGCCCCACCCCCCAACCATCATACGACAGTTTAAAGGCTGTCGTGCGTTTCCTCCACTTCAGAAGAAAATAGATTTTATTTAAACAGAAAAGAAATGCATTTTAACAAAACAGGCCTAAAGTAAAGCTAAATAACGTAATTGTTATCCAGTTGTCGCCCCTGAAGCTGACCTGGTGTAGACAGTCATGTCGGGCCACGTCTCAATCACTACGTCGGGGTCGCGAGGCTGTGGTGGCTGAATTTGGTGGGTTGAGGGCAGATAGTACGCTACAGTGACGGCTCTGGACAAGCGGGTGTTTGCCTCCTCTGTGCGCACCAGCGTCAGGATGGGCACGGTCATGCCCAGATAAATGCCTGGAACATAAAGCCAAAGACACCCAGTCGCACAGCTGTTCGCTCACATGATTCGGCAAAACTGGGGAACAAGGTGCCCTTTTGTTTCCATCTATAGCAGTTACCCTGAGAATTCTGCTGGCAGATGTATCTCATGATCCTCATGAAGCCGTAGCCGACGCTCTGCTCGTACGTGTCCTCTTTGACAGTGATGCAGGCCCAGTGTGCTTTTTCATAGGAGCGTGTCTCGTAGAGGACGTCTCCGCACTGCAAGACAATAAGGATGCTTTATTTAATGTTATTAACCCTATCCTGTGTTCGCGTTCACAACAAGGTGAATGGCTTTTGGCACTCGTGAAAGTAGGAACACTGCTCTGAAGTTCCAGCAGTTCACGTTTGTGTCTATAGATGTCTTGGCCATTTGTGGCCAGGAGAGTAAAAATGTCCGTGCTCTTAAGCCATTGGACTACGGTTCGGAAGGTCCCAGGTTTGAACACCACGTTGTCCCCGTTGGGCCCTTGAGCAAGGCTTTTAACCCTCAACCCTGTTATTTTACATTATAGGAAGCATATTTTCTTTTTTTTCCCCTCATCTTATTATTCAACACAAGGTCCTCTGATGTATAATAATTGACATAAGATTTTTGTTGTTGAAGTAGATGTTCATTCATTCATGCAGTAAATTATGAAAAACAAGAAAAAGGGAGTCGAACAGTAGAATATTCGCACCTTCTCCTTGCGTGAGTTCAGCATGAAGGGAATGGTTTCTCGTTGGTGGGTGCCATTATTATTGGTTGTTAGCTGCTGAATGGGTTCGGCCATATCTGTAAGGCAAGGACAGGAGAGTTGATTAACTACGTAGACATCATAAGAGAATCTCACGACGTTCACGTACGCTCACTCTATAGGGAGGAAAAAGTATAAATGATTGTGAAACTGTTTTTGTGGGCGACCTTTCGTTTCTAAGGCTGTGATGCTAATGCTAAAAACACACCATGTGTTTTGAGTCCTTTCCATCAGAACCAGTGTCGTAACGCCCATGTAATGTTAAGATAAATGTGGTGGTAAAACAGGAAGTGCGTACTTCTCCATGCCCTGAGACGCGACCTCCGAAGACTTACAATGCATTTATTCAGACCTGCGACTCAACTCTTACTGCTCGGAGCTTAAACAGATCCGCGTCACATCCGTGAGCGCTCGGGGTTTTCTCTGAGTCGACTGTGCGTGTTTGTGTGTTCTGCTTGTCCTCGTGATCCGAGCTTTCATCTGAATTTCTCTTAAGCCCCTTTGTTGCTGCAGAATACCAGACAGGTCACACAAGCCTTTCAAGAGCTTGCAAACATTTATGTGAGAGACGGTGAAGCCTGGAGAATTCAAGTGTGTTAGAACACTGGGTCACAATCTATGCGTCTTATTTTAGCTCGTTTATGTTCCCTTCGTTTTCAACCGGAGGTAATCTACTCCACGTCCAGGCCGGACTCCTCTGGTACTCCGAGTAGTTTGGTGAAGTTCAGCACGCGGCTCACGTACACGGGTCTTCCAGTCTGATCCATCATTATTCAGCTGGATTCATTATGAAGAGACACAGAGATGCTCAGAACACAAGACTCAAGGTGGAGAGAATAAAGCATCGTCGACTGTTCTGAATGCGACACTACTGTACTACATTTGCGAGCAACAATAAATTATACGGCCAAAAGTATGCGGACACCAGATCATCAAACTTGTATGCGCATCACGATTAGTGATGTCCGGCACCTCTGTTGGGTAAGGGGGTGTGAGGCGTAGTCGGCTTTTTAATTCGTATCAACGGGGATTAGTGGGGCTGAGGTCAGGGCTCTGTGAGGTCAAGGCCACATATTCCATGCCCAGGGGCACCGCCAGGCTGGGACAGGTTTCGGCTCGTTAGAACAAATTATAATTTTACAGCACACTCTTGTGTTCCCCCAGCTCTGGTCTGGGTAAGGAACACAGACACCTGGAAATCGTGTGTGTATGAATACTTTTGGCTCTGCGCCGTCATACATTTCACATAAAAAATGTACTTGTCACATACACAGTCATACAGAGTCTGATGTGCAGTGAAATGTTTCTTACAACCGCCCATGACCTAAACATTAAAAAAGAAATTAGAACATTCAATAAATAATATAAATTAATAATATAGTAATAAAAAAGGAAAACAGTGTATGAAAGAGGAAAATATTCAAATAGGAATATGAAATAAAATATAATATAGAAAACTTTTAGCAGTAAAATGCACACAATGTAGAAGTCCTAAAAATAGAATCGAAATGGATTAAACTTGTCCTAAGGTCCTCATCATGCCCCATTCATGCTCTTATCATGCCCACATCTCTCTCTCTCTCACACACACACACACACACACACACACACACACACACTTCACCTCTCGGCACTTGTATCTGGTGTCCTCTGGCCACGTCCTGCCAGTAACTCAGCAGCCTGTCCTGCTGTCCCTGCATCATGTCCCTGTCCTCTGTCTCATGGTCTGAAAGCTGCTGATCTTCCGAGAGAGACTCCAGGTCCTCCAGAGTGATCCTGTCCTGCTGTCCCGACTCCTGTCCCCCGCACCCCCCACACCCCCCGTCCTCCATCAATAATACTGCCTGAAATATTAATTAAACAAATAAAATTAAAGTCTAATGTACGCTCGCGCGGGTAGATTCATACTTATTGCGTTAATGTTTCCGGTCGGAGACGCGCGTGAAGCCGGAGCATAACAGGTTTTTTTTTTTCACTTTAAGTCAACAAATCGAAAAGTATTTATAAACACTGGTGAAGTAAACCGACGCGCGCGCTCCTGAAGTGCACGCTTATAAGCGCGCGAGCGACCCCACGTGATCGGGCATACCACGTGATCAAGAGAGGCGGGGGGACTTCTACTTTTTATATTATTATTATTATTACTAATCTACTATTTTATATGTAATAAGTAAACAGTGTGTCTCGTGCATATTTATTGTACAGTCAAACTTTAAAAAACAACAACAAATAAGCACATAATTAAAAAAAAAAAAAACTCTAATCTGATTATTAATAATCTCGAGTATAATGTCCCTGTGTATAATCTGTTACTATAGCAACTAAAAACATCCTGGTTATTGTTTCTATAGTAACAGATAATACACAAGGACATCTACAGCAGACCTTACCTTAATTATATAAAATACTAACAATAATAATAATAGTCATAATAATGAGGGCTGCAAAATGAAATGGGAAGAATGTGGAAGTGCTCTGTAGCTTGGTGTGTTATCTAGTCATTCAAATCTATGTGAAGATGATTTATTGTCAGAGAAACCTTCGTGTAGTCTGTCTCCTCTGTGTTATCTTTATCATATCTTTGTGGAAAAGATCGGCTTCTGGAACAAAAACTAAAGGATAATGTGTTGTACACCGATCGGCCATGACATTAACATCACTGGCAGGTGAACAGAATAACTTGCACATGATGCCTGCGGGGACTGAAGGTCTTGAGTCCTGGCCTTCACACGGATGTTACTTAGACATCCACACTGCAAAACATTCTTCAGGAGCAGTTTGAGAAACATGACAAAGATGCCAAGGTTCTTACTTTACTTTGAATCCTACCATCAAAATGTGAACTGAAGACACACACACACAGTGATGGAGGATGACGGATACACAAGCTCATCCTCACACACGTCAGAATAAACCCAGTGATCTGCACACCTCGAGCACTCAGGGGTCCTGCAAACAGGTAGCTGGCACAGTGTTGGGTGTTAATCATGTCCTTGCGCTCTGTGTACATACAGTCACAGCCATCCGGGTCAGTCCTGCACCCAGACATCATCGTCTTTACTTAAGTGGACCTTGTGACCTTAGAAAGGTAGTTAAAATTACAGTTATGAGCTTTGTCTTGTGTCAAGTCAAGTGGGCTTTTATTGTCATTTCAACCATATACAGTTGAGTACACAGTGAAATGAAACAACGTTCCTCCAGGACCGAGGTGCTACATACATGCAACGACATAAATTAACAACACAACATAAATTTAACAACGCAGATTTTTACATTTTTAAGTTAACCTAAAAAACTATCAATTTCTATACAAAAAAGAGACAACAAAGACAGCAGACAGCAGACAACAAAGTGCACGTGCAAATGTGCGAACGAAGAGCTACATGACAACACAACAACGTAACACGTTACAGTTAGGAAATACCTTTTTAGTGATAAGGTACGGGTTGAGGTAGTGGAGAGAGCAGCAAGTAAACAATTTACATTGTGTTCAAAAATATTGTGTGCAAATCGCGAAGTGAAATAAAATATTGTGCAAATATTGCAAAGAGCAGTTCAGATAGGTGGGTATGAACAAATTAAGGTGGTTGTAAATCAGTGTGATTGTGCATATGTGTGTTTATCAGTTCAGTCCGGGTGTTATTTAGTTCGTCTGTTTTAGTGATTTGTGTGCGTGCGTGCGCGTGTGTGCTTATCAGACCAGTCTCTTTGTGTTGAGGAGACGGATGGCTTGTGGGTAAAAACTGTTACATAGTCTGGATGTGAGTGCCCGAATGCTTCGGTACCTTTTTCCAGATGGCAGGAGGGTGAAGAGTGTGTGTGATGGATGTGTCCGGTCAGCCACAATGCTGGTGGCTTTGCGGATGCAGCGTGTGGTGTAAATGTCTTCGATAGAGGGGAGAGAGACCCTGATGATCTTCTCAGCTGTCCTCACTATCTTGCGGTCCGATATGGTACAATTCCCAAACCAGACAGTGATGCAGCTGCTCAGGATGCTCTTGATGGTTCGTCTATAGAAAGTGGTGAGGATCGGTGGTGGAAGCTGTGTCGTTCTCAGCCTTCTCAGGAAGAAAAGACGTTGTTGGGCTTTCTTATGCAGAGAGCTGGTGTTGAGGGACCAGGAGAGGTTCTCCTCCAGGTGGACACCCAGGAATTTCGTGCTCTTGACGATCTCCACAGAAGAGCCGTCGATGCTGAGCGGGGAGTGATCGCCCCGAGTCCTCCTGAAGTCAACAACCATCTATTTTGTCTTATCGACGTTCAGAGACAGATTGTTGTCTGTACACCAGTCCGTTAGCCTCTGCACATCCTCTCTGTACGCCGACTCGTCGTTCTTGCTGATGAGACCCACCACGGTCGTGTCATCAGCAAACTTGATGATATGATTGGAGCTGTGTGTCGCTACACAATCATGAGTCAGCAGTGTGAACAGCAGGGGACTGAGCACGCACCCCTTTGGGGCCCCAGTGCTCAGTGTGGTGGTGCTGGAGGTGTAGTTCCCGATCCGCACTGCTTGAGGTCTTTCGGTCAGGAAGTCCAGGATCCAGTTACAGAGGGAGGTGTTCAGTCCCAACAGGCTCAGCTTCCCGATCAGGTGTTGGGGGATGATTGTATTGAATGCCGAACTGAAATCTATGTACAGCATTCTGACGTAAGTGTCCTTCTTGTCCAGGTGTGTCAGTGCCAGGTGGAGTGTGGTGGAGATGGCGTCGTCCGTCGAACGGTTTGGACGATACGCAAACTGCAGGGGGTCCAGTGAGGGAGGCAGCAGGGTCTTGATGTGTCTCCTGACGAGCCGCTCGAAGCATTTCATGATGATGGGTGTGAGTGCAACAGGGCGGTAGTCATTGAGACAGGACACAGAAGACGTCTTCGGCACGGGGGCGATGGTGGTAGACTTGAAGCATGTGGGAACGACGGCGCTGCTCAGCGAGATATGTGTGTTAACTGAATACATTTCTGATAATGGAGCGGGGGGGGGAAAAAACTGAATTCCAGTTGTGTCACTCTTATGAACATGCACAGTGCTTATAACAGGTCTTAAACACTGATCTGCGGTCACAGCTTAGACAGCATGTTACCTAGCAACACCGAATTGATCCAGGCACTTTAAACCTTCTGTGTGTTTGTCTCTGTGTTGGTATCTGGGATTTGGAGGCTCTAGCTAATCTCTCTTTGGATTTATTCAGTTAAAGAGGCTCCTAGTCTTAACAAAGATAGCTGTGTTTTATTATTTTTAGCTGTTAAATCTGACCATTCCTTCTCCCAGGTGTGTGTGAGAACGAGGGCAGGTGGGAATTTTTACGCAAGAGTGTGTGTCATGTGTCAGAGGTCATTTAATTAACCTTCTTCACTGTTAGCTTTATGCTTGTTATATAAAGAACATTTATTATGCTGTATGTTGCTCCATATAGGTAGAAGTACGCTGCTGTCACGCATGAAATACTGTGCAAAGTATTAGTGCAATAGATTTGTATCTAAGATAAGATAAAACATTTACAGTCCTCTGCAGAATTCTTGCATCTCACATTTCTTCATATTAAATTTGATTAAATGAAAGAAACGGGAACAAATGTTTTACTGAGACAGGCAGCAAAGAGCCTAAAGATTTAAAAACTGGTTGTTTCTGTTACAACCTCAGCAGCGACCTCATTTCCCCTCTCGTCTGTTCCAACCATTCAGCATCAGCAGTGAACTAATCACCTCCTGATCATCTGTCATCATCTCACTGGGTCAGAACATTTTTTAAGCTAGAATGATTCATAAGTCACTGTGTGGCTTAGCAAACACAAACTGCTCAGGTACAGGGACTGGAGTGAGCATGATGAGAGACAAAGCGTCTTTCAGGAAGTCAGGAGAACTGTTCCTCGGGACTACATTAAACATACAAGGAAGTCTAGAGCTTTGGAAGCAGTTTTCAGGTATAATTGTGAATGAAGTGTATATCTTTATGAAAGTTAAAATTCCCTTTAATTAACATTGCCGAACTCAAGCCAAAGCTGTTCTCTGCTCTCAGACTCTTTATTTATTTTTTATTTATTAAAAATGGAAAGTATAAAATAATGATCATGTTGTGTGTGCACAGCTATTATAAATATTCCTTATATGTTCTGAATGGCTGTATACATGTTAATGTATTTTCTTACCTTTTTTAAAAATGTATAGATTTAACTGATTTGCAGTTTATTACCCATAAAAAAAATCATTAAAAAAGTAAAATGCTTTTTTTTCTACCAGGACATGGGAAGAAAACCATTATTTATGTAACCGTTTTAGTGTTTTATCTTTCTCTAAAAGCCCATATTTTTGTTCTGAAAAAGGTTTTGGAAAGGTTTACATCCCGTCTGACCCAGATGCGTGTGCTGAGCCAGCGTGACATCCGCTCCCTCACGAAGTATCAGGTCATCCTGGCGAGAGATCAGTTCAGACGCAATCCTCCATCACAGATCATGGTACAACAAATCTCATATGTATTACAAATAAGATGATCTATATACCACTAACAGTTCTGCTAACAATGTATTACCATATTATTTTGAATGAGTGATATTTATTGTCCATTGTGTATACAGAAATCCATATAGTAGAAATTTTTACTTTTATGTACATACATTACAAATCTGTAGTCAGTTTTGTTGATCTGTATTCTAGGTTTTTTATGTCTCATGTTGCAGGTTACATGCAGAGATTTAACATGAAGAGTCTTTAGCAGCAATCTCTAATGTTAAGCTTCTCCTCTCTAAAACCCTCAGCTTAGGATGATGGAGTTTTTTTTATTTTTTATACACACTTACATTTGCTGATAAAGTGTTATAATTAAGAAGTTATTTACAATTAATTAATTAATTAATTACAAACTAACACCGCAGAACATGACCATGGTGTTAAAACATAACGACTTAACGTAAATCGTGTAATATTTGACGTTATAGTGTTGTCTTGATGACAGGCAGCGCAGCATGGGGCACTGGAGGGAGATTTTGCGCTCTGTATCAGCTTGTACCACGGGTTTGAGCTCCTGCAGCAGATGGGCCTCAGATCCCTCTTTCTTTTCACACAGAACATTATGTCAGGCTCGAAAGGTAACCTGTGGCATTGAAACAGATTTATTATCATTATTGCAACAGTATTTCATATTTAAAGGTTTCTCTTTTCTGATTGTTTTTTCATTTTCTCAGAGTATTCACGGGCCAGAAATGAGCTGCAGCGCAGCCCGGTCTTTGTGGACCTGTACAGGGAAATGGAGGCCATGTTTCTCAATACTGACAAAGGTATTTAATTCTGCTAATCAGCTGAAATAAATCACTGTGGCCTCGCACCTCCAGTTTGCAGGTTCTCCCCGTGCTCAGTTACGCCGGGTTTCCTCCCATAGTTCAAAGACGTACAGATTAGACGGATAGATCCTTTATTAATCCTGAAGGAAATTCCAACATCCAGTGGCAAAGATGGTAACATAATAGACAATAAACATGTAGTGGCAAATTAAAGATCCATCATGTATAGTGTAGTGCAAAAAAAAAAATATATATATATATATATATATACACACAATAGACCACAATACTACAACAGAAAGATAAATAATGAGATAAAATGAGTATAATATATCTATTTACATATAATAAAACTGAAAAGTTGGCGTGTCTGTACATATATTTGTGAAAAAATTATTTGGGAGGGGAGGGTTGTAAGAAGAGTAATAGAAAACATCTAGATTTGTTTGTTTGTTTGTGCACGCATCACATAAAAACTACTGAACAGATTTTAATGGGGTTTTCACTGGTGTATTTGGCCGAGCTTGAGGTAACATATTGTCTCATCTACATCGGCACACAGGAAGAGAAGATATGCTAATTTTAAGTTTAAATGGAATCAACCTTACGTCGTAAAACAACTTGACCTTGAAAAAATCTTTAGTTCATCTCAGTATTCAACAGATGGCGCTGTACATTATTTATATGCTCTTATTAGTGTGCAATTGAAATCTACGTAAAACACATTTAAAAAGTGGGCTCGTGTTCCAAAACACTCGTAAACCAAACCATCATTTCCCATAATAAATAATGAAAACTCTAATTATTCGTTACACAGCCCCCAAAAAATAAATACATAAAAATAATTAATACAATCTATAAAATGAAAATAAAACAAATTAATCTGTGCTTTACCTTTAAAAAGGTACAAATAAATCCCGACAGATAAGTGTTTCTGTGCGTGTGCGTGCGTGCGTGCGTGTGTGTATGTGTGTGTGGAATTAGCCCCTTCCCTCACCTCGTTTTACACAGTAACACTCCTCCTCGCTTTTTAAGTTTCACAACAAACACACACACACACACACACACAACGGATGACACCTGATCCATGGGTCTACGACAAACGGTGCGGGACTAGTTACGCGCCAAACTTTCATACAGAAGAAGAAAAAGAATAAGCCTGTGAGATTATAATAGTAGTCCTTCGCTTCGCAAAGCACCACTAATAATATTATGTATATAATGTATGATAATAATAATAATAACATGACACTTCTTTCTAAAGCATAAATATTCGGCTCAGACTAACTGGTTCTGTTTTCAGGGCCGGAGGAGAAGTATTTCTACAGTCATCCAAAACTCCAGAAACTGGACGAGGTGATACAACAGCATTTCAGTACATGGTTGAAGAGATCAGGTAAAGTTCACCACTTTTTAATTCCAGAAACTCAATATTTATCAAAAGCATGGAGCAAAGATAATTCACTTAAATTTGTTTTTGAGAGCTGTAGGCATTCTTATGGAGATGATCTTGGAAATGAATATGAACATTAACGAGATGTTAAATTATATTACAATACTGTTATTATATGTATAAGTGATTCTGACATTAGTTCCAGTTTAGAAGCAAGTTGCAGGTTTCGGAGGAATTTGTTTCTTCTTGGCTTTATGAATTTATAATGGATATATTAAGTTGTATGCCTTATTTATTTCAAGAGAGAGAGGGTGGGTGGGTGGGGGGAACTTCTGATGTACACACGTGGACAAAATTGTTGGTACCTTTCGGTCAATGAAAGAAACTTTAATCTGACAAAAGTAATAATTAAAAAAAATTCTATGAATGTTAACCAATGAAAGTCAGACATTGCTTTTCAACCATGCTTCAACGGAATTATTAAAAAAAATAAACTCATGGAACAGGCCTGGACAAAAATGATGGTACCCCTAGAAAATACTGAAAATAATGTGACCAAAGGGACATGTTAATTCAAGGTGTGTCCACTAATTAGCATCACAGGTGTCTACAATCTTGTAATCAGTCAGTGGGCCTATATATAGGGCTCCAGGTAGTCACTGTGTTGTTTGGTGACATGGTATGTACCACACTCAACATGGACCAGAGGAAGCGAAGGAAAGAGTTGTCTCAGGAGATTCGAAAGAAAATTATAGGCAAGCATGTTAAAGGTAAAGGCTATAAGACCATTTCCAAGCAGCTAGATGTTCCTGTGACTACAGTTGCACATATTATTCAGAAATTTAAGATCCATGGGACTGTAGCCAACCTCCCTGGACGTGGCCGCACGAGGAAAATTCATGACAAATCAAAGAGACGGATAATCCCAATGGTAACAAAAGAGCCCAGAAAGACTTCTAAAGAGATCCAAGGTGAACTTCATGCTCAAGGAACATCAGTGTCAGATCGCACCATCCGTCGTTGTTTCAGCCAAAGTGGACTACATGGGAGACGACCAAGGAGGACACCATTGTTGAAAACAAATCAGAAAAAAGCCAGACTGGAATATGCCAAACTACATGTTGACAAGCCACAAAGCTTCTGGGAGAATGTCCTATGGACAGATGAGACAAAAATGGAACTTTTTGCCAAGGCACATCAGCTCCATGTTCACAGACGGAAAAATGAAGCATATGAAGAAAAGAACACTGTCCCTACTGTGAAACATGGAGGAGGCTCTGTTATGTTCTGGGGCTGCTTTGCTGCATCTGGCACAGGGTGTCTTGAATCTGTGCAGGGTACAATGAAATCTCAAGACTATCAAGGGATTCTAGAGAGAAATGTGCTGGCCAGTGTCAGAAAGCTGGGTCTCAGTCGCAGGTCATGGGTCTTGCAACAGGACAATGACCCAAAACACACAGCTAAAAACACCCAACAATGGCTAAGAGGAAAACATTGGACTATTCTAAAGAGTTCTTTTTTTTTTTATAATTCCGTTGAAGCATGGTTGAAAAGCAATGTCTCACTTTCATTGGTTAACATTCATAGAATTCTTATGTATTATTACTTTTGTCAGATTAAAGTTATTTCTGTGACCATTGTGAGTTTTTCTTTCATTGACCGAAGGGTACCAACAATTTTGTCCACGTGTGTAACTAATACGAGGAGAAAATTTGTTTCATGGACTTTCCACAATAATAAACATAACTATAAAAGAATACTTTGCTGTGATGTAAGAGGAATAAACTATGCTGGCACATTTTCAACACCTCACCCTGTCATGTTTTTTTTTTTTTTCCCCTTCCATAATTGCAAATCACAATTTACTGTATTTCATAATTGTGTGTCTTTACTTGTACAGGTTCTTATATACTTACAACCTCACTGTCATTAGAAAATTATTTTCAGAATTTTTTTTCAGACTCTGCAGGCAAAGCGGAGAGCACGCGAGTGATGATCTTCTCATCGTTTCGTGAGAGCGTTCAGGAGATCGCCGAGATGCTTGACCGCCACCAGCCCCTTGTCAGGGTCATGACCTTTATGGGGCAGGCATCAGCTGGGAAAGGGGTGCGAGGGTTCACCCAGAAGGAGCAGCTTGAGGTAAACCACGAGAGTCTGAGAGTTTTGAATATAACACGGCTATGAGCTTTCTTATGGGACATTCTCCTGGCCGAGAAGTACAAAACAAAATAACAACCGAAAACAAAATACATAATGAGAAAACACGATGACTATTCAGTCAAACTGGAAATGGTAGGTATAGTTTGTGAGTAAAATTCCGCTGATTGGACGAGACATCTGCCACTCAAGATCAGCGGTAAGACTTTCATTTGCAAACCACACCTACGTTTTCTGGTTTGACTGAATTGCCCTTTTTATGTTGTTTTTGAATTCATTTATTTATTAACAAACAAGTTTCGTTTTTATTATTTTTTTTCAGTTTTTGAATTCTTTTAGTTTTTTTTTTTTTATTTAGTTTTTTTATTTTGTTTTCAGTTTCATTATGTTTTTGAATTTATTTTGTTTTTGGTGTTATATTGTTTTTAGTTTTATTTTGGTTTGGTTTGGCCACCGTAGGAAATACCTGGGAGTTGGATACATGGTTATGAAATAAATATTTGAATTGTTGTAATTCTTTACACATTTTATAAATATTTATGATATTTATAAATTGTTTATAAATGAATACTTATAAAGTCGTCTCATATCATATGTTATTATGTACAGTATTCTCTCTGTGTGCCTTTGTTGGTGTACAAGCTGCTGTAGTTTGCTGCAGTCAGTTTGATACAGAATGGTTTATATATATATATATTTTTTTATCCAGGTGGTCCGGAGGTTCCGAGAGGGCGGCTTTAACACCCTGGTCTCTACTTGTGTGGGTGAGGAAGGGCTCGACATCGGGGAGGTGGACCTGATCGTGTGCTTCGATGCTCAGAAAAGCCCGATCCGTCTGGTGCAGAGAATGGGCCGAACCGGGCGCCACAGGCAGGGACGCATAGTGGTCATACTGGCTGAAGGGCGAGAGGAGCGGGTGAGTCGGTACTGACTATAACAGATGCTAATATTTACTACAGGATTATTTTTCTAAGTGAATGTTAAAGAATGCACGTTTCTAGACAGAATTCTAGACAGTTCCTTGCTCTTCTCCTAGAGTGTTTTTGTCATTTTGAGTTGGATTAAACTCCCGTGATTTTGGATTTGTAGTCTTGCGCAAACGTTTTTTTTTTCCCGACAAAACTAACATGTCTTTTATTATAAGCTGTTTATCTTCTCTACTCCTCAGATCTATAACCAGAGCCAGAGTAACAGGCGCAGTGTGAATAAATGCATCATGACAAACAAGCAGAGCTTCTCCATGTACCCTCACAGCCCGCGCATGCTCCCTGCTGGCGTCACTCCCACCCTGCACAAGATGCACATCACCTGCGGCCAGTTCGAGGCCAAAGAGAGCAGCAGGCGTTCCAGCCACGCCCGACAATCCCTCAGCGTGAGGAGAGCGTCTCTCTTCAACCCTGACGCCCACGGTACTGACCGGACAGTCTGACGTGTCATTGTCACTCGCGTAGAAATCTGCAGTTTTATAATATAATAATAAATAAAAAAAAAACACTAACATAATGAGACTTAAATGTCTGTTTTGTGTACATTTCATTGTTGATGAATGTATAAGTTTAATTCAGTGAATTTATTAATGGCTTTATTTCCGTTCTGTTGTTTTAGAGGAAGGAGTGCAGCGGCGCGTGAAGGAGGACGGCTTTCTCACCCCTGCTGAAGAGGCTGAGTGGGCGTCTACCATGAAGCTGGGTGAGAACGAAGCCCAGCCCAGACTCAAGCGCTCGTCGTTCCTGTGCCTTAACACAGAGCTGCAACAGCAGGTACATTCACTCAGGACAACCGTCACATTACCAGGGGTGTGAAGATGTATCATATTTTTGTTTATCAATATATAATTAAACTAGCATTAGTATGTGGTGTTGATGATTAAAGAGTCTGTAGAAATAGATAAAATGTTAAAACTAAAAATAATCTTTAATGTAATCAGTGATATTATTATTATGATTATTATTATTATTAGAGGTTGAAGTCCACGTCCATGTCTGTGTGTCTCTGTACAGCAGAACTCTCTGTCTCACTTATTAATAGACAGAAATCACATTCTGTAAGGTCGAGTATCTGACGCCTTGTTTACACTAAGTTGTACTTCTTTGGTGCTCAGACAAACACACTCGCTGTTCGGTAATCGGAGAGAGAATCACAGATGAGAAATGGAAAAAGTCGATCAGATAAAGATTAAGTTTTGTCTTAAAACGACTCCGGCGTGTTAAAATTCACTTCTACCACTTCAGCGCTGTTATTGCAGCCAAAGTGAAAATATGAACTAATCCCAGTCAAAATATTCACTTTATCTTTTCTCATTAATATCTATTGGTGTTTGTTTACATTGATTAGTATCTTATTTTAAAGTAGATTATGAAATCTGTTAAATAAATAAATAACTGTTCATAACATCACTTTTACTCAACATTTAGATTTTGGAGCATAACACTGGGCGCTCAGTTGTTGCTCTTTTGTACACAGAATCGCTACATTTGTTGAGAGAAGTGATGCATAATCTGGCACAAAACTGCTCATAACTTCACTTCTACTCAACATTTTGATTTAATTTTACGGCACAGATTTAAGTTCAGGCAAATACCATCAATTTATAATAATCGAGTGAAGTTTAGTTTTATAATAATATAGAAATAAAGTAATTTTCATTAAAGTTTTATTGAATTCTGTCCAGCCAGTTTTGTGTAATGCTGTGAAAAAATCAGCTGGATGGACGGACGTCATAAATCTGACCTTAAGCTCAACTGAAACACAATGAGCTCTCCATCAGATACAGAGCACCAAAGTCGGCTAGAACGCCCCATTTCAACCTTTGGTGGTGTTTGAAAGCTATTAAAGAGCTGCTGCTGCTTCTTTTTTTTTTCTTCTAACGGTTTCTTGCAATTCAGAACGCTCTCAGTGATCTTTAATGTATTCATCAGTGATGAAATTAATATATTCATCAATATATTTAACTCGCATGGTATGATGTATGGTTACAGCCCCGTCATTTAATGCTGTTATGCTGAGTGTGTGTGATGTTGGTGTAGGACGAGTGTGTGCAGGGCCCAGTGAAAGAATTATCTCTCTGGGAATGGAGACACTGGCAGAATCAGTCTCTTCCTACACACAGAGTAGACCACTCCAGCCGCTGCCTCCATTTCACCGCCATCATGGGACTCATCGACCAGATGAAGGAGGAGGAGGAGGAGGTGAGGCAGAGGGGAACTCAGGGAGGCCATTTCCATGTCGCCTGTATGGATCATCCGTTGTCTCGTGTAGTCACCGCCGTCTGTCGTGATCACACTTTTCTTCTATCCGCAACTCTCCCTGAACCAGAACGGATTTTCACAGAAGCTTCATTAGATGTGCTCTAGCTGTTAGCACGTCCAGTGGGGAGGCGACTGGATGACTCGTACATATGTTCATAACATACAGTACCATGATCTTCATTTGCCGTTATGTGTAACGTCATAGTCTTTGACAGATCAGATAAGATAATACTTTATTAAACCTGTCAGAGACTGCTCCAAGAATAAAAAGAGTGAAAACAAATATATATGTAATGAAGTAATAAATAAAATAAAAATAAAAACTAGACATATGATAGACGGAGGTAGAGTGCAGCAGCTGGTAGCGATAGAGTAGCAGAAACCAGGTTCTTATGTCGAATTTATTTTGCAACAATGATGAGTAATATTGCGATATTTATAAATGATGTTACATATGATATTGTTTATTAATATTAAACATAA
The DNA here is from genome assembly GCA_013621035.1 of Clarias magur. Taxonomy (NCBI): domain Eukaryota; kingdom Metazoa; phylum Chordata; class Actinopteri; order Siluriformes; family Clariidae; genus Clarias; species Clarias magur. The sequence goes on along the minus strand of QNUK01000633.1, from coordinate 180,309 downwards.
TTTTGTTAAATGATTTTTCACATAAATCCTCTGTATGATAGGCCCTCTGTAAAATTACAATATCTTCCACCTCGCCCTTTTTCACACAGGTAATATCTCTCTAGTGGTTATTTTTTTTAATCTTAATATAAGACCTAGTTTTTTTCTAGCAGCCTCTTTTCGAACTGCTCGCTCGCGCACCGTTGGGGGTGAAGTAACACACTCGGAGGACAGAGCTGTCCGCTCATTTCGCTTGCGTGAGCTCACAGACGCCCCTGATTGGCTGTAGAGCCGTGATTAATGTGGGAGCACCAAGTACCTCTCATCCCTCCCCTCTGAGAGAGCTCGGCCAATCAGCTCTCTCTAGACCTCCGGCTGCAAGCACAAATGTATTATTAAATTTAACGCAAGATCATTGTGGTTGCAGAGTATATTTTAAACTCACAATCTGGCCAAGAGTGTTAGCATTCCTGACTTCTGCTCCTCTTCTGAGCATGGATTAGCATGATCTCTGCTGCAGCAGGTCTCTATTAGTACTTGTTGCACTTTCATTTTCTGACCACTAGGCTGTGCAATAACAACTCTAGCTAAATACCCCTTTTATCACTTGGAGCAAATTGGTCATTCCCTGGCCAGCCTTTTTTCTCTCTCTCTCTCTCTCTCTTTCTCTCTTAAAGTAAACACCCAGAAGCGTACTGATTGTTACAACTCTCTGATTAAACTAAATAAAATGGCCTGAGCTTTAACTATATTTTTTCTGTTAAGGACATGGTGATAAGATATATTTTAACCCTTAGCTAAAAGGTCACCTAAAGTCACTGAACTGCAGATGAGCATTCCTAATGTTTCTCACTCTTGATTTTTTTATTGCAAAATTAATTTAAACATTACACACAGCATTTCTGAAATATTTAATTAAAATTTTTTAAAAAAATGTTTACATTTAATTCGATTAATTTCTTCGGTTTTGTGATGGTTTTCACAGAATGGCTGCAGATATGAATCCGAGGTCAAAGCATACTTACGAAAGGAGGACGTCATTGGATGTGAGGAGGATGGAACGAAAGCGAAAACTACATGTGAGAGAAATCCTCGGAAGAAACGATCTAAGCCTCGACTTGCTGGTCGAGGTTCTGGTTCAAGAGCTAACTTGGACAAGAAGGACCATGCAGGAGATTCTTCATGGACTTTATTAAGAGACAGAGTGTCTTCTAAATCTGACGCTGATGCCACTGATGAAGGTTTAAGTGTGTCTCGGTGTACCTTTATAGCTGCTGCTGATGATGATGATGTCATGCCGACTGATGTTAATGAGCACACTGAGGCCGAACCCTCAAGAAAACATGAGTGTTCTCCTGAAGACACACCAGCTCTTAAGACAAACCCTGATACTTCCCTCGAGCCCGTTGATGAAATGTTCTATTCACCCAAGTGGCAGGTCTGTCAAAAGCTCTACGCTTTTAATCGATCTGCTGAAACCTTAGAAACGATTCTGTCCAACGTTAAACGTCTTCTGTCCACGTCACCACCGGAACGTCTCGATCTGCATTTCTCATTAAGCTCCAGCGAGCCTGCTCATGTCCATGAGATCTGCAGCAGTCAGAGGGAAGATGATCATTTCCAGATCAATTTCAACCTTGATGAAGATGAGACCTCACTGGATTCAGACTCTCTGGACTGTAATGTAGCAGCAGCGCCTCCTGAGCCTGCAGTGTTACCTAGCGAGAGCGTTCCTGCTGGTCCGGACAGCGCCGCTTGCAGTCCTAGCTGGGACGAGGTTTTTGATGATGTCCATGTTGACGCAGCAGATAAAAACACTAATCTACCTTTGGAGCCTAAAATCTCTCTTAATGTCACTAGCTTGGATGAAAGTGTCGACTTGTTTGGCGATGATGAAGCTTTCCTGCAGATCTCGCTACCCAACATCGTGACTCCAAACAAACACACTGTACTTCCCGTCAACAGGGAGGACGCCGACCAAACACCAAATCTAGGGGACGCGTCAAGTCTTTTCAATGCCGAAGAGTCTTCTTCGGGACACAAGCCAACGTCTGAGCAGAGGTCCGAAGCCTTTAATTGTTCTCAGGACATCTTTTCTGTAAACTTTAACCTTGGGTTTTCTTCCGACTCTGAAGAGGAGGACGCTACAGAACCCGCTTCTGATACGACCGCAGAACCCGGAGCTGATAAACATGAGACGTTCTCCTCACTAACCATGAACAATCCCAGAACGTCTTCTAACAGCTTCATTCTTGGACATGTGTCGACCCCCAGGGTGTGTCCGATGGACAAACACCTTCCGTCTCTCATAGCCAGGAGTAACCTGTCACCCATAATCACCGCGCGGGAGAGTTTGGACGGACCTCATGCTTCTACCCCGACTCTGGCATTTGCGTCTTCGAAAAGCAGGGATATGGAAATCCTTCCCAAAGTCCTACGTTCACAAGTACAGCCGCACGGAACGGGGAACAGATTGTGTCGGAGGTCTCTGCTTGAGGCGAGGAAACCCATGTATGAAGACCGCAATTGTACAGGTCTGTAAGTAAAAGTTATCATGAACCGCAGGTTATGAGTATGTTTGGTTCCTAGGGCTTTAACCCAAGAAACAGGTGTTGTGGGAACTGTGGTTGTGAGGAAACACAGGAAGAATTAATGCAGGGTGTTGTTCTGCAGAGGTGGTAGAAACCAAAGCTCAGATGTTTGAGTGTAGGATGGTGAAGGGAGTGAACAGTCCGGGGGTACGAGTGGGTGGAAAAAGATCAAACAAAAAGGTGTTTATTAATGAGGAAAGGGCTTTGAAGAATATCGTTTTATATGGTATGTTTGTTAGCAGGGTTGAGGGGTGAGATCTGAATGTTCTGAATGTTGGGACGCTTAGGAAGGAATTAGTACAGTGGTCGAGAAGTGCAAAACAAAATACCAAAACCGAAAACAAATTACAAATTCGAAAAACAAAATAAATTCGAACAACATAAAACCGAAAAACAAAATTACAAATTTGAAAAACAAAATAAATTGGAAAAACAAAATAACAAAAAACAACATAACAAAACCGAAAACAAAATTACAAATTCGAAAAACAAAATAAATTCGAAAAACAAAATAACAAAAAACATAACAAAACCGAAAACAAAATTACAAATTTGAAAAACAAAATAAATTCGAAAAACAAAAAACAACATAAAACCGAAAACAAATTTACAAATTTGAAAAACAAAATAAATTCGAAAAACAAAATAACAAAAAACAACATAACAAAACCGAAAACAAAATTACAAATTCGAAAAACAAAATAAATTCGAACAACATAAAACCGAAAACAAAATTACATATTTGAAAAACAAAATAAATTGGAAAAACAAAATAACAAAAAACAACATAACAAAACCGAAAACAAAATTACAAATTCGAAAAACAAACTAAATTCGAAAACAAAATAACAAAAAACAACATAAAACTGAAAACCAAATAACAAATTTGAGAACAAAATAACAAATTAGAATAAAATATAACAAGAACAAGAGCCACCATATATTAGAGATAATGCCAATGAGAACTATGTTAAAATAGTCATCTATTAATGAAACCAACCTAACAGTTCAAGTAGTTCTGAGTTTAGCAGTGGTGCAGTAACTTGGTGGAAGGATTAATGAGTGAGAATTGGCCAAGAATAAATTACAGGGAAATTAAATTTGAATATTAATAATATAATAATAACTTCATTATTCCTGGAGAAAATTATTGTGACAGAGACTACTCCAAGAGCACAGGGAGTAATGAAATGTATATGTAGCAATGACAATAACGTAAAAATAAAATATTCACAACATAGTCAATAGGATAAACAAAAGTATAATGCAACAGCCAGTACCACTGAGAATAGCTGAACCAGATTCTGATGTACTGTAGAATTGTACATAGCAACAATCGTGGTTGCCATTGAATGATTATCTAGTTGATTTGATGGACCATGTGGCAGTTTATGGCAATTTTGTGTTCTTTATTGTGTTTATTATTTAGTGATCAGTGATAGCGATGAGGAGTCGTTTATTAGAAAGCCACGGCGTCAAGCAAGAGCCAATCCCCTGGCATCTCCAGAGGTAAGACAGACATGTTTGGGAAAACTGCTCGAATTACGCCAGTCTGAACACAAAAACAAAAACTTGATTATTTCACTACAAAGTGCTTATTTTCTTAAATGAACAGCGATAATTTGAATATATATAAATAATAATGTTTTCTTGATAATTTTATTAACATTAACATCAGTCATAAAAATAAGGGTGTAAAACTCAGGCACCATGTAGTATGATTTTAAATCCATTAGGGAAAAAATTGTTGTTTTGTTATATCACCAAATCTGCTACAGTCCACCTTGACTGGATTTCTGAAAGAATTCTTGAATTTTTTTTCATGTTTTTGTACATAACATGATGAATTTATTTAATGAAAGGAATATACAATTCCTTTATTGAATGCTTTCGGGCGTGGCGGTGCTACAGGTTTGTTCTACACTTGCTGAATGTCTGTGTTTTCGTGAATCTTTTTAATTCTAGCAATCAAAAGTCAGCGATGTCGAGTCTCCTGTCCAGGCGCCTAGAAAGCGTGTTGCCCGCATAAACATAGTACGTCTTCAAGAAGTTTTCACCAAACATTTATACAGTAAAGCACCTGAGCCTGCTCGTGTGTTACGTCATGACCGAATGGTTTTATTTCGCAGTCGGAGGAGAGCGACGGGGGCGCCGTGTCAGACGATGACTTTAAGCAGGACTCGAAAGCGCTTCAGCCTCGTAAACAATCACCTCCTGTTAAAGTGAAGTCTAAGGTAAAAGTACCGCTCTGTTCCAGCCTAACACACAGGCATCATGTTTTTGACTAAAATATAGCGGAGGAATATATGACACGCGTTTATTCTTTTGATTTCTTTGATCTCCCAGAAGGCAGTGCACAGAGACGGGAGGCAGTTCCTGGATGAAGAGGCGGAGCTTTCTGAAGAAGGAGACTCCGTGTCTACGGATGAAGTTGATGGAGAGGAACTGGACAAGTCCTTGGAAGGTTTTGTCGTGGACACCACTCAGTTCTCTCAAGGCCTTAATGGTGAGGAAGCTTTTAGCACAGTTCCCTGCCATAATGACTATGTTTGTACAGAAACGTTTTGTGAGTAACTTGGTCTTGTGTGACCAAGTGTGTTTTGAAAGACAAGCAATATTTAAAAAAAAATTAATTTTAACTTGATAAATGAGCGAGGTCTTGATATACGAGTAATATGTATATGCTTTGTTTGCCGAGCGTCACATGATCACAACTGGCCCAATGCTTCTTCTCTCTCTCGCTGTGAGATTGTGGGTAATCGTCTCCCATGCTCAGTCTCCGTCCTTATGTCACATATATAGTCACCATCTGTGTGTGTACTGTTTACTATAACATTGTGACCAAATACCAAATTCGAAAACAAAATAACAAAACCGAAAACAACATAAAACAAAAAACAACACAACGATATATCCAGAAACCAAATACTTTCTGTATATTTTGAGTGACAGATGTCTCGTCTAATCAGCGGTAAGCATCAACAACCCTAAAAAGGTAGGTGTGGTTTGTGAATGAAATTCTTAGCGATGATCTTGCGTGGCAAATGACTCGTCCAATCAGCGATGTGTGTGTACACGCTTAATGCATTTTTTAATTATGTCCAAGTGTATTGACTGTTCTTTAATAACTGTACTGCAACAACGGGGCTTGTGAAGGAAAAGGTTAAAAAGGCTGTAGCAGTGTGTGAGATGAATCTGTTTAATGACAATGCAACGTCACATTATGCGAAATCCTCAAAAGCAGGGGAAAGCAAGTGACGCAGAAAGGAAAAGATTCCAGTTTAGCCAACAGAGAGGCAGTGATTCTATTTGTGTGTGTGTATGTAAGTCGTCCTACACAATAACGCCACCCCTTCCTCTCTTTTATCTCTAATTGCAAAGGTAAAGTTCAAATAAATTTTTTATTTTGACTTTATACTGTCTTAAATTATTTTTATAAGAATATTTTTAGGTTTTGGAATGAATCATCAAGATATACAAGTGTTTTGGCGTACAAGCATGCTTCCAGACTGAATTATGCTCACAATCCAAGGTTTAACTGTATTTGATCTGAATTGTTCATTGTGAGTGAAGGCTTTCTCTTTTTCAGATTCTGAGATGCACGGTATTTATCTGAAATCTGTAAAGAGCCCTGCCATTCCAAGCAAATTTCGAATGGTGCACAGGCCCGTGCATAATCTCAACATTTTCTCACAGGTGAGTCGAGGGGGTAACAGGCCGTATATTGTATTTTTGAGATGTCAGTCGTTTGGTTTGTCCCACACTTAACACAGACCCGTTTGTAACAGATGTAACGTGCTCCGCGTGCCCCTCTGTGTGCAGGTCCCTGAGCAGGACGAGACGTATGAGGAGGACAGTTTCGTGGTCAGTGGCAGTGAACCTGAGGAAGACTTTGGCACTGCTTCTGAAGATGAAGAAGAGGCCGGTGTAGGGATTCTCCCCGAAGACTCGTACGTAGACGGGAGACGACAGTACGCCACACGGCGCAGAGTCCACCTCAGACAGACTAGGACCACCGGAGAGACGAGAAGTCTTCAATCCAGAAAAACCAAACGCTCCAGAATCGTCCGAGTGGAGGATTCGAGTGAAGAAGAGAAGGAGGAGGAGAAGAGGAAGAGGCTTTCTGCAGAGAAGACACCTGTTTCAGAGGGCGCACCCGGGACGGTTCTTCAGGCGTCCCGTTTGTCCAAATTTGACACACAGGCAGATGGAGGGAAGAGCGGTAAAGATCCTGTGCAGGAGAGGGACAGAGAGAGGTTCAGGAACCAGATCCTGCTGTCTGAAGAGCTGGACTTTCAGGAGCCACCATCCACCTCTTGTGTTAAACCTCAGGTGAGAGTTATGGAAGGAATTTGTGTGTGAATGTTTGTGCAAGAAAAACTTGTCCTAATATTTTCCTCAGGCTTTACCAGAGTTTCAGAAAGACCATTTATCTCGTCACTCATGTGTGTATGCTGATTGCTCGTAACAAGCTAACACAGATCATTTTCATATACAGGTAGTCCCCGACTGATCAACGCTGCTAATTTCCACAGATATGAACGGACTGCGGTTCTACTTCCGGTTCAGTCCCGAAGTAGACCACGTGTATTGTACAAAAAATAGACACTGCAGTGCACCAGATACCAATATTTTCAGTGTGTAAGTGAATGTATAAAATGTAATAAAATATAAAACAGAGTTCACAGTCCAATACAGTGGAAAACAGCTCTGAGACTAAATGGTGTCCGGGATTCCCCTCGCGATTTAAAGGTGTTACATTCGACTGTGAGTTTTATTTCCTTAGGGGTGGTTATGGTTTTTGGCCACGTGGGGGTAGTGTGGGGAAAGGGGGCAGAGATTTAGTCAAGTGGATTGGTGTGTTTTACATTGTATATTCATGTCATAGGCGTGTATAAGACTCACTTTGTTAGACTTAAGAACAAATCGGACTTACGAACATGCTCCTGGAGCGGAACTCGTTCATAAATCGGAGACGACCTGTAATGAGACAGACTTTTTATCTTGATGATGTCATTCTATGTTAAGAATAAATGCCCTGTATTCAGTGTACAAAGATATGCTTTACGATAAGATTTAATTAATCATTATTAATTTGTCCTTCGTGTATCCAGGCACCTTGTAGTCCTCCTTCTCTGACCGTGCCGAACGGCGTTAATGACCACGGCTCCACGACCACCACCACGTCCGACACGGCCCCGACTCAAGTGTGTGTGCTGCTCGACAGCCGGTGTATCAGCGCCGGTGCTGACGTGGTCTCCTCGCTGCGACTGAAACACGGCGCAGCCGTGCACATCTGCTCTCTGGTCAGCTGTGATGTCATCGTAAGCAACCGCATGGCCGTGGAGTGGCAGAGCGAGTCGGAGTTGGCCAGCCCACAGAGTCGCAAGCGGCTGCAGGAGAGAATACAGAGCCTGCAGGGTTTATTTGACCGAGTGTGCCTCCTAGTGGAGAAGGACCGCACTAAACTGGGTAAGCGGAACGTGTACGCGGTTGATATTGAGAGATGAGAATAAACCCTACGCTGCATTCATAGTATATTTAAAATGCATATCGACGTTCTATATTCAGTAAATCCCCTCAGTGGTCATTTTATTAGGTACAGGTAACTCTCTTAGCTGATGGATTACCGTCAGGTTTGCGTTTTTTAACCGCCCTTTCACTCTATCCATTCCTTCAACCGTGACTTTCTGTCCCTCTGCAGGAGAGCCTCTGCGTCCGTTCCAGCGTAGCCGTTACTACGACAGCACTGTAGCCGCACTGGTAAGGGCAGGTGTTAGACTCCTGTTTAGCACGGGTCCAGACGACACCGCCACGCTGTTGGCGCAGCTGGCACAGGTGGAGCAGAGGAAAGGCCAAGCCATCGACGTCCCGGTGGAGGTCATAGGCCATCGCCAGCAGGCACTGCAGTTTTACCTCACGCTCCCGTGTGTGAGCTACGTCAACGCACTTTACATGTGTAATAATTTCTACTCCGTGTCACATCTGGTCAACAGGTAACAGTCTCTCTGTCAGAGCCAGCTCTCATTTTACTGTAGCGTAGTGTGTCCTGTGTTCTGTCTTTTGGTGACAAACGCAACTGTTCTCTTTTCCAGTCCTGTGGACACACTGCAGGCACGTCTACACGTGAGCCGCTCCAGAGCTGAGGAGATTCACCGCTGCCTCCGTTACACGTGCGACACCACGCTGATGACGAGCAGCACCTCGAGGAACAACCCTTAAGCATAATGTTTCTTCATGCACAAGACCACGTACATAACACTTTCAATGCACTTTATACTGTACATTCTGTACTCTTGCCTTCGTCCTCAATACGCCATACTTACCTCATTTTTATAACTACATCACTTGAATCACTGTTTCATTATGTATATACGTCAACAAAAGTAGAAATGTATGTGTGAACAAAATAATGCACATTTCTGTGAATGATGCTGTATGTAAGAAGCGGGTGTGTATTACGTAATAAAAAACATATATTTATTAACAGTTTGTATGGTTTGTCTGTGAAATAAATAGAAATGCGTATAGTGATGATAAAGGCTGAAACATCCTCAAGCTGTTTTTAAACCCTTTTGAAGAGACCTCATCAGAGGAAGTTCTGGTCTTTGTGAAGACAATGTGTCTGTACCTCGGCGATATTCAGCGGATTCGACAAGCGTCTCTGCTTGTTATACAGGTAAAGAGATGGCAATTTATTTATTTATTTTTTAAATTACTGAGTCATGAAGACTTTAAAATCAGCCAGACAATGCAATAATAATAATTGTACATGTTGTATGTACTGTATAGGTGAGAGTCTGGAAGCTCTCTGCTTGTCCTAGAGGTGAGTTATTTAATTACTTGTACATCTTCAAAGCTGCGCAGTGAATATAATCCGCTGAATAATACGTAGAATATATTAAACAATGTAAAATAATATCCTCATGTCTCCCTTTGAAAATGCTGAAGGTGGCGCTACATCTCAGCCAAAGAATGAACAAAAGCCTTTTTACTCCCTTTTATCTCGAGCACTTTGCCAAGCACTTCTCGCTGTGAGTGCGTACAGTGATGACCTCACTGCAATAAAAACGTTGCGTTCTTTAACATTAACACTCCTTTAAAACTAAAACGCAAGCTTAAAATCTACTTGGAAGCAGCCAGAAATACAGTAATGAGTTCTTCAGGAATGAGTGTTGTGGTGGGGTGTACAACTATATTAAAGACAGAAACATAATGTGTGAAAAAAATTTATTGTGTAACATACTGTGAAATCAAGTTTAAGGTTTTGTTTCATGTATATTTATGTATATAAACACACACACAGCTGTGACACACAACCTCGAGTGTGAAACTGCTTTTATACAACGGTTCCACAAACACCATTAATTATCAACAACAGATTATGACTTGTTTCTTCATTTAACACGTCTCCTCCGGCGTCTGGCGGAACTTACAGACCGCCGATGGTTAGTGTCATTAACGTCTGTAGGTCACCTGGGACGTTAAACGTCCCGGTGCTGGTACCTCATGAAACACCTCTCTCCCAATCAGATTACTCAGTCAGGCCCAACTGTTATATAATACTGTATGCACCTCCCGTCAAAAGTTTGTACTCCCCTTCTAATTCCATGGTATTACCTGATGTTTATTTCTCTCTACCCTATAAAACAATACTGAAGGTGTTTATCCAAAATGATGTTCTCCTACTTTTACTCTGTAAAGCTTCATAACAGCTCTCATCTGAGGTGCTGATTGATGGTTTTTCGATTGGTGATTTCTGAGGCTGGCGACTCTAAACGAACTTCTCCTCTGCAGCAGAGCTCAGTTTTGATCTTGTTTTCTTGGGAAGGTTTTTCATGAGAGACAGTTTCATCATGGAGCTTGATGGATTTTATTTATTTATATGTATTTTATTTAATTTGATTAGTGCATTTAACAATTGTTATTGTCGCAAAGCGGTTTTGCAGATGCACTCGACACAATACTGTTCTTGTGAGAATTGTCCCAGAACAGCTGACCTTCGTGTCTTAAAATAACAACTGACTGTTTTTGTTGTTGTTACTTAATTACGTAATGCCATACAGTATGTGCTATTTCATAGTTTTGAAATCTTCAGTATTTTCCTAGAATTTAGAAAATAAATCACTAAACAAACAAAAAAAACACATTGGATTTGACTGCTACTGTTTTTCAGGGATTGCCCGGTGGTTAAGGTGTCGCACTGCTGAGCAGAAGGTTTCCGGTGCCCGAGCTGCCATTTACTCTGAACTGCTCAGATAAGATCAGGTGTCAATCTTTGCATTGGTTCTCTTTGAAATGTTTGTTAATTAGAAGTGTCCTGTTAATGTAATAGGAGAAGCTAAATACTTAAAGGGGAGGCGTTGGTGATTTGTGAATGTCCGCTACGTTTCTCAGATATTTTATACTTTATAGTATTATTCATACTATACTGTATGAAAAGAGGTTTAGCATTTCAGTAGCATAGAGGTTGGTGGGGCAGTTTGTTTTTACGACTCCTAAGAGGCTTTGCACTGGTTTCTTGTTTCTTGAAACAAAGGAAGTGCAAAATATTTAATTTTATACACACCGGTGATTACAATTACTTATTACAAAAACGCTGCTTGTGCTTCATAAGTCACCTCCAGGGTCTCTACGTTCTCTTTATAGATTATAGATATCGATCCCAGACAGTTCTATTAAGCAGAACATAAATGTACATTAATGCAGTTTATTTATCAAAGCTCTGTCTCTTAAAGCCTCTCATGACCACCAGTACTCTCTATCACTGGGTGTGTATATATTGTTAAGATTACCTGATGTAGATCTTGGTCATACTTTGCACGTGAAAGAATCTGTGAAAAAGCACGAGGCATGTCCAAGCCAGTCTTGGCACAAAAATCATGTAGCCCCTGGAGAGGTAAAGAACGATATGAAGACGGAGGTTGTTCCAGTCAGAGTGACACAGGGCTACGGGAACATCTGCACATGTTAAGGTTACTAAAGTGTGGTGTGTTTGTGTTTATCTCCACTGAGGATATTATTAGACCCTGAAAGAAACGCTGCTATTGTTTTCAGCGACCTTGTGGACATTCCGTCCCTTTAGGAGATTTGTGCTGCAGATTTGAATTCCTTTCCTATGGTTGAAGATGTTTTTTTCTTTATTCCGGTTAAACACCTTCACAGGCCGCGCAGGTGATTTAGGTTTAATGCATTATCTAGTGTTGTGTTCAGTGTTGTGTAGAAATCAGAGACTGCACCTTCGGGGCGCTCAAACTAGACTGTGGTCCAATTATAGGAGTGCTGCATTCCAGCCTTCCAGGAACTTCTATATGCGAGTGTTGAAAAGGACACGCTGTCCAGCGGCTAAACCACTGACTCTGGAAGAACAATGCACGTACAGGTTTGTGCATGTGCTGCGTGGATTTGGAAGCGGCACGAGTAGCTGTGAAACATATTGTACGAGTTTCTGCATCGTGCTGTTTAGACGTCTGAGGCGTGTCTGCCTTCATGGCCTTAACATGTCATGTCTGATGGTGGGTTAGAGCAGTGCGCGTAAACTACTGATACTGATCACTTTCATTGCCATTTACACACCATTTACTTTATTACCTTGAACAGTAAACCGGTGATTTCTGAGATAACACATCTAACTCACAACTTTGTATTCATGTTACTGATGAAGGTGAAGTACATAATTCCTGTGCTTGAGTAAAAGTAGAGATCCCTTAGAGCAAATATTACTCAAGTAATAGTAGAAGTAAATAGTCACTCCGTGTTTACTCCGTAGGCTCCCTACGTAGGCGTCCTCTCCATCTGCAGGTGGGTGAAGGGGGGGGGGCCGCCAGGCCGCCGTCCTCCCTCCTTTAACCCTCTCCTTCCCTGTTTTTCCTAAATAAAATCACCCCGTTTCCCGTAAGACCTCGCCTCGTGTCCGTGTGTGCAAAAAGAGCGAACCCGTTACAACCTCAAATGTAAAACTACAAAGCTCTCAGATGATTGATTAAAGCGCATACCAGTTAACTGATGCTGCTGCGCTAAACGTGATTTTAAAATGCATTTTATCAATAACGTGGGAACAGTAATCAAATTACATGCATTTAAAATGTAACACGTTTCGTTACTGCGTTGGCAGGAGGAGTAATTCGATTAAAGTAATGCGTTACACGCAACTCTGGTCACACATACAGCACTGCACAAGAATTTTAATGTGTATTAACACGTGTGTAACACATGTATATGTGACAAAGACTTAAGTTGACTTAACTAGGCATCTTGAAGAAAGGGTCACACAATTACACATAATAGCCAGCAGGTGGCGAGATTCCTGCTTCTAATACAACACACCACTGTGGTTACGTAACGTAATAACGTGCAGAAATGTAGTGAAGTAAAAGTACAGATATTTACTGTATGTTTGAGTGGAGTAAAAGTAAAACGTATCTAATAAAACTATTATAAACTATAGTGAACTATAGTACATGTGAAATACGTATTTAATTACAGTAAGGAAGTACATCTACTCGGTTATCTTCACCCCCAACCCCCTGTTGAGACCCAGAGTTTGGGTACCAGTGTGTTATTTCAGTAAAATCTCAGCACTGTCCTGTGTGAACCTCTTACATGCACGTAAAATGATTTGTGAAGCAGGAGGATTAAGTCAGTAGTCACGATGTCTTTCGCACCGCATCCAGAGAGACTTACGTTTTATCTCATTATACTGAGATCTGATCAGTTGAGGTTTTAGGGCCGTGCTCAAGGCCCCCACAGGTGCAACTCGGTGGTGCTCGGGTTTGAACCTGCGATCGTCCGATCAGTTCTCCAACACTTTAATGACTGAGATACCCCATTAAATGTATGTAGCTTTCACCTTATGAACACCTTGTATTATGTGTTTCTGTTCATTGGGGTCTACTTTACTCCTTCCATCCATGTCTTAAAATCAATCATCTAATTACCAATCAATCATCTGTAAGCATCAATTTAATCATACGTCTTTTGGTAAAGCTCCTTTCATTTATTCTTTATATACAGCTTAAAATTCAGGTCTAATTAATTTTCCTCTGTGGATTTGTTTGGACTTGGTGCGTTCATGGTGATCAAATATTTCAGTAATGGATTAAAACTGAAAATATTCTGTTTTTATTCATGGTGAGATCCACAACAGTACAGTACTACCTAGATCTTCACTCAACGTCCACTTTACTAGAACACCATGTTCATGTACAGTCGTTATTGTGCCTGGCAGCAGTAAAGTACAAAATGTAATGCCAAGAACTTTCATTTTATGACATCTGAATGTGATTGATGTGACTTTAATCACAGCATGCCTTCCTGGTACCAGATGGACAGGTTCGAGTGTTTCAAAAATTCATCAGCTCCGACATCTGAAGACACCAATTGTTTTTTCCCCCCCAATACCTTTCAACCTGTCCAGTTTGGCCGAGTCCGCCCCCGTGCCCCGCCGTGCCCTGATTTTTGGACTATGAAAGTGCTGATGTTCAGGTGTTTGTGTGTGTGAACGCTGAGTGTATGTTTATTATTCTTACTTATGAAGCTTCTTTTGTGTAGTAGTAGTATTGGCTTTAATACTTACACTACTACTATTAATAATAATAATGATGATGCACAACAGTAATTCTGTTACTCTTTAATTCTCATAAATAAATACCATTTTGTACAGTCATGAAAATAGAAACCGTTTTCACAATTTCTTTTTCCATGTGAAAAAAGAAACAAAACATAAAAACAAACAGAATGAAACGATCAAAAATGATCTGGTGATGAATTATACACGAGACCTTTTCTTTAAGAAACGTTTTTCCACCTTGTCTTTCAAATGCTAAGTGTTAAAAAAAAAAAAAAATTTTTTAACATAAATGAACCACTAAACCCATGCTTGTATACAAACCACTGCAGAGATTGTCTACGAATATTGTAACTAGACAGAATGTTAAAAATCATTCTATTTTTATATAATAATTCTACACTAAACTTTAGCAGCAGATGAACAGAATCCTAAGCCGATGAGGGAAAAACCGATGTGATTAAGGTGCGCTGTAGTTTGAACTTTTTATATAATATTAAAAATTCTACGCATTCTTCACGCGTTGTAGTGTGTGTGTAACGAATTAGAGTCGTGTTCCTCTAAACCGAATGTGTGTGTGTGTGTGTGTGTGTGTGTGTGTGTGTGTGTGTGTGTGGTTTTTGTACAAATTCGGCCAATAATCCATCTGATGCGATTTGTTCTACTGTTTAAACGCTAAAGGAGGCGTGGCCTAATCTTCTTGCTGCAGATATAAAGTGTGTTTTGAACAGAAACGCTGTATGAATATTTACACTCGCTTTGCTCTTGATTTAACTGAATTATGGCTTTTTGTTTAGCACACGAGAGACCAGAGTCGAACCTGAACGTGCTCGTGCTGTGTTAAAGGCATCGAGGCGTCCAGTCAAATCTGAATCCGTCCTTTTCTTTGGAATGCCAGTAACGAGGGAGGAAGAAAAATCCTGAAAACAGATAAATGTGAAAGTAAACGTTAAGAAGCTCAGCAGCACTTTTTCCAATACAGACTCCTGTAGAGATGTTCAGAAGTCTGTGAACACCGGGCCATGACACGCTTGTGCGAGCCTTGGGTTGAATGATTTTTTCCTTTGCTGAAACTTAAAGGGTGGAGCCCAAACCCGTTCCAGCCGCAGCGCCGTACAAAACAACGGCATTAACAAACACCCTGACTGGTGACCTTAACAAGGTCTCGGGAACGCGCAGACCACATGAGGACATGAAATACAGAAACCAGGGCCCAACAGTGGCACCTTGGTGACAGTGGGGATTGACCCTGGGACCTTCTGAACAGAAGTCCAATGCCTTAACCACTGAGCCACCCCATAATGCCAGGTGTGTGTGTGTGTCTCGCTGTCCACCTGTGACCAGGTCAATTAGGATGTGTGTTAATACCAGACGTCAATGGGGCAGTAGTTTGGTGTACAAGAACCCTAATGGTCCTGCGCATACAGTAGAGGGATGATTTCAACCCCAATGATGAACAGCTTTGGCACAAAGTGGAAGACTGACCGCCGACTCGCCCTCGTCAGTGCCTGACCTCACTAATCCCCTCTCCGAAACATAGTTTAAATCCTTCCCAGAACTCTAAATAAGGGAACTAGAATTCCCAACATGGGTACATACAGGGGTGGGTGGGGGGGAGGGGACCTGAACGTCTCTCTGAAGTTATCGTGCAGGCACTGTGACATCAGAGACTGGACGAATCCAATCAGAGGCTTGTAGTTTGGAGCTGTGTTTGCTGAACAGGCTGATGCTCGGCCTCGCAGACTTTCACGCCGCTGCCGCCGTCGTTTCGCATGTACATCAGGAACAGAGTCACTGTGGCGAAGGTGGTAGCGTTGACCGGGAACGCCCTGAGGAGAGTCGAGGTCAGGCCGCGAGTGAAGACCCTCCAGCCTTCCCTCTGCCAGCTCTGACGAACGCAGTCCATAATCCCGCTGTATTTATGGACTCCGCCTACGCCGTCTGCCTGGAGGCGGGATTTAATAACGTCCACGGGATACGTTGATAACCAAGAAGCGATTCCCGACATGCCTCCTGCGAAGAGCAGCTTGGGAATGATGTAAAGGTCGTCCGCTTCGCACCCCAGCGACCGCGTCAGGACGTCGTAGGTCAGGAAATACACTCCGAATCCTGGAGTCTCGCGGATAATGGTGGTCAGCATGCCGCGGTTGATGCCCCGAACGCCTTCCTTGTTGTAGATGCGAACTAAGCAGTCCAGCGAGTTCTTGTAAGTCTTCCTAGAAGACTTCTTCTCTCCAGTGCCCTGCATCTGCATGCGAGTCTTGGCCAGCTCCATCGGGCAACAGATGACGCACTGGATCGCTCCAGCCGCAGCGCCTGCCAGAAACTGGTTAAGAGGCGTGTCTTTGCCCAGCATGCGCATCGCGTTGCCCTGCACGCCGAATACAATGGCGTTGATGAAAGTCAGGCCCATCATTGGGGAGCCAATACCTTTGTAGAGGCCAAACATCTGTTATAAAAGAAACGAGAAGGAGAAACCGAGTGTGAGAAGAAGCACCTTGGAACTGGCAGAGAAGAAGAAGTAAAATCTGTTCATATTTATATATACATATAAAAAACGACTAAAAACTCAATAATACGGATGATTATTTCAGTGAACTGACAATCCTTTTAAATAAAAACAGGACTTTATTCATTTCAAATAATTCATACTACAGACATCATACGTTACAATATCGTGATCCTGCAACTTTCTTACAATAATTAAAGATGTTACAACTGTATACACTATACGAGTGACTAATCTTTATTATAAGCATCTAATCCTTATGTCAGTTTATTCCTTAAGCACTCTGTGGATGAGCGTGGCATGTTTATCCTGGAGAGTGAACAAGATAGCATGATGTGTGAGCTTAATTTAGCTTTCTACGAATGCTGTCCTTGCTTAACTTGCGTACTAAAATATCAGCTTTAGCACTGCGCAAACCCCCGCTGCCAAAATCAGGCCTTGCTGCAAAAGCAGGTTGAGATTTTTAAACCATTTTATGACGACACTAATGGTTAGACATTAAAAGTTAAAAATTCACAACTGTTTTTTTTTTCCTTCTAGATGTCGAACTCACAGATTCTTGATGAATAATCGACTGGAAGCAGTGCAGCGTTCCACGGTACAGGGGCTTGTCCACACTCTGTACCTGAAGTCTCACCTGAAAGGTAGTTATAACCAGAGTCAGTTAAAACCAGAGAGCAAAGGTCATGTGATATAAACACACAATTAACACAAAGCTGAACTGTACGAACATGTAGCACATAAATAAGCAACGCTAACTCAATCTTTTTTTCAATATAAAACAAAAAATGTAGTAAACAATTAAGCTCATGAAATGTTGTAAGAGTCAGAACTGCAGTGTATTGTGTGTGTATGTGTGTGAGAATGAGGGTAACATGGATTTGAGTTCTGTGTCGTAACTGAGAGATTCTGTAGTGAAAATACATCAGTGACAAAAACCCAAAAACACGGCATGTTTTCGAATGGAAATGAAGAAATTCACCTTGACTGTACTTACTAGGTTACCCATCCGTGCAGGGGTTGTAAATCCCTCACCCTCATCTACAACAAAGTGACACTTATGCCGTGAAAGACAGCCCCTGTAGCAGGGTTTACATCAACACAGGAAAAAAGCAGGACAGCGGCTATGAAACACATCGTATCTCAGAGCTCTGAAGCCGCTCGCTGCAGCAGTTAGAATTTCATTAGAAACTTATTAACTTTGAAATCTGTAAATATTCTGACTTTACAAATTATCATGAATTATTCATGAATATTAATAATAAATAAATAAATTAATTTCTTTATTTTTACCAGCATTTCACCAAATATACACCGATCAGCCCTAACATTCTTCTACAAATAGAAATGGGAATCAGCTGATACGATATTATCACGATACCTCAGTGCTGATTAAATCTGTATTGCGATTCTGTTGTGATATTTAAAAAAACTGATCCCAATTCTATATTATTTTTCCCCTGATTTTGTTACATTTTGTAAATTAATAATAATAATTCGCTCCTACCACAGGACGATATGTGAATAATTTAATGTACACCATCAGTAGGACTGTAGAGGAACTGCAACATTTTATCAATTTAGATGTAACCAGGGATAAATTAAATTATACAGATAGTCCCTGACTTACAAACGTTTCCGCAGATATGAACGGGCTGCCGTTCTACTTCCGCTGCAATCACAGAAGTGGCTCATGTGTATTGTAAAAAAAAAAAAAAAAAAAGCCACTGCAGTGCACCATATACCAATATTTACAATTATATACAATATTTTTCGGTGTGTAAGTGAATGTATAAAATGTCTAAAGTCCAGTATATTGTATATGTGTGAAATGAGTCGGCCTTATCAGTTTCAGTGAATCAGTCCGAGAGCACGATGATGGAAAATGTCTGTCCTGTAAAGCTGTACTGATGCTGAATAATCCTAATTCTGAAAAATCCTCAACCAACCGTTAAAATAAGTTCAAAGTCCGAGACAAAATGGCATCCAGGATTCCCCTCACGATTTCAAGGCACAGAGACAACACCTTTACGTTTCATGTGTGCGAGATTAATTTCCTTAGGTGTGGTTTCAGTTTTTGGCCACATGATGGCAGTGTGGGTGAAGGGGACAGAGATTTAGTCAAATGGATTGGTGTGGTTCACATTGTATATTTGTGTATAAAACTCACTTTGTCGGACTTACGAGCAAATCTGACTTATGAACGCGCTCCTGGAACGGAACTTGTTCGTAAATCGGGGACTACCTGTATATATATATTTTAAATTGATGTTGGAGTCGATAGTTTGTGGTGACACATGAATACCCACATGACTGAATCGTGATGGATTTTTCCCTTGTGTAATTACAAAACATTACGCCCAGTATTGTGTACCGCCGGCCGCTCATGGCATCGCACTGCAGGGTGTCCATGATCCTGTCATCAGTTTACTGTATATAGTTGATAATGAATGTTAATGTGTTAATATTTTATGGTGTTAATGTTATGGCTGATCGGTGTGTATGCATACATGGGATAAAAGGACTGATGAAAGGATCAGTATTGTGTAAGTTCTTTTCAAAATCCTGCACTTTTTGTTAGAAGCCTATTGTCTAAATTTATGCATTAGTATTTGCTTGATTTATATTACATAATTACGATAATTAATTACTACAGTTATGAAATGATGCTTCTTAACAACCCAAGATTAAGTCTGTATTAACGTTAATCGTGCCACACACAAGCGCATGTTGGATTCGGCTCTAAACCAGAGCTTTCTCATGTATGCATGCATTTAATTTTTCTCATATCTCAGAGAGAGTTCAAAATAATGAGATCTGCAGTTAGAACAAACTGTACATATCGACTAGACCAAACAGTGCAGAGCCAAAACATGTAAAGAGCTCAGCTCAGTGTGGGAAGGTGACCCACAACACCAGAACCTCAAGCCAACCACTGTATATATATATATATATATATATATATATATATATATATATATATATATAAATCTAAAATGTAAAGAAAACCAATAAGAAGTAAATTGTCCTAGTTTCAATACATAGTTATGAACATGTAGTTTTCTTATAACAGGCTCAAGTCTGGAGCTTTGTTCACTCCAGTAGAGGAGAACAACAAATAATCAATATCAGGCATAAACATATTATGAATTTAATAAATACAAACGAAAGAAAACTTGAACCCACCTTAACAGTGTCAAAAGGATGACCGACCAGCACACCAGCAGCTCCTGTAACATATAAAAATATTAGCAATCAGAAGCCAGACATGCTGTGTGTGTTTTACTGCTGGTGGAAAGAACAACTTGATATTGAAACTGTTTAATATTGAGGAGACCACGGTCTACCCTCCTCTGTGTACTTCACTGTTGATGTGATTGACCGTACGCCATTCTTCCCATTCCTTGGTGCAATGTTTGCCCTCTTGGCTCCCAGACACAATTCTTTTTTTTATGTGGGACTTAAACTTGTGATCTCCTGAGGACTGGGCAAACACATGTTTTCTGTCGCACCACTCAGGAGCTTCTACCTTATTTATTTATTTAAAATATTTTAAAATAATTAATTTAAAATTAAATTATTAAATTTAGCCTGAAGGTGGAGCGACTACGAACCCCTGAGGGGAACCAGATTCAGGATCGATGTTACATCATACCGAGCAAACTTTGCTGTCAAACAACACACTGTCCACTTGACCGCAATATCCAGATACTGATGTGTGTTTGATTTGTTGCATGACGTCAGAACTCTGGTGTCCTTGGGTCATGCGAACGAGCGAGTGTGTGTCAGTGTGAGCCCACGTTGAGCTGCAGAGGAGGCAGATGAAAGGATTGGCGTTTTGATTGGCTGGCTAGAAATCGGCAGAGAAAGAAGACATCATCGTATACTGTCTAATCAATCAATCCTTTCTTGCATCGTACAGCAGGGGTCAAAAGTTTAGAAGAGGACACAAATATTAATTTTCCAAAAGTCTGATGCTCCAGTGTTTTTAGATCTTTGTGTCAGATGTTACTCTGCTGTACTGAAGTATAATTACTAGCGTTTCATGTATGTTAAAGCCTTTTAAAGACAATTACATCACCTTTATGCAGAGAGTCAATATTTGCAGTCTTGATCCTTCTTTTTCAAGAACTCTGTAATTCGGCATCATGGCCGTGTCCTTAAGCAAAATTGGGAGTGAGCCCATTCTCTCTCTTTCAGGATGCCCCAAACAATCATAAAGGCGGTTGATCAGAGAAAATCGACTTTACCCCAGTCCTCAGCTGTCTAATCCCTGTATAGCAGTTTGTCCCTGATGTTTTCCCTGGAGAGAAGTGGCTTCTTTGCTGCCCTTCTTGAAATGTATTAAGGTGAGCGCCGCCATCAGTCCTGTGTCATGCGGACAGTAACGCATCCTGAGACCAGTCATGTTTGCGTAAACTTTAATGTAATTGTCCATAAAAGTCTTTAACTCTTATGCAATGCTTGTAATTATACTTCAGTATAGCAGAGTAACGTGAAACAAAGATCTAAAAAGACTAAAGCAGCAGACTTTGTGAAAATTTATGTTTGTATATGATATTGCACCAGGAGCGCTTATGATATACAACACAAGAGCAAGAACTGTACATGCAGCCAGGGTGTAAAAATAGGTTGTCCTGACAGAGAATGTGTGTGTGTGTGTGTGTGTGTGTGTGTGTGTGTGAGAGAGAGAGAGAGAGACACAGGTACATGGGACAGACCTGGTAAAGAGTTAATCTAGTTTTTTTGCATGCTTGGATGTTTTGCATGTCAGACCTGAGAGGAAACATGAACAGTGTGTTAAGTAGCAGAATTGGATTAAGTTTGGGAAACAGGCAGGTTTACATTTATAATCGTCTACATCACAGACTTGTGTTTGCTTGGAAGACATTTGTAAAAGAAAAAAGAAGAGAAAGAGAGAAAGGAAATGTCTCTTCTCTCTCTCTCTCTCTCTGTAGATACTTTATTGATCCTAAAGGAAATTTCCAAACACAAACACACATTCCAAACTCTATCTATCTATCTATCTATCTATCTATCTATCTATCTATCTATATCTATATATATTTTTTTTATATATTTTTTTTTGTTTGTTTGTTTTTTTGTGTGTGTGTATTAGTAAACACTCACCTCCAATACATCCTGCTGCAAAGTCCAGTGCCATTCCTTATTATTTAAAGTTTAAAGTGACTGAATCTTGAGAAGATTGAAGAGCTGGGGCTGTTCTGGACACACTGAGCTCAGTGCTGTGTGTGTGTGTGTGTGTGAGAGAGAGAGAGAGGGAGGGTGTGTGTGTGTGTGTGTGTGTGTATCACCTGGTCAGTGGCTTTGGCCACTTTTACCCAGCTTGCTGTCCTTCCTATAAACTTTCTGTACGCGTGTATTAATAAGGTGTGTGTGTGTGTGTGTGTCTGATCCCGATCCCGGTGTGTGCGTAACGTCAGTGAGCGCGTGCAGCAGTCTATTCTCGTACTTTCTGAATGGCGCGCGCACGCACGAGCCGAGTCCATATTTAAGGAAGCGGTTGGGCCAATGGGCGCGCGCGCACGCGGACAACACCCCTACCGCCCACCGCCGCGTGCACCAGTGGGGGCGCGTCCCAATCCGAGCGAGAGGCGCCGCGTGACACCGCCCAGTTACACACCGGTGTTATGCGCTAAAATGCCCCCCCCTCCCCAATATAATCTCCTTCGAATGTTATATTAAAACAGAAATTTATAGTTTTAGGAATTACAAATTAGACCAAACGAATTTGATTATAAAATAAGCAATATATAAAAAAAAACATGTTGAATAGGATTTCAAAAAATATATACAAGATGCATTTTTTATATTGCTTATTTTATAATAAAAATCATTTCGTGTAAGTGTTCATAATAAATATATATTTAGTGCAAACATTTTTGTATTACATGACAAAATCCCTGCAATGTGTCAGAAAATAAACATTATATGTGAATTTATATTAATGGTCTTGACGCCTGTGACGTGCCTAGGGTAAATTATAATAATAATATCATATTTGATAATAATAATAAACCTATGAATTTCTGTTATGATATAATATCTGATAGAGATTATATAAGGGGGGGGGGGGCAATCTGTGGCAGGGGGGGCATTTTAGCACATAACACCGGCACCAGGCTGTCACTCCCTCACTGTATCAGACACACGGTGTGATGAGAACTCACAGGATTGGGACTAAACAGCTGTGTGTCTATATCCTGGACTAATTTCCTTGGTTTCCCAGTTTAGGTCAACATGGCAGGATGTGACCTCCCTCCTCCTTTTTCAGCCAGGCTTGGGACCGCCCTTGCCGGAGTTGTGTGTCCATAAGAATCCCACTTATTATTGAGGATAATCAGGGGAAAAAATTGTCGAATTTCTTAGGAAGCATAAAGACTGGACTTTGGAGCGATGGAAAAAGCGTCATGTGACCTGATGAGTCCAGATTGAGCCTATTGACCATTACATTAAGCCTATTCCAGAGTTTGGGGGGATATACTCCGGGTAAGAAGGGAAGCGCATGAAGCAATGCCCCCATCATGCATAGTGTCCACTGTACAAGCCTCTGGAGACAGTGTTATGATCTGGGGTCGCTTCAGTCGCTCAGGTTGAGACTCAGCAACGTTATGTGGCGATAAAATGAAATCACATGACCACCTGAATGTACTGAATCACCAGCACATCACATCTATGGAGGGTTTCTTTTTCCCTGATGGCACGTGCCATATTCCAGGCCTCGGAGTGTGAGGGAGTGGCTCTGGGAGCACCAGGAATCATTTTCACACATGAACTGGACACCACACAGTGTGTGTAATCAAAGCTAAAGGTGATTGATTTAAAATAATTGAATCACTGAATGAGTGATTGAGTCTGTAAATTATTATAAAACTCATCATGTTATTGCAGCTCCATGGCTGTTCACACAATTACACACGATTACTTTATGCTGCATCTGAGTACAATTGCCCCCTTTCCACTCACCCACTGGTCAGCTTTCACATTAGTAATAGTGTTCTGTACCCAAGTACGCTTACATTTCCACACACTTTGATACATCAGGTGGTTTTATTCACCCAGTTTGTTAATGTTTGTTGCACCTACCTGTAGTTAACAGATGGATTTGACCTTTACACCATTCCTAGTGTTATTGATATTTGGGAGACAATGCCAAGATCACCCCTCTCTACCTTCACCTTTTACTTTATCAGATATGGTCATGCAGTTCAAAGGATGAGCTCAATACATGCTGCATGAATACACAGGTTTAAGAGAAGACAGGTGCCGCTGATGTTGTATTCTAAATAGCAGCTCATGTCTGTGTTAGATTTCATAACCATGTCTGAACCAAACCTGAATACATAGTGAGTAGTCAGTAGAATGTGCTAGATGATGCTCAGGGCTAAATTGCATATTCATTCATTTGTTGTGATCGTTTGCATATACAACACTAGTGATAAAAATCTGAAAGAGGATTTTACAGACTGTTAATTTAGAAGATTATAAAACCATGTAGACTTGCTAGAATAGAAAATAACATGGCATTAGAATCAAATGCATTTGTGAAATATTGTACCTTGTGTGAAAAATACAGGTAAAAAGAAGCAGTGCTGGCCTGCGACTGGCGCAGTGGAAAAGTGCTCGCCCTATCATCCGGGGATCGCGAGTTCGATCCCCGGGTGATGCTGTTACCTCTCACAGCCGGAGGTCTAGAGAGATCTGATTGGCTTAGCTCTCTCAGAGGGGAGGGATGAGAGGTATTTAGTGATCCCACATTACAGCCAATCAGGGGTGTCTGTGAGCTCACACAAGCGGAAGGAGCGAGCGGTACGAAAAGATGCAGTCGGCTGGCATTACGTGGTTCGAAGGAAACACATGATAGTCTTCGCCCTCCCGGCTGAGTGGTAGTAAAAATAAAAAAAGAAGAAGCAATGCTGTAATGAGGAGTAATGAAGCACACATAAAGGAAGTGTTTGTAATCAGAAGTTCTAGCTTTTACTATAAAGAGCACAAATAATAAAGTTTACAATAAACTTTGTTTTAAGCAAAAAGATGTGTAATGGTGGGACAAACACTAGTGGTCAGTGATAGGAATATCAGCTCACACTAGTGGACTTTAGTCATAGTGGCACTGAGGCGTCTCTCAACTCATATAACCAGCAGCTGCAATCTGTGTACATCAAATACATCCAAAAAAGAGCTTTTAAAATATCCTCTGACCCCTCCCAGCATGCACGAATCATATTTCATCCCTTCCATCTGGCAAAATATTCAGTCTGGAGGACTAAACAAGCTGCTTCATCAACAGTTTATTTTCTTCAGCTTTGATAGACATGATTTCATGTTGATTCGCTTACATTTCTCTTCAGTTCACATTTAATGTTTAACCTGCACTACCCAGAATGCCATTTGTAGTGCTATCAATGAGAAATATTATGCGTCATTTCTACCTATAGATCAGCCATCACTGATGGAACTGTCACCGGACCGAGTCACAGATCCTGATGCTATTCCGATAAATGAGAATAATGACTATACCAGTAATCTAGCGCTTTCGCCCCCCTCGAGCGTGGCTATACGCGTTACTACTACAAGTATAGAGTATATCAAGTGTGCAGGAAAACAGAAATTAAAGTGTGACAGCATGGCTTACTCAAAAAAAAAACCAAAAAAAAAAAAACCCAGAAAGTAGACTATGAAAACTGTAAGGATTTCTTGTTTTCGGTAGACCCCCTTTGTTCTACTCAGTGTTCCGCCCGTATTCTGCTGTCCCGCCTGAGCTCAGGGAGCCCCTCAATGAAACACACAAGTCTCAGTGCTCAGTGAGATGTTCAAAATTTATTGTGGAAGACAGAAGTATATATATGCACACACACACACGCACACACACACGCACACACACACACACACACACACACACACACAAAAGCATTAAAAAAAAGGTTACATATGGTCTGGTATGTTATTAAAGGACAACATGGAGAAGGACAGGAGCTTGGATGCAGTTCTGCAATTATGAACATAGATTAAAAAAAGAAAATATAATTGTTTATAGCGCAGTGTGTCGAGATGACCCTAAACATAGATTATACTAAGGAAAGGGTTTGTTGATAGCGCAGCATGTCGAGGTCAAGAAAGAAAACACTCTGTTCTCATGCACACAGAAAAGTTCATCATGAAACACACTAGAAATGAAATATTCCCTACAATTCCCCGCTTTTATTCATAAGTATAAGGCACAGGAAAATAACCTGAAACATACTTATACAAAAGATTTTGCACACAACGAAGAATGCATGGACCAAAGAGACACATCAGGTCTGACTCATAAATAACTACTAGTGGTGAACTATTGCCTTTCTTGACGCTACAGTGCTCAGAGTGCGGGCACTCCCAATCTGCACTCGTCCCACCTGGAATGATACACTAACAGAGAAGTGAAATAACAATCCAAGGCGATCCCTCTGTGTCACGTCACGGGTTGGTCATCACTGGTTGGTCAGCACATCTAGTCTAGTAAAGAAAAAAATCACAAAGAAAGAAAGATAATAATACACATGCATTTATTCATCTTTTGATCTCACGCCGACAGGACATCTCTTCAGCCTAGTAGCATGGATCCACTGTGGAAAAAGATCAGTTAGGACAGCAGTACGAGTGATTGCGATTATTTCTGTTGGTCCGTCATATTTACAATCTCCCATTTTCCTGGGGATCAAAGATTTTACCAGAACAGTGTCTCCCACATTAAAAGGATGTGTAGGTTTTGTTGAGGGTATTGGAGTCACATCTGCAATTTGTTCATAATGTTTAGTTAGAGTGTCTATTAGAGCAGCAGAATATTCAGCAATATGTACATCGAGATCAATTGTTCCTATTGCGAGTTTACCTTTCCTCCACGGCACGGGAAAGGGTCTGCCAAATATAATTTCATGTGGTGACAGGAGCACGTCTTTTCTTGGTGTCATTCTCATCTCGGCTAGAACAGCAGGTAACAAATCAACCCAGTTTTTACTCCCCATGGTTTGCATTGCTTTAGTCAATTTTTCTTTCAGTGTCCTATTTGTTCTTTCTACTATACCCGATGACTGTGGATGATAAGGAATGTGGAAATGCCAGGACAGTGAAAGATATTTGCTCATATTCTGTGTTACCTATGATGTAAAAGGTGTTCCTTTATCTGAGTCAATAGCATGAGGCACGCCATAACGAGGTATTATTTCTTTCGCTAGGACTCGAGTCACCACCTTTTGCATTCTCTCGAGCACACAGAAATGCTTCCACCCACCTAGAAAACTTGTCGACCAGAACCAGAAGATATTTGAATGGGCCACGTGCAGGCATATGCGTAAAATCAATTTGCCACTCTGCAAACGGGGCAATAGGTAACGGAAGACTTTCGTGTTTACCTAAACCCTTTGTCACGTTATTCTGAGCACACACCAAGCATCTAGATATTAATGAATCAATTGTTCCAAGCATGTTAGCTATACAAAAGAGTTTTTTCATATCTTCCTTAACCCCCCTTCGTGCGCCATGTGTAACTTCTAACCTCGCTATGAGATTTTTATCATGAGTTGTTCACCGAGAAACGCGTCTATCTCAACATCAAGCTGTCTGGCTGGGCGCGAGTAGACACAAACACAAACGCTAAGTGGATTTCTAACCTCGCTGTGAGATTTTCGTACGAGGAACGGAAGACAGTGAGACGCCAGGCACAAACGACCATCAGCTTGTAAAGACAATAAATCCAAATCGGGAATCAAAGATCTAGCAAGAAAACATGTATTGATCAGATCCGAATCAGAGTCAGGAAAGAAAATCTGTTTTCGGGCCGCTTCTTTAGCAATACGATCAGCTACCGAATTACCTCGCACTTCCATAGAGTCACCAGAGGAATGAGCCTTAGTTTTTACAATAGCGAGAGTACTAGGAAGATGGCATGCGTCTATTAAATACTGAACAAGAGAAGAATGAGAAATAGGCTTACCCTTAGCAGAACGAAAAACACCTGGATTGCCAGATGAAGCCGAAGTCGTGAGCGATGCCAAAAGCGTAACGTGAATCAGTGTATAAGTGACATCTTTTCCTGTAGAAAGAACACGCACGGGTTAGAGCAAAACGTTCAGCTGCCTGAGCAGATGAGAAAGGGAGAGAGAGTAAGCTTCAATGGTCGTACCTGGCAGCGCACACACAGCATAACCACAGAGAAATTTCCCATCATACGGTTTCAAACAGGAACCATCTACAAACAGACTGTTACCAGTTGTTAATGGGGTAGAAGACAGATCAGGACGTATACTAGTGGTGTGAATAATCTCTGAGCAACAGTCATGATCTGTGTCTATCAGCGTGTCATCCTGTGCATTAATCAAGCGTGCCAGAGCATATCTGAGGGTGTCAAAAGAAGAGGTGGATTTTATCTCAAAGTCAAAGGATGAGAGAGGACAATTTTCTCAGCATCTTGTACCATCACCGCACAGGCGGCCACAGCCCTGAGACAGGCAGGCAAACCTTGTGCCACAGCATCTAAAGTTTTAGGTAAGAAAGCACATGGTCTCATCCCCAACCATGCTCCTGTGCCAACACAGCAGAAGTGGTGCCCCTGTGCTCACAGGCGTACAGATGGAACGGTTTTTGATAGTTAGTCAGGCCCAGCGCTGGAGCGGAGCATAGGGCCTTTTTCAGTTTTTTGTATGCCTCAATCATGTCAGCAGTCCATGTCGAAGGCTGTTGGAGTGGATCATTGTGTGAGATGGCTGCGTTTGTTGCAGAATGAGCAGCCAGGAATCCACCGACGACAGTAGTTGACCAGTCCCAGGAAAGCCATGAGAGCATGTTTAGTGCTGGGACGTTTGGTGTCGAGAATAACCTTGAACCTTCAAAAATGAATGCAAGTTAATTATTTTTGGGGGAAATTTTAAACCAGTTTGTCTTGTGTGTTCTGAAAACATGCTAATAAAAAGCAGGATTGTGAAGCGCCACAATGAGATAAAACACGGGTCATTAAAGCAAACATATCCACAGCAGTCTGAGGTGAGGGCGTGTAAAATATCCGAACTGAGAGCGCATCCAGAGTCCTTTCACATTCATTTACAGCCCAGCAGCGTGCAAATGAAGATTCACTAAAGATTGGTGTTTGTATTACATACACACAAGGAAATATACAAGGCAAACTGTCCGCATATTTAACGTAGTTACTGAAAACTGAAATATGGAAATATTATTGTAATGCTATGGAAATTTTAAATAGCTTTTATAATTTTTTTTCAACAGACTTACAATGACTGCATATACAGTATCGAGCTCTAAACCCTTACACAAACTTGAAATTCGGACCTTGGCTCGAGGGAAAATTTTTATTTACTGGATTTTCTTACATTTTAATTCACAACACTCTCTCGCACTGCTTCATCTGTACATTGTGAAGGGAAATCTTGTTGCTACAGCATACACAGACATCCTGTACTGTTGAGCGTCTTCAACTTTGTGGCGACAGTTTAAGGAAGATGTTCGGTATGTATGGTGGCCCAAAGGCGTAGTCACCAACGAGCACTGTCACCTCGTTGTTGCTATCAAACAGCAGTACTATGGAAAAATGTAATATGGTACACATGGGTGTGACGGTCAGGTGTCCAAACATTATTGGACCCATGGTCTAGTTCCAGCTCAAGTTCTGTCCTCGCACAATGTGTGCAATGAGAGCATAGAAATGCCCCAGTTAGTGAGTGCACTACTGAATGGGTTTTTGATTTGAGACGCACCCTGTTGTGTGCAAAGACGGAATGCATTTTTGGCATTTGCCCAGTGCCCAGTGCCAGATTTAACAAATGATCTTCATGTAAAAGGAGCTTGTTAAATAAAAAGCAAAACAAAGTCTAATATGCCTGCTTGTGTGGGTTGAAATCGAACCTGTTAAAATTTTTATCCAAGTAACTACAAAACAACAACTACAACCACTACTCCCCCCTTCTCCTTCTAATCACCGTCATCGTCATCAGGAACAATAGCAGTGCTGTTGTTCTCACTGGTCCAACTTTGTGTCGACAGGTCAAGTATGGGTGTGATGGTCAGGTGTCTGCATACATTTGGCACCAGGGTCTAATTCCTGTGCTCAGGTGCTGCAGTTGCATAATGTGTGATAATGTGTGCGCATTGAGATAGTACAGGGACCTGGACGGGCTTTTGATTTAAGAAGCGCCCTGTCGTGTTCAAAGGCAGAATGGATGTTTGGCACCTGCCTTGTGCTAGTGCCAATACCCAGTGTGCCAACAATCATTTAACAAATGATCCTCAAGAAAATAAGTGTATGTGTGGGTCGAAATGCAAACCTAATAACCTCCTCCTTCTCCTACTAATCGTCGTCATTATGCACAATGGCAATGCTGTAGTTCTCCCTGGTCCAACTTTGTGTTGACAGTTCGAAGGAGATGTATGATACGTGTGTGTGTGTGTGTGAGACTGTCAGATGTCCACAGGCTTTCCACACCAGGGTCTAATTCCAGCTCAAGTGCATTATGTGCAGTTACATAATGTGTGCACTGAGACGTCATAGGAACCTGGCTTAATCCCCAGTTAGTGCACTACATGCAGGACAGGTTTTTGATTTGAAATGCACCCTATTTTGTGCAAAGACAGAATGCATTTTTTTGGCACTTGCCCTGTGCCAGTGTGCCAACAGATCATTTAACAAATGATCTTCATGACAAAGAATCTTGTTAACAAAAACAAACAAACTAACAAACAAACAAAAAACAGTTTAACCCATTCATGTGCTTCATCCTAATAATCACAACTCTAACCACTACTCCTCATTCTCCTCCTAACCACCACCACCATCATCATCATCACAAATAACACACAGAAGATGTAATAAAGTTTAAGCACAGGAATAAAATTAATCCCAATAAAACCTTGTGCCCTGAGCAGCTCAATATCTTCATATTTGTCCTTATTATAAATATTATTAACAATAATTAACCGTGTCCAGTCCTGAGATGAAGGACATCCAGAGTGTTTGATATTTCTGAGGTAAAGTCCTTCATGGTGATGCTAGTTAGCCTGCTAGCTTCATTAGCATCAGTGCTGTATGTGTGTGAATGGGGAGCAGACATGCATGTAGCAGACTTCATTGCCGGTTCTATTGGAGGTAAAGTCACTGCTGATCCTCTTTAATAATCATTTTTACGGAATTAATCCAAATTAAAAACGCTGACGTGTCCGGGAGAGAGTGGGGCTAGTTAGCGGTTTGGACTGATCCCAGATCAGCGGTGTGAGGGCTCGGACATGGTGAAGGACAAACCGGGTTAAAGCAGAACGTCTGAATGTGTCTGTACATGAATTCACAAGAGGAATGAATTTATTAACATTTCTATAAATCATGATTATTATAAAAAAAAAAAACATTTTTATTTATTTATAAATAACTGTGAGGTGTTTTCTGTGATCTGTCCTGTCCCTGTGGTGTTTAGGGGCTTTTGGGGTGGCAGTGGGGTATCCTCTGGACACCATCAAGGTAACAGGCTTTATTTTTATTTCATTATTTGATTTTATGAAATTGATTGATATTACTATTGTAGTGTTTAATTCTAAGCTTTTATTCAGGTCAGGATACAGACGCAGAGGAAATTCCTTGGGATTTGGCAGTGCATTGGCGCCACCTGCAGGAATGAAGGGGTAACAACATGTACCAGGTGTACTGTATTACTGACTGATTATCATTTTTCTCTTTCTTCTACTGTATAAATGTGTGTGTGTGTGTGTGTGTGTGTGTATACATATATGTATGTATGTATGTATGCCCAGGTGTACGGCTTCTATAAAGGCATGTCGATGCCCATCACGATGGTCTCTCTCAGCTCGTCTGTGGTGTTCGGGACGTACAGGAACGCCCTACAGGTGTTGCACCACATGCGGGGTAAAACTGCAGATGCCCCTCGTACCAAACAGGACATCTTTCTAGCCGGCTTTGCAGGAGGGATTGCTCAGGTGCGAGTATTAAACACACTGGGATGCATGATTTCTATTTCTATACGGAGAGTTCACAAAAATCCGCAGTTTAATATACCATACAGTGAAATAGGTCTTCCTATAAGTTCTAATATTAATGATATTGCAGATATTGTGATATATTTCCATCCTGCTGAATTTTGGAATTTGATTGGTCAGATTCAGTAGCTGTAGCCCTGACGTTATTATTATATTTATTTTTGATTATTATTCAAATGACAGGTTTATATTCACACTTGTTCTAATACAATATAATATTAAATTAACATAAAATTGTTTTTCTGAGTAGATATTATTTGTCTATTATTTATTATGAGATATTTATTTGGCATTTATTGAAGAAGTCTCCAGTGTCAGTGCTTTATAACAGTAAGTTTTTCACACAAAACTGCTGTTTATTGTACTTTAAAAAAAGAAGTCATTAAAGAAGTTATTATTATTTATAGCTGTCGTTATGTAAATTATGAAAAGAACATTTTTTTTTCTCTTAGGGATTTTCCACAGCACTTACCATCGGTTAAAAAGCAAGAGATGTCGTTCATTAATAAATTACAAATTGTAAAAAGAATGGTAAAATGAAATAGTTTATTGTGATATTTGGTAAATTGTAGAGCATTTACTGCATCGGCAATGCATCATGTATTATTATTCATGGGGTTTTATCTTTCTATGGATAAAAATTTATTACATATTTATCACCTGTTACGTAACCTTCAGGTTATATTTACACTCCTATCTTTGCTTTTACACACATGACCAGGAGCATCACCAAGCACAGGACAGACTTTCGGATGTCCACAAATGCATTGTTGTAAAAGTTTTAAAGCTTAGACAGAAAGTTTAAGTAATCTGGGGATTAAGCCAGGTTCCTAAGGTGCTCAGTGCAGACATTATGCAACTGCACATAATGCACTTGAGCTGGAATTACAGTTCTGATGCGGAATGCGGGTGGACATCTGACTGTCTAAATCTAATGTAATAACAATTATTAAATTAATTTGATATGTATTAATCACATTAAACAAATATTTGAATGTAAATGAAATTCAAATTATAGCAAGATTTTAAGAATTTTCAGAAATTCCTATTTTGAAAATTTGAATTCATAATTATATACAGTATATATACACAAACACACAAAATCCACGCATAAAATGTATACACAGTTCAGGATTTTATATTATATTATACACAGTTCAGGAAAAGAAAAACTTGTATACATTTTTAATACTACATTTATTGTTACATTATTGACATATATTGACGTATATGATACTATTATAATGATATGATAATATTATAGTATTACATTAATATAATAAACATCATACTTTTTTTCTTTTCCTGAAGTGTGTATACATTTTTGTGGCTGACTCTATGAATTTTTAACTTTTGTCTTGTGTGTTCCAGGTTTCAGTGATGTCTCCAGCAGACATTGTGAAGGTGCGTCTTCAGTGTCAGATCCAACCGTTACCGGCAGCTGACCTCAAATCCAGGCCTAAATACCGCGGGCCCGTGCACTGTCTGCTAACCATCGCCCGGGAGGAAGGAGTGTCGGGCCTCTATAAGGGAGCCGGAGCCTTGGCGCTGAGAGATGGACCGTCGTTCGCCACCTACTTCCTTGTCTATAACACTGTCTGTGATTGGCTGTCTCTGGACAAGAACGCTCAGCCTGGTAAAAGCTTATCAATTAAATTAAATATTTTAGTTGTAAAGTTGAATATTTAGTGTAATGTATATTAATATAATGATGCCCCAGGATAAGAAATAAATAAATCGTAAACAGCAGTGTGGGGTGGGTGGAAGGAAAAGATGCTGTTGATGCAGTGTTTATGTGTGTATATAAAAAGGTGGAGTGTTCAGTAGGGTAGATGTCAGGGCTCTTCCAATCCACCCTTGGTAAGTTGTCTTCATGGATCTCAGCTTGTCCTTTATCTCTAGTTTCGTTCCAACTTTTTGCTAAACAACCACGAATAAATGAGGCTGAGGTGTCCACAAACTTTTGCTCTCATAATTAGAGCCTAGAACTTGCTTGTGCTGTGGGTAAACACTATTTTATAACACTGATGCTGTATTTATCCCATGTCACATTGTTCCAGAGTGGACGGCGGTGATGCTCGCTGGAGGACTGGCAGGAACGTGTGCCTGGAGCATCGGGACGCCCATGGACGTGATAAAGGCGCGCTTACAGACTGACGGTGTGGCCAAGAAGCGCTACAGAGGGTTTTTTCACTGTATAACGGAAAGCGTCCGAACCGAGGGCCCTGCAGTTCTTTTTAAAGGCCTCTTGCTGAACTGCGTGCGCGCCTTTCCGGTAAACATGGCTGTCTTTGCCGTGTATGAGCTCATCGTACGCTTCCTACGGACCGAGTCGTAGGTCATTCTGCTCATCATGTTGCACTTATCACGTGCAAAAACAACCGTATCACATCATGAACACGCGTAGACCGCGATGAGAATTGGGAAAGATCTGAAGAATTCTCAAGTGATGGTGAATTAAGTTTATTTAATTAGTTTGCACTGATTTGGAGTGACGACCTCTACGCAAAGCGTCATATAGTTGTATTCATATATTTATTTATATTTGTTAAACATTATATTGTTAAATTATCCTGGTGAAACTAACACTCAGCTGAGGTAGCTCAGTGGTTAAGGCATTGGACTACGGTTCGGAAGGTCCAGGTTCAAATCCCACTACCACCAAGTTGTCCCTGTTGGGCCCTTGAGCAAGGCCCTTAACCCCAACTGCTCAGATGTATAATGAGATAAAAATGTCGCTCTGGATAAGGGCGTCTGCCAAATGCCTAGATGTAGTGAGTGTGTATGAGAAGCTCAGCAGAACAGTGTATTTTACCAGATGCTGCTGCACTGGCTTTTCTGTGGGATCGGACCAGACAGACAGGCCTTTGATGTAAAAAAAGAAAAAAAAAAAAGAAAAGAAAAACTACTTTCCACTTTGTCTCAAACAAACTGCTGATTATTTATTTCCCTAAAATGTTAATTTTATTTATTTTTATTAATATAGAAGTTTGTTTAAAGTTGATGAGTTTTAAAAAGATGAAAGAAAAACATTTACTGTATAATAGTGTACGCTTCGACTCCTCAGCAGCAGAATCCAGTCGTGTGTGTGTGTGTAGATCAATCATGAGGTCTATCGAGTGTTGATCTTTAATTTGATATTTTATAACATCGTATTCTCACATCATCACTATCACATAATGTTCTCCTTCACAGACTGTACCGGGGATGTTAGAAGTAAGTGACACGTGATTGTTTTCTTCTGTCAAAATGTAAACATATGCATAATGCGTCTGGGATCTTTAGACCTTGTGACCTGGACATCTTTACTAAATTACAGAAAGTCCAAACCGGACGACTGCGGTTTTATACAGCTGTTTTTTTTTTCCCATGCGACGGCGTGCTGGACATAACTGTAACTTTTTTTTTGTTTAACCTTGTGATACGTACGAGTGGTCCTGGTGTGTTGTGGATATTGCGATGATGTACAGTACATTTGGGCAAGAACATGATTTAATATTAATTTAAGAAATAAAAGTTCCGTTCTATTCCTTCTGTTAGAAATTGAAGTCGAGCTTCCGTGGAGTCATGAACTGTTTCACGATGTCATCTGTAATGTGTTTGCGTCTCTCTTGATGAGTTGCGATCATTGGCTGAAGGGTTTCGATTAAAAGTTTCTTAAGTTCGCCGGTCAGGAGCGCTCCGCTGGAATAATCCTGAGGGGGGAAAACAAACAAATAAATAATAATAATAATAAAATTTTTTTTAAAAAAAACACACGCAAAGTACAGCTGATGTTTTAACTCCAGGGAAAAACTTTTTATGATCCTTGTTTTTTGAAGGACGTCACGTCTCATATTGGCCGTGCGCTGTTTTCCTACCTGTCGGATTTTCTCCAGCTGTTCGTCATCCTCGAGGAAGAAGGTCAGGTACATGAACGAGACGTCCACGTCTGGGTTCCCCCCGTATTTCCTGTGCTCCTCGATCGTGTCCTTACCCCCAGAGAACGCATGCTTGTTGATCTGCGTGGACCAGATTCAGGTTATGACTTTAGGATCTGAAACGGTGTGGTGTACGGCTGTGTGTTTGTGGGGGGAAAAGGCGCGTGTACGGTACCTTCGCCTTGATCTGTTTGGGCGTGTCAGTCAGGAAGATGGAGGAGTTGGCGTCACTGGCGCTCATCTTGGTCTGAGCTCCCTGTAACGCGGGGAAGAAAGTGGAGTGCAGGAGAGCGGGCTTGGGGAAGCCGATTCGAGGAGCGACGTCTCGCGTCATGCGGAAATATGGATCCTGAGTGGAGAAATATTTCATTTGAGGTGCATTCTATACAACCGGAACTGCGCAACGCCTCATTTAAACTTTCCTTGTAACAAAACAGTCTGGGGTTAAAATAAATAAAACATGAGCCACAGGCGTACTGACCTGATCAATAGCGCAGGGGATGAGACACTGCAAATCTTTCCTGCTGTTGAAGATCTGTGGGAAAGAGCTGCTGAAGGAAGGAGCTGCCTGTATTGCAGGAAAACTTATCTTCCCTAAAGAAGACAAATAATACACACAGGCAGAGAGATAAGGGTGAGGATGAAGCACTTTGTGCCTTTTGCGACGAGCGTTCGAGTAAAACTGGGACTTTTTATAACAGTACTCTCAGGACTGTGTTCTGTTATTCTGTAAACACTCCCTTTAGGTCTCTCTATAATCCCCTGACACACTGATGCACTTATCCCAGTGTCTCACTAGTGCTTGGACACCATCAAGGGAGAACGTTATGTATTCACGTTTGAAACGCCGGCCTCCCGGGAAATGCTTTTTTTTTTTTTTTTTTTTTTTTTTTTTTTAGAAATGGAATTTCAGCAGGCAGCCCGATCACTAGTTTATATAGAGACACAAAGGGAGTTTTACTTCTAAAGTCCTGCTTTGAATTGAACGCCCCTTGTAGATCCATTAACCCGGAGTTTCAGGGTGACCTACCGATGCAGTCGCTGTCTGTGAATCCAAATATGCCTTTGACTTGATTAAACGTGACGTGCTTCTGTATCATCACCACGTTTCTGTAGAATGACGGACTCATGCTGTGGAGACGACGACACGTCACAGACGGACATGAAATCACTTTTATGATCAGAAGCTGCAATCCTCAACATACAGTACAGAGCTTTTCTCTAACAGAGCCATCTTTAATAATTCCACAATCTCTCATTAACGTGAATCAACACTAAAGTTTTTTTTAATTTTTTTTTTTACCCCATGTAGTCCAGATCTGAGAAAATGAACGTCTTGTTCACGTCGAATCCACAGGCGATGATGTCTTTGGCGTTCTCCACGGCGAAGTGGTGGCACTGCTCCAGCGTCAGGTCCTTCCACAGGTACTTCTCGTCATCGGTCAGCTGGATGACCAGAGGGACGTTAAACACGTCCTGGAGCCACCTACGACGTACGGTACAGGGGTATGTGTCAGTCTGCGGTGCGTGCTCACACTCGGAGACCTTCATCGTGACCGTACTCACTTAGTGAAGATGAAGGGGATGAGGTGGCCCATGTGCATGGCTTCAGAGGAAGGTCCTCTGCCCGTGTACAGA
Organism: Clarias magur; assembly: GCA_013621035.1. NCBI lineage: Eukaryota > Metazoa > Chordata > Actinopteri > Siluriformes > Clariidae > Clarias > Clarias magur. The sequence goes on along the minus strand of QNUK01000633.1, from coordinate 143,055 downwards.
AAGAACGATGACTTGTTCTCGCAGGCGTCCAGAACCTGATGCATGTCTCTAAAATAAAAAACAAAACAAAAAAGCAACCATATCATGACAATACTGCAGCAAGCAGAAACGGAGTATTTACTGTATATTAACGATGTTTAATGTTTTGACCGACCTGTGAGAAAAGAAGACTCCTCTGCGGAGGAAGCGGTGAGGTGTTTGTCCTGTGATTCTGCCTATTCTGTCGACCAGCTCCTGATCGATCTTACTGCTTCCGAACCTCACTGTGAACAGAAGACACTCTGGGTTAAGCTTTATGATCTGGTCAGTGAGCTCTCAGCACTCAGAGCCGTCCTGCTTCAGGAATAAAATGATACGGGGCGCGATGTACTTCAAAAAACATGTCGGAAGAGTAACAGAACTCTGACTTTACATTTTGCTTCAATCTTTTCGGACAAATCCCGCCTTCTGTGTTGTGATTGGCTACAAGAATTTAGTCTCGTATACGTTTGGTTCGATTTTTCTCTGCTTGAAAGTGAAATTTAAGCCAATCGGTGTCTTTTTGGATCAGTTGGACCAGACCGGTTCTGTTCGAGGTGATTATTAAAGTCCATGTTAAAGCAGCATTCAATGAGAGAATAGGACTGTGTGATGTAACCCCACGTCCCTAAGTTTATTTATTTATTATTATTTTTTTTAAACCTTTTTTTATTCCTGTTATACTACACCGATTTGTCAGCGACTAAAATCTTTTATTTATAATTGTTTGATGTCAGGCGGCACGGTGGTGTAGTGGTTAGCGCTGTCGCCTTGCACCTCCAGGGTCCGGGTTCGATTCCCGTCTCTGTGTGCATGGAGTTTGCATGTTCTCCCCGTGTTTGGTGGGTTTCCTCCGGGTTCTCCGGTTTCCTCCCACAGTCCAAAGACAGGTAAATTAGGTTAATTTGGCGAGTGTATGTATGTGTACCCTGTGATGGATTGGCACCCTGTCCAGAGTGTACCCCGCCTTGTGCCCTTAGGCTCCGCCCCCGTGACCCTGTATACAGGATAAAGCGGTATAGACGTTAAGCGTTTGATGTCACATTTTGAACAATGTTTAGTTCAGAGGTGGAAGGTGACTGAAAACATGTACTTTGTTAATGTACTTAAGGACATATTACATGCCTCTGTACTTTACTTGAGCAGTTCTCCTAAAGGATACTTTTTACTTTTGCTCTATTACATCATACAGCAAAAATCTGTACTTTTTACGTCACCAGATTTCTGCTTGGCTTGACGTTGCGTAACCACAGTGTCGTGTGGTATTTGGCGCCACCTGCTGACTATTGTGCATAACTGCGTTATGAACTCGGACCTATGAGCTTGTCGTAATCCACTCCTTTGGCGCTGTTGGTGGACACGTTCCAGGGATCCACCTGGTCATCTCCGTCCTCCGCAGCTGGTCCGCTATTGCTTGAGGAGACCTCCTGAGTGGCGGGGGGGCAGCCGGCCTTGTAGTCTTGCCCTGTGAGTGTTTTGTAATGAACCTTCAGCTTCAGCAGCAGCTGTACGGCAGCATCGATCTCGGCCTGAACAAACACATTACAGCCTGTAATCACATCTTCACCTTAATGAATCATTTATCAAGAAAATATTAAACATGTGATGGGACAGAACAGCAGTATTGAGGAATGTTTTCATTACCAGGCAATAATTATAATATACGGCGGTCGTGACTTACTTTAGCAGCTTTCTCTGACTTCAAAGATCGGATTTGGTCTCCTTGGAGGTTCAGTTTCTCGTAGACTTCCATGGGGGTCAGATTACAATTCATGTCTCCCTGACAGTCTGCCATATTTTGCCCTTTTATTTGGGGGGAAAAAAAAAGCATGTTGATCAGTTTAATGTTAACCTGCTGTGATGAAACATGACTTAAAGTCATAACTTAATTATAAGTGCAAGTGTACAGTTCCAGCTGAGTAAGATATAATTATTCATTATTCTTTCGTCTGGGGATTCATGTATCGCCTCACTGACTCCAACATTTATTTTTACATTTATAACAGAGACTGTCGATCGGCGAGCGACCAGAATCGTCTGGTTTACAGTTTGAAAACAGATCGGCTGTTGAAAATTGAGTGTGTTTGAAGCCCCTCATTCCTGCAGACGCTCGACCCAGACGCTCGCCGTCACGTAGAGTTTTGAGGCGTTTGAGGCAGTAAAACGTTGCCGTTTCTTTATAATCCTACAGGTGGCGCACTCTGAACTATTACCCACATGTTTATGGTTGAACTGCATTATTTGCTTGGTTTGTTTAAAAATAATCATTTTGGCAGAAGACGGATACGCGCTGCTAAGTAATAACTTTATTTTTTATTTAATTGAATTTGAAGTTAAGCGTTAAACTCTTTTAAGTTAGTTTGTATTGTTTAACTGCTGCGCTTGGTTTTTAAGTGAGGAAACTAATGTTATAAGGAACGGGATACCTTAATTACTCTTAAACTTTTTTAAAGGCTTAAAATTGTAACAATATCGAGGGAAAATTGTAATATCATATTGGAATATTTATAAAATCGTATTACTTATAGAATTGCAGTATTAATCGAATCTGCACCGGGATGTTGTGATACCATCATATCGGGTGATTCTGTCCCTCTGGACTGCACCGTGTCGTCGTTTAGCTTTGGATAAATCCGAACAGACATCAAGTTTCTTGCCTGCAAACTTTTGGCTATAAAGTGTAAATTCAGCGTTGGGAAATGTTTCATAACTTATAAAATAATAATCTTAACAACATAAAATGTGTTTGTGCCACACGCTTAAAGTGTGACTGTATGAGGTTTAAAAGAACAGCAGCAAAAAAAAAAAAAAAAACTCTGCATGCATAAGGTTTAAATATCCGTTACGGTGTGAAAAGTGTGTGTGTGTGTGTGTGTGTGTTCTCTTTGTGTTATGGGAATTTACCAGATGTACTGAGACATTGCCAAAAACACTTTGGGGTCAGGGGTAGCTCAGTGGTTAAGGCATTGGACTACGGTTCGGAAGGTCCCAGGTTCAAGTCCCACTACCACCAAGTTGTCCCTGTTGGGCCCTTGAGCGAGGCCCTTAACCCCAACTGCTCAGATGTATAATGAGATAAAAATGTAAGTCACTCTGGATAAGGGCGTCTGCCAAATGCCTAGATGTAGATGTGGTACAGAAATGGAAAAGTTCACGCTGTATTAGGGGCGATCTTAATGTTTTTTTTTTTAATTAAAGTTGAGGAACCAGTTTGTTGAAGGCCCTTTGCTATTCCAACATGACGCTGCCCCAGTGGACAAACACACGACGATAAAGACCTGGTTCGACAAGTTCGTTGTGGAAGGATTCGCCCGGCCCGAACACAGAGCCCTGACCTCAACAGCATCCAGCACCTTTGGGATGAACTTGAGCGGAGATTTCGGAGATTTTCTCGTCCAACATCAGTGTCTCACCTTATAAACACTATAGAGTGAATGGACACGAATTCCCACAAACAGCCCAAAACGAAATGGAAGCTTCATAAACAACACGAAAATGAAACGAAAGCTGCGAAACGAAAGAGGACCGAGTCCATATTGAGGTGTAGATACAGTATGGGATAAAATGTCACATATAATGTCACTGCAGGTTTGGGGGATACATTCGTCCAGCTAGTGTATCTACAAGATGTGTGTGGTATTTCTATGTAAATCAAAATGTATTGTTATTATTCTTTAAATAGAAAAACCCCACAGTGCCTCCTGTCCTGAACATTTCCGTGTTTGCTCTTCTCTGACTAAACTCAGTTTCACTGTTTAGTGTATTTAGATGAACCTGAGAATTCCTCCAGCACTTTAAACACGACTCTCAGGATCTCATCTGAGCTAAATAACTACTAGTCATGTCACAGTGTTACTGTAGCTGACTTTAAAACACTACCTGTGTTAAATAAACCAGTTGCGGGTGTTAATGGAGAGAGTTAATAGAGCAGTACTGTACCGTGTTGTGCTCCAGCAGCCGGCTTCTCTTCAACTCATTCCAGTTACATCAGATTCCCAGCGTCAGTGTGACGGCAACAAAGAGCTTCCGGGTGAAACACAGGAAACACAATGGTTCCGGATGCGCTGGATTCGACGAACGCAGTCGAAATAAACCGCATTAAACTGGGCGTTTAATTTAGGTTTCACATTTAAATCATATCCTGAATTCCTGTGTTGTTCCTATGTAAATGAAATATAATAATAAAAAAAACATTTCCGTTTATCGTTCGTTTAAAAAAACTCAGATTCTCTTCATTTTTATTATTTTTATTTTTTTAATGAGTGCAAAAGGTCAGGTGTGTACATATTTATATGCCATATGTTATAAATATTTTTTTCTCTAACGCGCAAGCAACCGGTTCGTACTTCCCACTCGGAAACGTTTTGCGAGAGCACCAGTCGCGATACGGTGACGTCACTTCAATATGGCGATGCTCGTGGTGACGTAAGAACAGTGATATTGAAATAGAAAGTAAACTTTGCACCAACCAATATATATATATATATATATAATAATTATTTTAAGTCATACAATCGATAAAAAATAGTGTTAAACATTTCAGAACACACGATTTAAAATTCCCTCTTCTTTAAAAAAATTTAAAGTTTAAAATATTAAATTAAATGATATCCTTCCAATAAACTGCTGCATTTAAAATCAAATTATGAAAATATGCCTTGTCATCTATGTCAACCCTCATCCGAAGATACAGAACATATTTTTTATATATATATAATTTTTTTACATGCAATTATTCTCTCTCTCTCTTTCTGGAAAGCACTGCAGAACTGGCTGGAAGAAAAGGGTGTGGTAGATGATCATTTCGCATATACTTTACAAAATATTGTGTACGGGATAACCAAAGAGTGCTCTGATGTGTGTGATCTGATTAATAATATTATATTGTTAGCAAAATACTATATTCATAAATGTAGATGTCTTAAATCTCCTCCTCTGTTTATGATATTAAAAAATGTTTATGTTTATTAAAACATATTTTTTCCCTCAGATTTTCTTAGTAAAACGGAAAACCGAAATGCACTAAAATTGTTTAAATGGCTTCAAATGTGTAATCTATTGTATGCTCTTTATTATTTTTATGTTTTATACTTTTGGAAATGGTTGATTTTTCAGCTGGATTTATTTTGAGCACATTGTGCTGAGCCCGTTTCTCTGTTTTTGTATACAATTGATTCTATTTTGTTGTATGCACATTTTGTACTTTAATAAAAAAAAATAAAAGAAGAATTTCACTTGACTAGACTAGCAATAAAACTAAGTTAAAACAAAAAAGACGTAAGAACAAGAAATAATATGATTTAATAAGGTTTAAGTTTTTAACAGTCACTCGATGGTTATTTATTTTTATTTTTTTTTTTACTTATATCGATAAACAGTCGTATATTTATTTATTTTAGAAGAGTCAGCATCTCGTAATTCCCACACGAAAATGCTGCTTCGCGAGAGCTCCTTTCCTCGTCGCTATATTGTGACGTCACTTCAAGATGGCGACGCTAATAGTGACTCAAACGTAAGCGCAAGAAATAATAGCATGATTTAATAAGGGCTTAGAAAATGTAAGAGTCACTCTAGCGTTTATGGGTTTTTTTTTAAATCTCAAATCGATAAATAATGAGTGATGAATGATAATTAGATTTTGCCATTTTTAAACATATGACTCGTTGTCTGTGCACAACCCTTGAATGATCACATTCACTTTAAACATAAATGAAACGCCAAACAAACCAATCTGTATAATTCTCGATTCTTACACGGCTAATAGCGATCACATATCATTTGTTTCCGATTTCTGTGTCTCATTTCGTCACGAACGTTATGTATGTAACTGAGGCGTTATTTTACAACTTCACCGGCAGATGGCGACATTCTCTACGCAGAAGCAATTCCTCTAACTGCAGATTTTCTGTAGCCAACCTGTTTGTATTTCACACTGCATCACACAATGAATGCATTAGTGGATTATGACTGTGACAGTGAGGACAGTTTAGAATCAGAGGATGCACTTCCCGGAAAAAGTGTTCGTTTAGCTAAGAAGTCTGAAGAAACAAAGAATCAAAGCTTTCCATTAGACGTTAAGAGCCCGAGTCCAGACCCCCGTCTCTACACGGCCGAATCAGAAGAGGATAAAACCCCGTCAGGTTCAAGGTGGCCTGGGTCAGCATGCACTCTATTACAAACTCCTACATGTTTGAAAAGACCCCAGGTCACTCCGGGTGGACTGAGACCGTACGTGTCAAAGAGACAGAAGGTGATCTCGCCACCTGATCCAGCAGCAGCTCAGCTCACGCAAACCTCACCTGAACTTCAGGGTACAGACCTGCAGCGTCTCTCAGAGGTGTCCGAGACGGTGAGACCGTTCCTCGGCAGGAAACCCGCGAGAGGAGAGCTGCCCCGGCGTGTTCAGCATCAGCTCCAGGCTCATCGGGGTCCGGTGAACACGGTGCGGTGGTGCCCGGTGCCGCATCTCAGCCACCTCCTGCTCTCGGCCTCCATGGACAAGACCTTCAAGGTGAGAGCGTGCCTTCACACCAGTCAGGCTTGGGTTCTTCGCTTTTATAAACCTTTAAGAAATGAAAAGTTTATTTAGACTTTGGTATATCTCGGTTTGTGAATATTTGTCTCTCTTTTGGCTTCCACATTAAGCTCTGCAGTAGAGTTTCAAAATCATTTGCTTTAAGTTCAATATACAGTTAATGAAAACAGGACCCAGCTGCCATCATGGCTCTGATTTTTGGCAAGATAGGCAGTTTTGTGCCTGTGCATCCCTTTTTAATGCTGCTGTGGAATGACTGTGTTCATGCAAATGATTGTGTGTGTTTAACCATGATGGTAGGATTTCTTTCAGGTCGCTTGTGATGTTGTGAGCCTTCAGGCAAGGAAATTCCGTCACTATGACCTGAACAAGGCTCTTCAACTGCCATCACTCTCAAAGTATTTGCATTAGGACCCAGGAGACGCTTCCACCCCCTGACCGCTTATTTATGAATGGTGCATAAATACCAGAAAAATGCAAGTTTGTTTAGGTTTGTGTGTGTGTGTGTGTGTGTGTGTGTGTGTGTATTTACATGTAGCTTTGTTCCTGCATTAGCTACCTCGTACATCATTACTGATCATTAAAAATACTCATTTTAAAACTGTTTAATCCAGACATGCTTTGAAAATCAAACATAAATCTAAGTCCCATGAAAAGTTGAACAATGCGACTTGTCTTGCTGATGATGTCACACATGATCCCGAGTGCAGACACCAGACTGAATCCTCGTCAAATACACAGCGTCAACTTGCTCCAGACATTAGTACAAGCTGTTTATTTATAAACGAGGCGTCCTGGAGTGTGTGTGTGTGTGTGTGTGTGTGTGTGTGTGTGTGTGTGTGTGTGTGTATGCACGCGTGCGATGCTTTTCAGGAACGACGGGGTGAGTGAGACAGGTCCACTCTGACACGCACTCTGCATCCTGTCCTGTGGTTTAGAAGAAGCTGTGCTGCCACGCGACCTTTTTGAGTAATCACATCTGTAAATATTCATGATCGGGCTTTTTCGGGTTGTGCAGGGGACATCAGCATCGCTCCCACGGCGCACGTGCTCAGAGAACGAGCAGAGCAGATGGTGTGATTTATGCGCGAGGCGCTGCTGGGGTGCAGGATCATTTGCAGTCGGTGCAACTCATCCAGTTTCTTCTCATTACTCACTTCATCCCTGAACTGTACTAATTAGTGTGCAGTCTGATTAGTGCTAAATTAACGGCCCTGTGGTTCCCAGTAATGAATGAAACGCTCACTGTGTGCACACGGCCATTGAAGCGGTTTTATCTGACCGTTCTGTATTCGCCACTGAAGGTCAGCACTTTGCAGTTGATCGTTTGTTTTGGTTTTATTTAAGGATAAGCACCGCGACGTTAACGTGCGTAATTACATAAGCTTTTAAAAAACCAAGTCAAGCTTCGAGTTGGACGTAACGTTTGGAGAAACAGTCTCACACTGATGAGCTTCTTCTGCTTTTGCACTTATTTAAACAGCGTTCTGTGTGTCATCACAAAGTCTGTCGTGGTAAACAGGAAGTGCAGCATTATAATGATCACGGGTTCACTGATATGTTTTTTCATAATCGTTAACAGAAACAATTCAGTCACCTAAATATCAGATCATAGTGATGAAATGAAATAACTCACTCGTATAAAACATGATCGAGTGGTTGGCTGGGGGCGGAGGTGGTCATGTCCTCTACATGTGTGGAGATCTCAACTCCGCAGTCAGGACTTTTCTGGCTGGGTTCAGTTGTAAAAGGCTTTTCAGGGGCAAAGTGTTCAAGTTCTGTGTTACTGATCTGAAGCTCGGAGGTCCGGCGCCAACCTGCCAATGTTCTTGAGCGAGGCCTTTAACCCTGTGTGCTCCAGGGGGCGCTGTATCCTAGCTGTCCCTAACTGGAGGTGTGAAAAACCATTTCACCGGGAGGTAAACGGTGACAAGAGGGACAGGAATCACCAAGGATCAGCTGCTTCGGGATGATCCAGATATTCGCGCTCCAGTTCGACTTGTATTGTGATTCTCTACAGATCACAAATTTATAAATGCATATCTTGATCCATATACTTTTTTGCATTTAGTAACAATTATGAATTTGGAAAATCATTTGCTCTTACTACACAGAATGCTGCGCTGCCTGCGCGTGTGAATGGTTCACTGCACCACCTGCAGGCTTTTAGAGGAACTGCAACATTTTATCACCTCCAGTACAGCGGTACATCAGCATGCGCGTTTAATCCGTTCAGGAGGCGAGTTGTTAAGGCGAAATCTCGTATTGTGAAGCGGATTTTTCCGCTGCATGATGTAAATGCAGATAGTTTCCAACACTATAATGATATTATTGAAAAACATTTAGAAAAGACATGAAGTAAATGAAGTAAAATAGGAAATAAATAGACATTAAATCTCACTTAACCTTAATTTATGATTCCGCTCGACACCGGCTGCTTGAGAAAACAAACTGAAAGCGGCTCCCTTTTCTTCCTGCTACCGTCCGAGATAACATTCCTGGGACCCGCGGTGCTACGTCTTCATAAACAACACATGTAAAATCTCTTAGCTTGGCTTTGCACTGACACAAAGTAGTTTCAAACGAGTTTAATAATTCGTAAGCCGAGGCACCGCTGTACGATCTACAATCTGATGTACGGAATGTAAATTAATAAAAATGTTTAAACGAAAAAGGAGTTTGGAGTCGGTGTGGCGATGCAGGAATCGCCACACAAAAGGATCGCATTACGTCAAAGATTCGATTTAGTTTTCTCGTCTCTGTGTGACAAATAATTAACTCTTCAAGTTTAATGAGCGCCGATCGGAGTCTGATTCTGGATTCTGCAGTTTGTAAAGCAGTACTTTATGTTCTCCACTGAAGGGCAGTGTTCCTCCGTGGCTTTGATTTGAGCCAGAACTAGTTCAGGATGAGGAAGATGATGATGATGAAAATGTAAATGAGTGTTCACCAGGTTCATACAGACAGCAGGTGAAAAACAGTAAGCAAAGGTTTCTAAGACACTTACTGTTTTTTTTTTTTTTTAAATCTAAAGTCTTAGCTGGTTTTAATTCTCCTGATCGTACGGATCTTTGCTATAGTTTGCGCCGCGACACGTGAGCGCATCGTTGCTGTTTATTTTCCGTCTCAGACTCTATCGAGGTCTCGTTTGTTCCTGTCCTTCTTGATAAGAGCTCTGCTGCGTCCTGCGATGCCGTGTCTGTGCTGCGCGCCGTTCGATAATGAAATTCAGGGAAAGAAATGGATGAGTCTCTTAGGGAGCTTCAGAGCTGCATTCTGCTTGTTAAATGAGAGCACATCATTAGTTAGGCCGTACATCTGACAATACATCCCCGCGGGCACGCACGCCGCCGAGGACTGGCAGGAGAAAATTGGCCTTCACTCCTCTAGCTGCTGGCTTTTGAGAGGTTTAGTTACTGGGCTTCGTTAAACTGAAGATAAACAAAGCCTCCTGTTTGGCTCAGGCTTTAATTGGATTTTTGAAAGAAATAATCATCTCTTTTGTTGTATTTCACGTTAGACTTTTATAAATAAGAAGACATCACATAAATAATTTGACAGCCATGGCATACCATGTGGATATATTTTTTGTTTCCTTTTCAAAATGACTTCTTCTTTACTTCGGGCATCAAGATGTTCAAGATCTCTGACATGTTTGTGAAGTCATTAGGAGCTGCTAATCAGGTTACTGTAATTATGGATTTTTGTTCTTTATATCAGGATTAGAAACGTTCACTAGCGTCCAAAGTCTGCGTTCGATTGTGGCGTGTAGTTTGGGGGATTTGCTGTTTCAGCCCTGGGGTGCAGCTGGTATGAGGGGAAAAATATCGATTCAGTTACGCATCATGATTCTTTTACGTTGTAACCATTTCCCCCTACAATGAGAACCTCTCTTGTTGTTGTTGTTGTTTCGGCTGTTCTCGTCAAGTGGTTGCCACTCTGGATCATCCAAAGCACTTAACTTGGCACAGGTTTTATGCCCCTAATGATGCAACACTACCGTTATTATCCAGTCTCTGGGTTGGATGGGTTGGGATTCGACCTCTGCTCTCCCGGAACCCCGAGCCAACAGTACCGCTGTGAAGACCTCCATAACCTTCATAAATGCACATTTCTCCTTTTTTTTGATGATGCTGTATCAAATGAAAGTTGAACTAGCTATTAAAGTTCTTTGGTTAGTCGTGTATTAATGTCTGTTCTCGTTGAACACAAATAATTAATTCATCACAGTCGCATACGTTGATCAGCCAGCTGCTGCTCTACAACGAGTCTCTTTTTCTGATGATGAATAATGGATGAGAATCCCGTCAGAGAGCAAAATGATTAACGATGCACAGCGAGACGTTCCAGTTCGTCTGGATTGACTGGAGCAAAACATGACGGCGCTGTTACTGAGGAAATCTCATTGTGTGGAATTTCAGGAGAGATGTGTACCAAGTTCAGTGATGTGAATTTAACGCTCAATTAGGCGAGTTCAGTATCATTAGTCGGAATTAGCAAAGAAAGAACATCGCTTGAATTAGCGCCTAAAAGAAGCTTATTTTATCATTTGTTAAGGCATGCTGTTACTATCCCACTGTTTAGTTCATACTTTATTTGTCTCATTTACATGTGAACTACGGTCTTCACGTATACGCTGGCTGCAACGTCGCCCTGATACAGCGCCCCCTGGAGGAGACAGGGCCAAGGGCCCAGCCTGGTGGAGCTGGGGCTCGAACCGCCGACCTTCTGATCAGTAACCCAGAGTTCTAAGCCAATGAGATCCCACTGCACCAAAGCACTGTTACAGGCCAGGTTTGATGGAAACTCTGGAGAAAATGCCTCACAGCACATCAGCTCACTCCGCTCAATCGTTTCAGTCATCCAGCCATGCTCTCAGTATCCATCAACTCCGTCTGCGTCAAGCACGATTCGGGTCGAGGCCGTGCAGGGAGATGCATTACTTGTCTGATCTCACCTGACTAGTCGTGTCAGACGGGATGTGATTGTGTTCTAGTGTACTGTACATGTGAGGAGTCTTTCACAGCCGTGTCTCTGCAACATACAATAACAGCAAGATACATTTCTTTGTTTTCGATATAAACTGAAGACATCCGAGTTTGAAATTTACGGATGAATATGAAAAGACATGGAAACCAGGACTTGTCGTCTCATGGGCAGAAGACTGAAGGCGTAAAAGTGATTGACTTTGTGCACGGTACGGCGATGAGACTGTTAGCCGCAGAAAAATCCCGGCTGACGATTTACATCTGACCTTTGAAAATCAGCGTTGATGACGTGCAGAAGAGACGCATCCATCCAACTCGGCTGCGAGTACAGTCCTGACCTCGCTCCAAGACGTTTCCGCATGTTCAAGCCGTTAAAAGAGTTCCTGGGAGGCCGGCGTTTCAGACATGAAGCAGGAAGTCTGGTCCTGGCTCCGGCGTACTGAGAAAACGTTCTACACTACTGGTATCCAAACCCCAATTTTTATTTGGTCTCATTTGTTTGAAATGCAATCTCTTTATTCATGTACAAACCGCGTCGTGCTGAGAGATGGCGAACGGTACGATCTCTTGCTGCGAGAATTCCTAGGAGGAAAGAAAGAAACATGTCACGTTTATATGAAAGATGTGGTGCAGAACATCACTGGCTGTGGGTGAGTACAGCAGAGTACAGCGTGTTCGGTTCATGTCTGGTCTGTTCTGATGATCTGTCGGAAGTTATATTGCTTGCAGATCAAAACATGAACCAGGCTGGGTGGATCAATATGTTTATTCGTTGCAGGCGGTGATGAAATGTCTTCAACAAACGTGTCATTTGTAGCAGTTCACAGCTGTGATGTTACTCAGGATGGTATCTGACAAACAAACATCGCTAGATAAAATCAGACCGTAGCAGTACAGCATCAATCAGTCGAGCTCCAGACCAGACTGGGCAGACTCCGAGGTGTGTGTGTGTGTGTGTGTGTTTAAAACGTGTGAGGAGCAGCACAGACTCAGACAGCATTGTGTACAGTGGATTGGAAGGAGAACAACAAATGTGATGAAAAACACCACGATCCTGTCCGTATATACCCTGTCCCCCCCCCCCCGGTGTATGTCCCATCAGTGGAGCATCTTCAGTCGATGACATTTTCACCTGACAGCATTGACTCCAAGAGTTAAAAGTTACGAAATGACGTATGTGATTAAGTTTTATACTACATGTTCTGCCGGAGAATCATCTCTGATCTATATACGGCTAATATGAAATGTCTCCGAAGGCATGTCTCTATTTTTGACGCAGGCACATGAACATCTGTTTAATATAAAGTCTTGGGGACAAACATCAATCTGATTATCACTCCGAAGCCAAGATCTCATCAAAGCAACATGTTAAATAAGGATATTAACCATTAACAACATCTCTCTGTGGTTGAAGGTTTGGGATGGTGCAGGAAGTGGGCGGTGCCTTCAGACTTACTCCGCCCACTCCGGGGCTGTACGAGATGCCAGCTGGCTGCCGTGCGGACGACGCCTCCTTTCTGGCTCCTTCGACAACACGACCTGTGTGACAGATTTGGAGACGAGTAAGTCATGTGATCCGTCTGTCTCCATGCTCTCAGGGATACTGCACGGGGGGGCGGTAGGTGGCAGCTTTCCGGTTCCTGGGTGTTTACCAAAAGAAAGACCTGACCTGGAGCACAACCACCTCGGGGCAGGAGGCACAGCAGCGGCGTTACCTCGTGAGGATCCTCTGGATGAACAGTTGGCCTGAGAAACTGTTGGTGTCCTTCTACCTCTGCTCCATAGAGGGCGTGCTGACCCACTGAACAGACAGACTGATGTAAATATGTCTGTGTTACTCGTGCAGGCAGAATGTTTTAATCCCCTCCTTTTGTTTTTATCTGGATAGTTTAAATAGTTATATGACTAATTTTATATGACTTTATATTTGGTAACATCACCTTCATTTATTAACTGAAATATTTAAGTAAATGATCTTTTTTTAATGTGTTATTATTATTTTTTTTGCGTTGCTGTGTTCAGGTGGCGTTTTACTTTGTCCCAGCTAACACGGGTATCACACCAGTACGCGATCGCATTCAATTCCTTTGTACTAATACAATGAGATTAAAATGAACCTCGAAAAACAGCAGTTCTCGCCCCGCTGCCCTGCACATTTGAGTGTTTTCCGAGCTCCAGCGGCCCTGATTTCACTAATCAGCTAATGAACAGGCTCTTCTGAATTAAAGTGGGTGTGGTAGAGCAGGGAGAACACTAGAATATGGACCGTGGTTGGGATCCACTGCGGTGAGAAATAAAGAAACTTCAGACAGATCAGACGGTGAACATTAGTGCTACTGAATCAGAGTGAATCGAAAAATCTCAATGGGCAGAAATCCAGAGTGCATCATCGTTAGTCTGTGTGTAAATTCCAGCTATTTAATCGATGCTTCTGTGGATTCACCAATTATTAACCTAGAATAGACAGTACAGACAAATGTTTAATTAACAATTAATTAATGTAACCGATAACTAAGCTGTACATATTTTTTTTTCCAAACTGATTTTTTAAATCATTCCAGTAAACAGATAATAATATTTCATGCTTGTAATGATTACTCCTGGAGTTTTAGATATCAGACAGACACCTGTTGTTATAAACTAGTTTCCTGTCTCCTGGGAATAAACTGAAGACGGTAGATCACTTCTCTACTTGGCTCTCAGTTTGATTGCGTGTTTATACACAAATATTATAGTCAGACTTGGTGTAGTAATTATGTGAGGTGCATTGTTTTATTTTCTTTCTTTTATGATGTCTGTTTTTAGGTCAGGTGGTTGCGCGGGTGGATAACCAATTCAAGGTGACGTGTCTTGCCGTTCAGCCCACGGACCCCGCTCTGTTCCTGTGTGGGGGGTTCAGTCCTGAGGTCAAGGCGTGGGATTCCCGAACCTGTAAGGTAGGTTTGATTTTTAAAAATGTTCAAAATATTCAATTCAATACAAAGATTTGTTTGGTAGTGTTTGGTCTTAGGTGTTTATTTTCACGAGTTAATAACTACATACTGTACAGCATGTCTATATTCTATTTCTCCTATTACATTTAGGAAACGTGAGATGGCATGAAAGTCACTCATTATTTTTGCTGCCACAATTTGAAATTGCAGCGCGGGCGAAAACGCGCGGGTTGGAAAAATACCAGACTGTCTTAAGGGACGAAATGTCCCTGCGGCCCAGATCGACTAAACCTGCACCTGATGAATGAAAATGAAACGTCTCCTGAAGCTCCTTAAAAGGACGTTCGCTGCGTGTCGCATCTTCAGATCAGTTTACTTTCCTTTCATTTCATCAGGGCCTCCTCTCGGCACTTTGTAAGCACCAGGTTCGTTTTTAATTATCCTGCCAATTACGCTGATATGATGGACAATTAATTGAATGCGATATCCTCATAATCAGTTTACTCTCAATTACACTTTCCCGCTACTCCGTAGGCAGAATCATGCACAAGATGACATTGATAAATAACATTGTGTGCATAGAAACGTGCACGTGCCTGCTTTACTCACACTAGCACGCGTGCACATTATCGGTTGATAAATGAGACCTCTAAGTGCTCCTGCTGGAATGTTAATATAAATTGTTTAACAAGGTTTTCTGATCCCAAGTCACCAATGTGAGAAAGGGTTTTCAGGGGGCGGAAAAGTGTTTTTTAAAGGTCAGCTCAGTTTAAAAACCTGGTCTGGAGAAAAAAAGAAAAAAAAAGAAAAGGCCAACGCACACGCACAAACCGTAAGAATCTAAATGATCTTGAAATGCTCTTTATGAGGGAGTGTTCAGGGCAGAGATGTTGCAGCGATATTTCCCGTCTCCGTTTGTTCAGATGGTCCGAGTGTACAAGGCTGGGATTCAGCAGACGTTGGACATCCTGTTTCTGGGTGAAGGGAAAGAGTTTGTGAGCAGCACCGACGTGGTCAGTCGAGACTCGGCAGATCGAACCCTCATCGCCTGGGACACGGTGACCACCGCCAAAATCTCCAACCAGATGTTCCACGTAAGAAACTTCACATTATGCAGTACATTATCTTAATGAACCGTGTTGTTTTTCTCGTCCTCAGAAACAGTTGAATTCCGAGTGCGGTGCTGTGGACAAAAACTCAAATGAAAAATGTTCAACAATTTTTATTCGACAGTGAGAATATTGGACTTCATTAATCACTCGCCGTTTTTGCATCAGTTTACATGAATTAATTACGCTGGTTTTACACTGACTTCCACTCGCTACACCAGAGATCAGATCCACATGATGCGTCACTTAATGGAAAGCAAATGTGTGAAGCAAACCGATCTACAGTATATACGCTCTAGAAACGCCGTGTCCGGTGCTGATGTGCGTCGTCATCTGTGCTTGTACTGTTGTAGGTCAGATCAGACGCAGACTTGCAGCTTGTCGTTTTTTCCTCTCTGTTTATCTCGGGGTCAGTTTCTTTCTTGCTGCCAGATTTTGACCCATTTAAGTCGGTTCTGAACCCTGCAGCCAAAAGTGCTCACTAGTTAAAAACTCTCATGTCTGGCCCCAACAGCTCTGGCACAAAATGAAGCCCGGAAAATAAATTCCATTACCATCTCTGTGGATTAACCTCTTTTCAAACGTAATCAATGGTTTTTAGAAGCTGACACCATGCAACACCTTCGGCTAGTTAGCTAAGCTAAGCTACACTGACGCTCAAATGTTTGGTTCACTTGGAGATTTCTATGTTTTTGTCTAGTGATTTATTTTCTACATTCTACAACAATACTGAGGATTTTATATGGAATTAGGTCATTATGTAACAACAACAACAACAACAACAGCAGCAGTAACAGTCAGTTACGACATGAAGGTCGGCTGTTTCCTACATTTCCTACAAGAACAGCATTGTGTGTCGAGTGTGTTTGTAAACCCCATCGAGCTCCACGATGAAACCGTCTCTCATGAAGACCTTCCCAGGAAAGCGAGACCAAAACTTACTGCTGCAGAGGAGACGCTCATTTAGAGTCACCAGCCTCAGAAATCACCAATGAACCTCAAGCAGCACCTCAGATTAGAGGCGTTATGAAGCTTCACAGAGCAGAAGGAGCAGATCTACATCTCAATATCAACTGTTCAGAGGAGATGATTGTGTGTTTTATAGAAACACCTTCAGTGTTGTGTTACAGTGTAGAGAGAAATAAACATCAGCAACGAGCATGGAGTTAGAGAGGGGTGTACAAACTTTTGAGCGGCTGTGTGTCGCACATGTTAGTTAGGAGAGTTTTTTTTTTTTTTTAAACGTCATTAAAATCATTTTACACCAACCAGAAAATCCTACAAATGAAGTGTCAGATTAATCTCTTCTGTTACTCTTCTGGATAAAACAAACCGCTGTTAAAATATATGAGCATGTTGCTTTTGTTTACGCGGCAGGAGCGATACACCTGTCCCAGTCTGGCCGTGCACCCACACGAGGACGCCTTCGTAGCTCAGACCAACGGAAACTACATCGCACTCTTCTCGTCCCAGAGGCCGTACAGGATGAACAAGAGGAAGCGATATGAAGGACACAAGGTTAATAAGTTCTCCGCTTGCTCCAGATCTAAGTGCACTGAGTTACCACTGATTCAATACCAGACTTCATTTCTTTCTGTTTTAATGTCAGTTATTAAAATGAAAACAACAGAATCACAGCTGTGACGCTCATCTCGTCCGCGTCTGATTTTGAACACGCTAACTGTTTACGCTGTAGGTGGAAGGCTACGCAGTGCGGTGCGAGTGCTCCTCAGATGGAACCGTACTGGTGACGGGGAGTTCTACAGGCTCCGTGCACTTCTATGAGTTTCAGAGTACACGGAGCGTACTCACACTCCACGCTCATCAGCAGGCGTGTGTGTGTGTGTCCTGCCACCCTGTAATACCTGCTGTGGTTGCTACGTGCGACTGGGGAGGAGAGATCAAAATCTGGAACTGACAACCTTAAGGACGACTTTTGCTATTGAATTGTATTATTAACAACAACAAAAAAGAGAATAAAATTGTATTGTTTTATAAATGTCTTATGTGAGTATGTGCAGATGTCTACTCAACGTTTTTCAAACCTGGGGCTTTGTCCACACCTACAGTAGTATTTTTTCAAATGAGGTTTAAACGAAGATTAAAATCATGCTTTCAGAGCAGATATAACCCTAACCATAAAGTCATATTGACCAATCAGAAGAATGAAACTAAAGTTTTCACAGAGTTCGTCACACCACACTTGCCGTGTAGTCCAGGTCCGGACCTGAGTCTAGACTTTGAGAAGTTCTTTTATAGTATATGGTTACAGAGGTTTAATCAGAATTGAAATGTTATCCTTTTTAACCATTAAAGAAAATCACACAGGCATTGAATGGCTAAGGAAAAAAAATAAATTAATAGGCTAATCAAGCCCACCGACCCCAACAATTAAAAACCTCACTCAGTTTTTAATCAGGTAAAAAAATTATAAACAATATTAATAGTGATTTTAGTTTTCTAAAGCAGCTTTTTGGGCTTTTTGTGGGCCTCATTACGAGTTGCAAGGATGAACCTTGTTTCTAGATTCCCATCATATTACGTACAGTTCCACAAGACACACTTCCATATGAGCTCGAACAGTCAGTGAATAAAATGTTCTCAACAAAAATACTGGTGTTTCAGGTCTCATTCAGAAGACTCATTCAGCAGATTACATACAGCACACGCTTCTCCATAAGTATTGGAACGACGAAATGCCAAGAAATGCCAATTCTTGAGATTTTTTATTTTTTTTGCTGTTCTCTAAAGACATTTCGATCTGACTTTCAATCAAGCTTTCATTTACAGATACAGTGGAACCTTGGATTACGAGCATAATTTGTTCGGGAAGTGGGCTCGTATTCCAAAACACTCGTAAACCAAATCAAATCTTCCCATAAGAAATAATGAAAACTCAAATAATTCGTTCCACAGCCCAAAAAAATAAATACAGAAAAAATTATTAATACAATATATAAAGTAAAAATAAAACAAATTAACCTGCACTTGAAAAAAAAAAAAGTTAAAATAAATCCCAACAGATAAGTGTTTCCGTTTGTGTGCGCAGGCGCCGTGTATTTGTGTGTGTGTGTGTGTGTGTGTGTGTGTGGAATTAGCCCCTTCCCTCGCCTCGTCTTACGCAGTAAAACTCCTCCTCCCTCCCCCCACCTCGCTTTTTAAGTTTCACAACAAACACACACATAACGGAAACACTTTTAATGGAAAAAAAAAGAAATCTCTCTAATGACACTCGCGTCAGTGCAGACTAACGGAATCACTGCTATAAAGTAAAAAAACTAACAAACAAATGAACCAGCACCTTACCTTTGAAAAGAATCGTGACAGAGCAGAGTTTCTGTGTAGAGCAGTGTGTGTGTGTCGCTGTGAAGCCGGGGAGGGGGAGTGTAAAGGCGAGATAGTGTGTGTGTGTTGGTGTCAAAAAACTCGGCACTCGTAAACCAAGACATGCATGTTTTTCAAGTCAAAATTTATTAAAAATCTTTGCTCGTCTTGCAGAATGCGTAAACCGAGTTACTCGCAATCTGAGGTTCCACTGTATTTACATCTAAATGTGTGATGATTCATGGCACGGTTTTGTTTGAGCACCAATTTCTCATGTAATTTTACTTGTACATGTACACAACCTTTGCTAGTTTTCACACTTTCCCACACACTGCCTTTTTAATAGTTTTTAAATCTATCTGAAAAATAGTTAAGAACAACTTTTGTACTGTGAGGAAAATTGTACCAAATTCAAATTTGATCTGTCACATACACAGTCGTGTGTCAGACGCAGCAAACCTTCGGCTTGATGTTAACGGCCAGCTTAATACTCGTCTCTTCTCTGTTCATTCAGAAATTCAGCATAAATGGAAGTGTGTTGCATATTTTAAAAACCATCAGTCACGTGTGGCTCTTCTCTCCTCTGTTGCTCTGATAAAGAAGCTGAAACATACAGTGATGTCACCTTCAGCTCGTTCCAGTTCCCCAACCGTTCCACTCGGACATCTCCGCAGCCGTTGTCCTTGTCTTCACACATCATAGAGGACGTCACACCCCCATCTACACCTTCGCACCTTCTCTCGACTCACACATCCGCACCCCAGCCATTGTCACTGCCTTCACACGTTAGAGCTTGCACCACACACTCATCCACAGCTTCCTCTCCTCCCCTTCCCAGCTGCCTCGGTCTCTCCATCACAACTGAGCAAGTGAAAAACCAGCTGTGTAAAATTCTGCTGGTCCTGAAGGTTTTAAAAGAATGTGCTAAGCAGCTGTGTGCGCTAGTTCTGGACGTCCTCTGTCCTTGGGTTAGGACTGCACTGGACACTATGCAGTTTGGCCATCAGGACTTTTTCAGGACACTTACACCTGGACAAACAGGACAGCATGGTGAGGATCAATTCAATTCAATTCAATTTTATTTATATAGCGCTTTTAACAATTGACATTGTCGCAAAGCAGCTTTACACAATAAAAAGAAGTAAGTTTGTATGCAATGTGTATGAATCAAAATGATAAGATTGTCCCTGATGAGCAAGCCGAGGGCGACGGTGGCAAGGAAAAACTCCCTGAGATGGTAATAGGAAGAAACCTTGAGAGGAACCAGACTCAACAGGGAACCCATCCTCATCTGGGTGATAACGGAGAGCAGAGAATGATCAGCATAATAATGTGTACTGGAAGTTCAGTGTAACAGGAGATGTGTTAAAATTTAAATTAAAAGGAGTCCAGTTTGTTCCCGGAGGCTCAGGTAGACTGTAGGAGATTCCAGTCCTGAGCTTCATGAGGATCTGAGGATCATGTGTTTTTAAATTATTATTTCACCGTCCAAATGTGTCCTTGAGACCGCTGGATGAAAACAAGCCCATCCCTTTGCAAATGGAGTCATCGATAATAAACTAGATCATGGACTATTTAACTGATAGACCACAGTTTACGCAACATAAGGTCTTTGAAGACTGAAGCACAAATACAGCAGGAGAGTCACACACTCTATTTCAGTTTGAGAAGACTCGGGTCCTTTGGTGTTTGCAGGTCACTTCTCAGTGTGTTTCATCAGTCTGTTTTGACGAGTGTGTGTGTGTGTGTGTCAATAGGCTTAATACGCTGCTCCAGAAAGCAGACTCAGTCATAGGAATCAGTATTGACTCACCAGAGATGGCAGTCAAACTAAGGACACAAAATGCAGACGATTGTGAACAGTGGCTCTCACACACTGTGTTTTTTCTGTACAAAACAAAAGTGCACTTTCAGTAACAGATTAAGACGTGTCCTGTGCTCTGAGGAGCGTTATGGGAGGTCGTTTACACCTGCTCTGTAACGAGTCCCTGCAGGGACGGCGGATCGTCCACCTTCTTGTTCCCGATGAGGACTCAAGTGTCACCGTGTAAATATACCTTTATTCTCTCGGCTGCTGGACGATCTTACACACAGTGTGTACAATATTTACACAAAATTA
This sequence comes from Clarias magur, assembly GCA_013621035.1. Classification (NCBI taxonomy): domain Eukaryota; kingdom Metazoa; phylum Chordata; class Actinopteri; order Siluriformes; family Clariidae; genus Clarias; species Clarias magur. The sequence continues at coordinate 122,029 of QNUK01000633.1, read as the reverse complement.
ATCTTCACATTCAAGACATACGACCTCCTTACAGGATTCTGCGCACTGGTTCATTTCTGGGTGGCGCGCTGGCGCAGCGGTTTGTACTGGGACTCATTAAAGAGTTTAATGGCTGCGGGTTTAAACCACCTCCCATGACGCTCCTCGGTGCAGCGAAACCTGAACTCAGTCTGTTTCTGAAAGTGGACTTTTGTTTTGTAAAGATAACACACAGTGTGCGAGAGAGCGAGTCAGTGTCGTAGTGTCAGTATGGTCTGTGTTTCGTATCCTGTGTTTGATGACAGTCTCTAGTGAGTCAGCACTGATTCTCATGACCAAGACCAAGTTCCTGAGCAGCTTATTAAGCCTATTGTCTTCTCCCACACTCACAGCACGAGCGGCAGAACAGACTGATTAAACACACTGAGAAGAGACCTGCAAACACCCGAGGACCCGAGTCAGGAAACAGAGTCGACTCGCTCCTTTCCTCTGTGTTTTTGCATCAGTCCAAGCCGAAGGTCGAGGGTCGATTCCCTCCTCGAGGTCTGTGTGTGTGTGTGTGTGTGTGTGTGTGTGTGTGATTGTTTGTGCTGTACTGCATTGGCACCACACCCAAGTTGTACCCCGCCTTGTGCCCCCCAGACCTCCCATGACTCTGAACAGGATAGCTGGAATAGAGAATCAGCGCGTGATTCATTTCTCTACATGTGTATACAGTGCATGTAGTACTTCTCTATATTTGTTATACTGTATTTTTGGGAACTTCACGTGTCTGTTTTAGCTTCACTGCTGTTTAATGTCTCACTGAGTTATTCAGTGCTGCTGCAGAACTGCAGATTCCCTCAGGATTAATAAAGACTCGTCTCATCTCACCTTATATTAGGAGTCGCCACATTTTATTCTTATTAGTCTGTGATAAACCCTCCAGTATACGACTTGAATCGGTTTGCTTTACTCCATGACTCAACTCATAAAATTCTACCCCTCTTATTCCTGCTTATTCTAAGGTGAGGGCGCTCTGGGGCATTTCCTCGGGTCAGAACCAAATCGTCCAAAAACGATCACTTTCCAAGTTTTGTCTCATGTTCATGAAAATCGAGCAGGTGCTGAAACACTGCATGGGTTACGTGCTTTAATGCCCCTAAACACATGATTCAGGAAACCATCCGATATGGGATGGACCAGAAAATTCCTGAGAGTCAGAAATTCACAAGAATTAAATGCAGCTTGGACGGATAGAAACATGGCTGGATTTGATAGGATCGTACATAACCATCCTTACTGAATGAACTCTTTAACTTGGTTATTGATTTTATTTGGGTATTATAAAAATGAGCTCAGTAGTGATCCACATTATTAGCTCGGTTAAACTCTGATATTACTGTATCATCTCCACCATATTCACACATTACTTATCTTCCTTAATATTCTGTAATAAATATTCTGGTAGAATAATATATATATATATATATATATATATTTCCCCTAAGAAACAAATTGGATTTAGAGATATAGTGTGTTAAGCATCATGTATTGGACTCAATGCTTTTTTTTTTTTTTTTTTTTTTACATCTAAATTTGAACTGGGTCCTTATCTTGGGGAAAACAAGGTTTTATTATTCAGAAATCTCCAAACAATTATTGCAGCAGCTGAGGAAAGCAACATTAGAGATGGTGAAAAAAACATGCGAGTCTTTGGCCTTTTAAAGTGCTCTGTACTCATCCCATACTACTATCTTTTAAACATCTTAATGCGTTAGCAACTTTAATTATGCACAAGATACTTTCCAACAAAAGTGCCTGTACTGACTATAACTATAACCGTAGTCGATGAGAACAAGTGCCGTCATTACCAACAGTTTCTTTATTCTTCAAATTTCTCATCTACTGTATAAAACGTTGACCGCTGGATGTGCAGTTATAAACAATAACCAACATCAAGCTAGAAAATCACATCGTGGACAGGCCATTAAGTGGCGAATGCAAAAAGCCAAACAGCTAAAGCAAACTGAAACACGTTAAATGATGGTAAAGGTAACGGGTTTATTGTCACATTTTGTGCACAATTTGTAAATATTAACCAGAATGTGCAAGTGAGACCTGACCATCACACCTACTGTATATGTGCTTTTTGAACTTCCTGATCATATCCTGCATTTGCAGTTCTAACAATCTCCACTTTTCAGTACCTTTTAAAAGTGTTACAGGGGATTTGTGCTCGTTTATCCACAAAAATGAGGTTAGTGAGGTTAAGGGTGTCGTCAGTGTTCCAGGTTTTCCCAAAGGTGTTTAGTGTGCTGGCGGCCCGGCGGCATAGCGGTTAGCATTGTGACCTCGCACCTCCAGGGTCAAGGGTTCGATTGATTGCTTGGTGGGTTTCCTCTGGGTACTCCAGTTTCCACCCACAGTCCAAAGACATGCAGAGCAGGCTAATTAGCGTTCCCCAAATGACCTGTAGTGTGTGTGTGTGTGTGTGTGTGTGTGTGTGTGTGTGTGTTTATTCCCTGCAATGGATTGGCACCCTGTCTAGGGTGTACCCCGCCATGTGCCCCAAGTCTCTTATGAGACTCCCCTATGGCTCTGTATAGACGATGAATGAATGAATCACCTGCTTGAGGTCAGGGTCGTGTGAAGGTCATTCACATACTTTTACTACAACCTTGGCACGCAGGGGCATTATCTTCCTTGTACAGAGGGACATCCTATACAGTTTTGGGGAAGGCAGAGCTATGGATGTGATGGTCAGGTGATCACAAACTTTTGGTTGTTGAGTTTATTCATGGGCTATTATTATTATTATATTATTATTATTATTATTATTATTATTATTATAATACCTTAGTAAGATATACTGTAGTGTCAGGAAGAGCATCCGGCGTAAAATCTGTGCCAAATTGTTGTGTGGATCAGTAGGTCGACGGTGGTGATCCCTCAATGGGAACAGCCAAAAGAACAACAACATCTACTGTAGCTATCATCAGTTTGAGACTTTTACAGTACATCATTCATTCATTCATTTATTCATCTTCTATACCGCTTATCCTGTACAGGGTTGCAGGGGTCTGGAGACTCTGAGCACTAGGCGGGATACCCCTGGACAGACACACACACACACACACACACACACACACACACACACACACACACACACACACACACACACACACACACACACACTATGGGGCGATTTGGAAATGCCAATTAGCTCATCTGCATGTATTTGGACTGTGGGAGGAAACCAGAGTACCCAGAGGAAACTCAGAGAAGAACGTACATACCGTACACAGACCCTGGAGGTACGAGGCCACAGTGCCAGTCATCACTAATCACTACACCACTGGGCTCATCAGCTCATGCTAAGGTTTGGTATTTCTTTTCCACAAAGTAAGTTTTTACTTTGAGTATTAGGGTCAAGTAAACAAAAGCTCATGCTGTCTACAACTACTCATTTATAGTAGATCAATCCAAATACAACAAATGTTAGTAATAACATTTGTAATAATAATAATAATAATAATAATAATAATAATAATAATAACAATCGCCTGTAATAAATGAGAAGACATAAAGCAAAAGCCCTTACATATGATTATTTTTCTGGCATTTTTGCACTACACATACAGATAAACAGTGAATATACAGTTGTATGAACTGTGTTTTGTAAACAGTCTTTAATGGTTTAAAGGATGTTCCATTAGGATTAATAAGGATCTCATAGACCAGTGTGCCAGTTTAAGGAACAAAACACAAAAGTTCACAGAAAACATGGAAATTACAAAAGCATTAAAAGAACGCTCCATGCAAATATTTTAAGACATGCTTTTAAAGCAGAGGCCTTTATCCTAGGTTTAGGTAAAGCCCTTTTCCCCACATTTTTGTTGTTGTTGTTGTTGCTCTACAGTTTCAGATGTGATGCAGTTTATCAGGGTTTCTGTAACGTTTATAACAAAACGATTGCTTGCAATATATATATATACGCAAGTAGCTTGGCTACAGCAAATGCGCGTGGGATCGCTGTGATCTTTCAACTCGAAGATCAGGTCCTTACTAGTAAGATGACTTTGGCATGAGGTATTTCAAATGTTAACGCTGCCCGTTTGTCCTTCCTTCACTTTTAAAGCCCACCATGTACGGCTCCCTAAAGCGATTTTTGTTTGTTTTCATAATGCCGCAAGGTGAGTTAGTGGTGAAGGTTAAATTCTAGATAAATAACTCAGTTAAGCAGTGTTCCATAGAGCTGAGCTTTGGTGAGACTGTCCTTTCTACTCAGTCCTGTGCTTGTGAATTTTTGGTGCTGTGGCGTGGTCGTCCCGTGCGGCCCTGGGCTTTGAAGCTGGTAGCGCCGCACGCTAGACGCCTCCAGTGGAGATTGGTGTAAGGACTCGGTTAGGCTTACAGCGACATATCCTTCGTTCACGTTTCCCATGGTGCTTTCATTGTCTTTTGAGATTCCAGCAAGGAACTGGCTAGTCTTGGACTCCGGGATGCTGTTATGCGACTGGTACATTGGCCCCTTTTCAGTTGTGCACACGTCCAGACTATGCTTGGGGCTTTGTACCAAGCTGGAGCCAGGCGAAGGGGATAAGCAGGAATACCTGTATGGCATACCTGCGTGTAGGTTATTGTGGCTTTCCTGGAGCCCGCTGTACAGCGGTCCTAGTTTGACCTTGGAAGGCCCCATCGCAAAATGTTGCTCGGAGAAGCTGTAAGGTGAAACACGACCAGGATTGTGATATGAAAAGGTATTGATGTCCTCCACACTTAGATGCCTCCATCGGCCCAACAGCTCCTCCTCAGGCATACGGATGCTATTGCAGCTGTCCTTCTGTCCTGGCGCTCCTGAGGAGCCCATGCTGTGCGAGGATGTGAGCTGCAGTGAATGGTATGGCTCGCTGTAGCAGGATGCTGTTTGCATATACACTGGGGCGTTGCCCTTTTGAGGGCTGGAGGTCATGTGTTGGAAACTGTGCGACTTGAGAACCCTGGAACTGTCTTTGTCGTATGTGCTCTTACACTCGTAATCACCGTCCCGCCAGTCCATGTATAGAGCCAGGTGAGAGGAGGAAATGGTGCTGCTGGGAGCAGGGCCCTTCTCATCTGAAGCCACGCTGAAGCTGGAGTAAGGGCTGGATGCTGGTGTGGACCCTTCGGCGAGTTCATGGAGAGCGATGTCGTCCTGGGAGAACTGCTCGTGGAAGTTGTAATCCTCCAAGTCGCTAGCTTTAGAGTTCCTGGTTTGGAGAATGCTAGCGTTCCTGCCCGGGAGGTCCGCACTCTTCCGGCGCCCTTGCCAGCTATTCTGTCGTCCTTTATCCATGGGACAATATAGTGCTGTGTCACTGCAGAACAGGTCAGAAGATTTGTATACAACATGATGTTGGAGAGCATCAACACTGTTCATTTCGCTGTTTGACAGAAAATCCAGGTCTTGAGGCTGTGGGCTAGGTGAGCGTGTGACTGGGCAGGTACTACCTGGCACAGGGTTCTCCGGTACTTTGGCAATGATTGTTGAAGCAGCATCAGAATAGGGTGAGTGGCACTGGCCCTTGCTCCTCCCATGCCCAAGACTCTCCATGAGAGAACTTGTCTGCTCTTGAAAGTCAGGTGGAACCTGAGAGGAGCACAAAGAATGTTATTATAGTAATAATCAAAAACATTGTCGTGTTATTAAAATTTATTTCAATCTTTTTCTCCTCATAATTTTACACAGTACTCTGTAATGACAAAGTAAAAGCAGGTGTTCCGAGTGTTACATTATAAAGAAAAAGAAAAACAGAAACGTCCCCTTTCCATAATTATTCACGCCCATCACCTGTGAAATACCAAAAGATATAAATGTGAAATACTTGTAGAATTTGTAATTTTGTAAATTCTTGTTTTTGTTTTTTCTTCTTCTGCTAAATCAGTGCATGTTTATCACAAGCTGTTTCTTACATTTAAATTATGCACACGATCCTGAATTCTCCCAGTCAAAATATAATTGTTGAATGAGAAAAAGAAATATTATTTTAATTACTTTGGCTTAAATATGCTTAGTAATAAATGACAAAAAAAACAAAAAAACAAAACAAAAACAAAATAAAAGATCATTTTCTTGTAGTTGATGCTGTTATTAAAGAACCACCTCTCCCTTTAGGAATGAAATGAAACCGAGCCTGAAGCACAGGCCACACGTCTTCTCACTGATCTCATTGATTATTATAATTGCTGCCTTAAGGCGACCTGAAAGCCCCAGTTCGGCACGATGCAAGTGAGTTCAGAGGAGTGACACGTTCCCTTATTGAGAAAGCCTTTACTGTGTGTTGTATTTCAGGTTTGGTGAAAAATAGAGCAAGGAGTAGAATTACCTTGGCCTGCTTCTGTGCTCTGTAATGGGATTTTCCACACTGCAGGAGCCGAGCTGCACCGGCGCATTCCTTCTTGTACAGGTCCTGTGGGAAAGCGGCACATCAGTATGGTGACCTAGCAACGGCACTTTCGTGAAATGTTAAACACAAGCTTAATTCTGGATTCGTGAAATTGCAGTTCTGTCTAGTCACAGAGCAGCGCGAGGGTTTACACCCGTTTACAGTAGCGGTTATTTTAGACGTTTGCGTCCATATTACGTATTCGCTTGACACGGAGGAGGACAAATCGTTCTGTATATGAAATGTCCTGAATAAGAGAAAAGTCCTGTAAAGGGGATGGGAACAAAAATAACGAGGATGAAAAAAAAAAAAAAAAGAAGTATTTCTGTAATATTGTTGCAGTCTGTAACTCTGGTTTCATTCAGTTTGCGCTGTAGTTTATTTCATTAATTAATGATCATAGCCACACCAGATTTTTAAACACCCTACCATCATTGCATGTGTTTAAGACATTTTAAATCTTGTGTACGTGACACAAGCGCAACATACATTTATAAACCCTTGCTTTCCGGCATTGAGGACTGATACCACAGCGCTGGATGGAAATCCGGCTTCTGATTGGTCAGTGGGTGTTGGGGTTAGTAATGATGGCGGCAGAACAGATCACACAGATTTAGATTAAATGCAGTCATTCTACTACTTTATTCTTTCAACAGTTTACGCGGGTGTTTACGCGGGTGTTTACTCGGGTGTTTATGCTCGTGTTATTCGGGTGTTTACTCGGGTGTTTACTCGGGTGTTTACGCGGGTGTTTACGCGGGTGTTTACTCGGGTGTTTACTCGGGTGTTTACGCGGGTGTTTACGCGGGTGTTTACTCGGGTGTTTACTCTGGTGTTTACTCGGGTGTTTACGTGGGTGTTTACTCGGGTGTTTACTCGGGTGTTTACGCGGGTGTTTACTCGGGTGTTTACGCGGGTGTTTACTCGGGTGTTTACGCGGGTGTTTACTCGGGTGTTTACGCGGGTGTTTACGCGGGTGTTTACTCGGGTGTTTACTCTGGTGTCTACGCGGGTGTTTACTCGGGTGTTTACGCGGGTGTTTACTCGGGTGTTTATGCTCGTGTTATTCGGGTGTTTTCTCGGGTGTTTACTCGGGTGTTTACGCGGGTGTTTACGCGGGTGTTTACTCGGGTGTTTACTCTGGTGTTTACTCGGGTGTTTACTCGAGTGTTTACGTGGGTGTTTACTCGGGTGTTTACTCTGGTGTTAACGCGGGTGTTTACTCGGGTGTTTACGCGGGTGTTTACTCGGGTGTTTACGCGGGTGTTTACTCGGGTGTTTACGCGGGTGTTTACGCGGGTGTTTACTCGGGTGTTTACTCTGGTGTTTACGCGGGTGTTTACTCGGGTGTTTACGCGGGTGTTTACTCGGGTGTTTACTCGGGTGTTTACGCGGGTGTTTACGCGGGTGTTTACTCGGGTGTTTACGCGGGTGTTTACTCGGGTGTTTACGCGGGTGTTTACGCGGGTGTTTACTCGGGTGTTTATGCTCGTGTTATTCGGGTGTTTACTCGGGTGTTTACTCGGGTGTTTACGCGGGTGTTTACTCGGGTGTTTACTCTGGTGTTTACGCGGGTGTTTACTCGGGTGTTTACTCGGGTGTTTACTCTGGTGTTTACGCGGGTGTTTACTCGGGTGTTTACTCTGTTGTTTACGTGGGTGTTTACTCGGGTGTTTACTCGGGTGTTTACTCGGGTGTTTACTCTGGTGTTTACGCGGGTGTTTACTCGGGTGTTTACGCGGGTGTTTACTTGGGTGTTTACGCGGGTGTTTACTCGGGTGTTTACGCGGGTGTTTATGCTCATGTTATTCGGGTGTTTACTCGGGTGTTTACGCGGGTGTTTACTCCGGTGTTTACTCTGGTGTTTACGCGGGTGTTTACTCGGGTGTTTACGCGGGTGTTTACTCGGGTGTTTACTCGGGTGTTTACGCAGGTGTTTACTCGGGTGTTTACGCGGGTGTTTACGCGGGTGTTTACTCGGGTGTTTACTCGTGTGTTTACTCGGGTGTTTACGCGGGTGTTTACGCGGGTGTTTACTCGGGTGTTTACTCAGTTGTTTACCAGGGTGCTTACTCGGGTGTTTACGCGGGTGTTTACGCGGGTGTTTACTCGGGTGTTTACTCAAGTGTTTACTCGGGTGTTTACGCAGGTGTTTACTCGGGTGTTTACTCGGGTGTTTACTCAGGTGTTTACTCTGACTTGACATGAGCGTAAACGAATGATTTGTATACCTGACCGTCACAAAGTTGTTTTAATGGCCATGACTCAGGAACATTTTGTGTTTAGTCTGAAGTTGCTTCATTCCTTATACCTGAATCTGATTGGCACCATTGATAATGTCAGATACACTTTGGGGTGACAGCAGTGCTGGCAAACTCAGTCAGTAAACTGTCCGGATGTTTCAGCATTAGCAGCGTTTTCCTGGTGTTCACTACGAGAAGGGGAGATCTGATGTGTGAAAGGCATGCGTCTCACCAGTGGTTCTAGAGAGAGGCCAAAGTGTAGACACCTTATAAACACTGGAAATAAACACCGACCAAGACACAGACAAAGACTCGTACTGAAATAAACAACACTTTGTACCTAACCGGTAGATACACATATAAATACAGTGTAACATATATCGTATCACAGTGGTACTTATACTGTTAAATACTGTTGCAGTGTTACTTTATGACTTTGTCGTTTGCTGAAGTCAATAAACTGGCAGCATGTTTCACCGCTGGTGTTTAGGATTTGTGGAATTGGATCACATTCATTATTATTGTGACAACAGTTCCGTTATCTATAGAGTTTGTATTTTTTTTTGTGTAAAAAAACAAAAAACAAAACAGAACACAGCAGGTCCCAAATACTTCTGTACATCTTATTAAAGTAGCTTAAGAGTCAATAATTTAATACATTCAAATGAATCAATATTTAAAAAGTGAAGCAGTGCAGAGCTGAACTGGAGGTCAGGACCAAAGCCACAAGACAAGGTCAGACGCCAGAGAAGAAAGCACTTACATTGTGTTATATGATGTTCTCTGCATATGAGAAAGATGTAGATGAGGACAGAGGGAGAGACAGAGAGAGCTTGCGGTGAATACAAAGTTGAGGATCATTACAGGCACATTTCTCCCCCCCCGGCTATATTTCGGCGTTCTCTCTTTTTCAGTAGCATGCTTTCATCGTTCAGTTAATTTTCTGAAAAATAAAGCCAACGCAGAAGTGCCAAAACCTGCAGGTCATCGAAATACCACTGGGCTACAAATGTGAGTCGGTTGTTTACAGCCTGGTACAAAAAAAAGAAAAAAAAGAAAAAGGTTTTGGTCTCCACGGCTAGATTTCTTGTTCATGACAACTGTACAGTAGGATTCATATTTACTGTATGTAACTCTTTATTTAAAATGATATTAAATCATAAATGTATTCATCAGCTGCATTGCAGGTGTTAAACTGCCAGCTGTCGGCTACGCATTACTTTAGCAAAATAGCTAACTGATCATAGAATCGTTACCTCACTACGAGATGTTGGAGCTGACACGGGATGGTGTTCAGGCTACGCGTGACCGAGTTTGAACAAATGCATTAGTACAGTAACTGAGTACAGTAACTGCAATTAGCTGGCTTACGAACCAAAGGCCAGGCTCGGTTTGTTTTGCCCATTTGCCTATTTATGGAGTAACCGGAGTTTGGGCGGAGTCCGGAGCTGAACTTCACACCCGCTTCTTCCCCCCACGGAGGGTTTGTCCGGTTCTTTTTATACTGCAGTCGATAGTTTATTTCTAGCATAATAACAACTTTTCTACTAAAGGCATAGACCAATGCAAGGTGCAGTAAGCATCAGAAAAAAAAGGGAAAGGACCTGAGCTGTGACCTGGCTTAATCAGGACCTGGACAAAAGTAATGTATAGCACACAATAAACAAAATAAATATAAATAATATCCAAATGGCATATAAAAGTAGATAATTTGTCTACTGTAAGTTTTCAACAACAACAACAACAACAATAATAATAATAATAATCATAATAATAATAATTTAGCCAGACAGACCAACAATACTACATACTGAATTTGACCCTGGGGCGTAAACCCACCTCTCCTTCCTGTAGCGTTCTTATTGGCTCGTTCGGTCACAAAGTGTTAAACCGTGTTCTAATGACTATCAATGTTTTTATTTAGGTCAAAAGGACTTCTATAGATAAAATAACCTACAGTAAAACCTAAAAACCAATTTAGATGTAGTAATCAAAAATCTGTAATTGAGCAGATTTTTCTGCTTCACTGAATTCTTATCTTCTGATGACAAATGTCCCCTTATAACAGTCACCTGTTCTTCACAAGATTTTTAAAGGGAAAGAACATTAAAGGCTGAATAAGGCTGCCTTCATGCTGAAAGAGCTGATATGGTGATATCTAAGCATATCTAATGATATCTAAGCATTTATAAGGGATAACTACTGTATGCTTGTTCAAAAAGGGGAATTCAAATATTTCACTATTTAATTTGAGATAGCAAACCATAACTATGTCAACTATAACTACTCTTACAGCCAATTCATTTTTGAATATAGATTGTTAACGGCTAGATTTGTAGCTAGATGCAATAACACAATCCTTACCTGAAGCTTTACTTTAACGAGACACGTGGTCTATGGAATACAAAAGCATATTGTTATCTTACCTCATTTTTCTTTTTCTTTTTTTCTGGATAAAAAGTGAAACTGGAGATCTTCTGTCACAATTCACCCAGTGAATTAAGATTTTACAAAGATTCTCTGCCTTCTAACGAACTCAACGTATCTCAAAATTCTTTATGCATCTCAGCAATTCTTTTTTAAATTTATTGAACACATTGTAGAAACTGGGCCGCATATATTTTGAAGGAAAATGTTCCAGACCAGCCTAAACACTTTCTGCAGAGTGACAAGCTTGTTTAAAATGCAGTAGCATGGTTTAATATGTTTATCGTTATTGCAATTTAAATCCATTGAAAATGGAGTTTTATTCACCGGAATGCATTCACAGAGCAGAATGCATCTCATTTCATGTCATTCTTGTGCAGAAATGTAAAAATCTACAGTAAAAACAGATACCATGAAATTTGTGCTCTCATTATACAGTATATCTGTTTTTATTTTGTACTGTTCCAGTCAAGTTAAACTGCACATCACTTCATCACATGCAGTAGACTAACATTCTTTACACAATTTAATGTCATCAGCCTCCGAACTGAATCCATCCCTTAAATGTTAAGTCACTTAACGTCTTATTCCCACCGGGCCCTTGCACCCCAGGTACTCAAGATTTCCAGCCTCCGAACTCAATCTTTCTTATGCTGCCCTCCAGACAATTATCACTATCTCATACATTCTACTTTCTGTCAATCGCCTTGGTATTTATTTAGAGTGAGGGTGAGCTGCATTTCTTTTCAAAGGGTGGCTTACGACAAAGATCAGTCTAGACGTACGGTAATAAAGTGAAGTGTGACCATGAATAAATGAGTTTAAAAAAAATGCCCTGGTCATTCCATGGTCTCATGCAGAAGTCAACTCATTTTGATCTAATTAAATGACCTTTACTGTTTATTTGGCCAATCAATCTGTTTCTGATGCACTCTGGTGCAAATTTCATCAATTTAAATGTACACTCGTGGCAATTATCAGACACTCCCATTCCTTAGCAGCATACGCTTTTGTACTGTAGTCTGCATCAATAATACAGGACTGGGTCATTTCCCTTCTTCTCTGTTCCGACCCCTCAGCATTCAGCATCAGCAGTACACTAATCACCGCCTGATCATCTGTCATCATCTGCACCTGTTTCTCACTGGCTCATGCCGTACGTTAAATGTTTTTATGCTTGAATGATTCATTGTTGGTTAAGTGTGGCTTAACAAACACAAACACTGGACTGAACATAACGAGAGACAAAAAAAAAGTCCTTCAGGAAGCCTGGAGAAATATTCCTCAATACTACAATATAAAAAGATAAATAAAATAGAAGATACAATAAAAGATGCTGCTGGGAATAAGTTGCAATCTCAAAATGACAAGAGACAGAACAAGCACTTGAGTGGCCTCTATATCTAGAAATGACCAAGTCACACAATTTCATAAAGGTGAAACCTCTACAGTGCTGCCAGCTGTTTATCAAATTCTGTTTGATTGCTGTCTAATTGTTTGTTTGATTGATGAGTCTATCAGTTTAGTGATGTATGACAAGGAAGAGTAAAAAATGTTGACATGGGGAAGCACGTCTGGGGGTGTGCAGTGCCTCGTTCTTATTGGAATTCAGTTTGAGCTGAGGGGATGTCTGTCAGTTATTCTGAGATCGGTGCGGAATCAGAAATGTCTGAGAGTATAAAAGAAAGAATTGAGTGTCATCAGCATAGAAGTGGTATGAAAACGCATGTGAGGATATGACTTCAACAAGAGAGAGCATGTATATAGGGAAAACAGATGAGGACCCAGCAGAGAACCTTGTAGAACACCAGTGCGGAGTGTGGTCCTGATATGACATTCAAGTAGGAAGCATACGGGGTCTTCCCCCATGCTGGGTCTTAAAAATTGCGCGACTTACAAAGAACGGACAGGAGAATCATGGGATTTGCTTTTTGAAAGCTTTGCAGAACTACTGTAGTGGTATGGAGCCATTGCACAGAGCAATGGTGGAAAACCATGACGCCAGATTCACTATTATCTCTGAGATTGTGCTGGGTGAGATCGACAGACCAGCTGATGGTTGATATACAATGCAAAGTTGCTTCATGGTGCCTAAAGAAAGATTTTGATGTTTAATGCTGTTTTATTGCAGTGAAAACTGCATCTGAACCAGTTTTATTACACCAAGTAAAAATTTAACTAATTATGATAAATTACTTACGTTGTCTTCTCTTAGTTTTTTAATAGTGACTTTAGCCTCCGTTAAATGCTTATTGAGTACGATGAGCTCTTGCCTGAGTGTCCTTTTCTCCTCTTCATATTGCTGTGTCTAAATGAATCAGAAAAAAAAACCCATCATGACAGCTATGTAAAATCATTTAAAAGCATATTCAATTCAGTTTCATTTCACTATTGTAATTTTTGCTAGACACCCTGGTGACTCGCAGCTCACACTGAGTATATTTAATTTCTTCATCCATTAAAAAATCCATGTAAATCACACACTTCCAGTTCTTAAAATCTGAGAACCAAACGATAATTTTGTCACAACAATGTTATATTAAAGTGTTTATATAACCATTATAGAATATTCATTATTTCAACATAGCGGATTAACGACTCCTCTTTCGGGTGCTCCCTTTAGGGGTTGCCACAGCGCTTCACCGATTTCCATTTTACTCGAACCTCTGCATCTTCTTCTGTCACGCCAACCACCTACACATCGTCTCTCACTACACACATAAACGTCCTCTTCGGCCTTCCTCTTTTCCTCCTTCGTGGCAGTTCCATCCTCAGCATTCGTCTCCCAACGTACACTCCATCCCTCCTCTGTATAACCGAACCATCTCAGTCTCAAATCATCATTTTATCTCTAAACCATCCTGCTGTCCTTCTAATATAATAATGATTAATTATGCCTATCCTCATCAACCCTAATGAATATTTCAGCATCATCGACTGAGCCGCCTCCGGCTCTTTTTGTCACTTCCATTGCCTCCAAACCTTCAGACCGTACCTGGTCTCACTCCACTGATGTGTCCATCACCACTGCAAACAAGAAAAAGCTGATCCTTGATGCAACCCCAGCTCCACCTTGGACCGATGCACCACTCACTGTTGTAACACTGTTCTTACACATATATCCTGCACCACCCACACATACTTCCTCATACAATACCACAATACCTCTCTTGTCACCCTGCCATACTCTTTCTCCAGATATGCAGTTCAACTCCTACTTTCCTTCTCCAAACGTCTCCATCAACATGCAAAGTAAAGCACAAAAAGCAAACATCAAACCTGTAGGCTTCTTTCCTCACATGAAACCCCATTGCTGTTTAGTGAGCATCATCTTTCCTCAAAGTCTAGCTTTTACTCTACTTACTCTTTCCCATAACTTCATGGAGTGGCTGATGAACTTCATGCCTCTATAGTTGCTGGTTGCAGGTCTGCGCATCTTTTTCTTAATAATCTGTTCAAGCGCACTCCATCGCCATAATTCTCTTTTCCTCTACCACTTCCTCATATCATATCGTCTTTGTTAAAATCAGGTCAGGTTTTTCGTCTCCATCTCCTCTACTCTGTGGACACTGTTGCGAGGATGGGCATCAATTTTCTTGGCAAATATGAAGAGATGGAGCAAGTTTAATTCTTACTTTTATGTAACACGGCACAGTCAATGTATTTATGTTTCAAATCTGCTTCATAATTATCGATTGTTTTGCCGGGTCAACCCGGAGGATCATCTGATCCGCACACAACTTGGCACAGGTTTTACGGCAGATACCCTTTCTGATTCAACCCTCCCATTTCATCAAGGAATGGGACCGGCACTACATCCAGTGGATGGGATAATTATTTATTAATATTATACAGTTATATTCAGTATGACCTTGGTAAGTTCATGTTATTTTTTTTCTTTGTTTATTTTATGTTTTATTTTTTAATAATTAGTCGCAAAATCCCTTGAAATCCCCTGAAAGTCTGAAAGCCATAGATAACACTAAATATATAAAATCATATCAATATTAATATTAATATTAAGAATGAGTGTGTCGTTTGTGTATGCTTGTATGCCTGCAGTCAAGTCAGGTCTCAAATCAATTACTGGAGTCGCAAGTTGTGTTTCAAAAAATACTCTTCAAAACAACAGCTGATTATTTACAAAAACAACAACAACAACAACAACAACAACAACAACAACACACAATGAAATGACATACAGGCAGCACATGAGTGAGAATGTTTTTTAAAGAACTTATCACCTGAGCAGACTTCATAACAGTGCAATATTACCAGATCTGTTTTGCAGCTGGTGATTTATGAACTGCTGACACAAGGTTTAAAAAAAAAAAAAAAAAACCTTTTAAATAATACAAAGCATTTTAGATTATATAACGCAGTGTATATGGTTAGATGCGCTTTCATATTTGTACATTGGGTTTATTTGTAGAGCAGGCAATGCAACCTTGTCCAAACTGGACAAATAATGCTATCTAGGCAACTGTGGCTATATGACCTCAGGATAACCCCAGTGAGGATCACCTGAATACCCAGAGGGAGTAATGCATGGTAAGGCCTGAGCATCCAGTCTGTCTCTAGACAGAAGTAATGATACATCTAGAGGGCCACTGCTCAGACAAGAGAGCCCTGCGTGTCTTCCTCATGTGACAGCTGTTATGTGAAGCATTATTTATTGAATGCTGCAAGGCCAGTTTGAATGATTCATATAATTAGGAAAAATGACCTTTGGCAGGGATCATTGATTCAACCACAGGCCAGTGTTTGTGCAGTAATTATCACCAGGGCATGCATGTTTTCATCTTAAGGGACTCCAGGACAAGGGGGATATCCCACACTGATCCCTGATTCCTAACGGGATGCCATGTCCATGGTGATGTGATGCGCTGAGATGCCTGCCATATCTATCATTAGCAAGGACGAACATGCCAAAGGAGATCCAGTGCAAGACTCATGCTACTGTGATGTAGCTGACAATCACGACATTGTGTTTTTTCGACAATAAAAAGAATGTCAAATTGCTAGAGAATAATCACAAATTCAAATCTAATATATGAAACTTTCAGGTTATATAAAAAGTTTTTTATTTTTTATTTATTTTTTATTATTATTATAATGCAAAATGCTATACATCCATGTACCACAGCTTTGTAAAGACTAATAAATCAATCTACAATTGTGTTTATGGCAGGGAATATTCCATAAGAAATTGGTTGAATTTTAATTAAAACAGATATAGCAAATTCATGCTTTGTGTTTTTGAGTCACACTGCCAGGTTTTGAGTTTTGTTGCAAACAAAACATTTACAGAAAAGTCAAATTATTGGTCTGCATCAAGAAAAGAAATGATTAAAAGTACTGGAATTGGAAGTCCAACACATTATTAAAACCTGACTGGATAAAGCAGAAAACTGTCAAGCTCAGGGGAAGTAAAAAAAATAAATAAATAAAATTAATCATGAATGACCTTGATCAAAGATCACTTAAAGTCTTGGTGAAGATGTATTGAACAAATTCAACAGTAGAAATCAGAGCTATGTTTAATAGAGATAAGATAATTACATTTCTACATGCACAATGCAACAAGAACTTACAGGATCGTGACTAAGCAGCTGTTTAAGCATAATGAATCTACTTATTAATGAATTGAAAAAAGGCTTCAGTTTGATAGAGAACATGAAGATTAATCTTTGGAGCAATGGGAGAGAGGTCATGTGGTCTGATGAATCTAGATTGAACCTATTCCAGAGAAATGGGCGTGTCAGCTAAAGTTGACTGGGGTGTCGGTTTATTCTCTCCCATCAAATTAACTGAGCAATTGAACTTTTAGCATAATCGTGTTTTTTTTTTTTGTTTGCTTGTTATGTAGATAAGTTTTTTCATACAGGAACAGACAGGAGATAAGTAAAATACTGCACATTATTCAGGGACGATGCTGTGGCGTACGGTATGTTATGATGCGATTGCTCTATCAGTGCCATAAATGGTGTTTATTAAACATGCTCGGTTCTGCTCCATTCCGAGTGAATATTGCTTTTTCACCTGAAAATCACAGAAAATGCGCAAATCACCTGATGCCTGAAAATGTGTTTTCAAGGAAAAAGGAAAAGAAGAAATTGCCAAAGCTGTATTTCTTTTTTGACAGACAAACCATAAATGGTCACCATAACCCTCTATGCAGTTCTAAATTCAGTTCTAAATTTCCATTATGGGTCTCACATCCACCCATGCGGATGCAAACACATTCGTGCTGGGATTTTCCATAAAGTTAACATTGCTTAAGGTTGTTAACTTTTTAAAACAATATGTCAAAGGCAGTTATCCTGGTCTGCTTCCATATTTAATCTATTAAAAAATGTTTGACCCGTAGTGTAAACATTTTTCTTTGAGGTAGCTACGCAAGGAACTAAAACAACACATGCGAAGTGGTTCTGAAGCAGGTTCTGAAACCTTCATCAAAGGGACAGTAGTAATTTATTTCAGTAGACATCCTAATTTTTTTTATAAAGAAGGGGATTCTGCATATTTAGAGGAAGGCAAAGATTTGACGGTCACATTAGAATTAAATTATTTTAATAATTTGTCCTAAATTTAGTATATTTCTATTTTTTTTTGTTTAATCACTATAGCACACTAGATGCCTTGGGAGAAGGGGGTTCTTTTAATAAAACAAACAACTTGTAAAGTCTGAATAGTATTGCAGGCTGTCAGAAAGAAAGAGTGCTGCTGCAGACAGAGAATAAATGACACGTATTGATAAAGTCCTGGAAGTTTAATATAACATGCCTTGTAGATTGTCTTAATTTCTGTAGGAAATCACTCTTATGAAAATAGAAATATATGTGTGATAGTACAGCATGTTTCTAACTCTACTCTAACTGCGCTGCGTTGAGGGCGAAATGCTCCAGTGTTATGGTTCAGATTATCCTCAGTGAAAAACCAGGTTGCCGTCGGCTTCCGTGGGGGAGAGTCAGTGCCGTAAGTGTGAAAGAAAATAAAAAGAATTAGTGAGAGCAGCACAGGCCATGTGATTACTCAGCGGTGCGACCCTGGCTCCTTTACAGCTTTCCCCTCTATTCCATGAAGTGTAAGGAGCGGCTGTGATTATTGCAGGCCAGCCATGCTACATTTCCTCGTTTTATAATCTTGATGGTGCTGAAGTTGTGCTGTCCCTTCAGCACCTCAGGGGCAGTTGTGTGATTAGACCTGGGAAATTTCTACACCCGGACGGGTTGCCACCATAATGGCCCCTTCAGCTCTGAGCTTATTGCCGAAAGTGTGTCCATGTTGCCATGTTTTTCTCTCTCACCTGTACAGTACCTGAGCCTTCCACCAATTTAATGGCCTCTTTTTCTATGGCAGCTTTTTCTTTTGGGGGGGGGATGGTATGAGGGGGGTGTGTGACTGGGTTTCTAGTGCCTCACTGGGTTCCTAGGACCGCACTGACATAATATATATGTAATATATGATATTGGTTCATCACTTTTGTTGTGCAGGTAGCAAACCTGCAGCGGGTACAATGGATGATGTCCTTGAGCCATTGGAAGGTCACAAATGCCTCAAGTGGGAAGAGAGAAAGAGAACTGCCAGTGGCTGTGGGATGTGCTAAAGACTTGGGCTTTTTGTCAGCATTTGCACAACAAGATCTGGTTTAATGTCCTGAAGTCAATATAAACGAAGAGCAGCCGATTGAGTTTGGGCCCAACCACAATGGGTCTCGACCATGCATTGGCCCCCTGATAATACCAGCTTTAAGCACCTGTTGCTGACTTCTTCAATGGCCTGTGTTAAGGCCCCTGGCACCTAGCTTCTTGATACCTGGAGTCATTAGCTTCCGTCAGTGAAATCCTTGCAGAAGATATCGAGGTAGTTGTCAACGTGGTGCTGCTGTAGCAAGTTCTTGTACAGGGACCCTGAAGCACACCTTAGGCCAAGTGAGAAAGAACGATACTTCCCAAATTTGGGCAGAGCTGTTGACTATGAGGTCAGAAGAAGAGATAGAAGCAATTCACTACAGGTTTCCCACACAATCCCCTGAAACCACGAAGAGAGGCATTTTGTGACAGTAGTTCCCAAAAAGCCAGAGCCAGTATAGGAGGTAAGTCTAAAAAGCCTTCACCCCAATAAATGACTGATGCTTACCATCAGTGAGAGCATATGTTGCCACATTGCAGGACAAAGCTTTCATGTGTTTTTACATCTAACCCGGGTTACTAACCTCATAGAGCATCACACTGAAACTCCTACCTCAATGTGCTTCTCTATTAGCCACCCATATAGATTGCTTGAACCTGAAAAACTGTGCTGTGTGAATGCTCAACATGGGGTTAATCAGGCAGTCCCTCAGTGATTGGAGCCGTCCAGTGGTCTTGGCTCTCGGTGAACTATAGAAAAGTCAACGTGCCCTGTTGATGAAGTTCTTGCTTGGTAAGACTCGGCTCATTTTTATTTGATGCTGGATCTGACTGAGGGATACCGGTAGATTACCTAGACTCGGTTATCCTGAAAACAACAACAAAAACAACAAAACAGCCTTTTTTCCCACACTGTTCAGAATACGCCAACACTGGCACTTCAGTTCAGGTTGCTTGGGTTTGTACTGTAGAAATATCTTATCTTAATTTCCAATTTCTTTAGACAACACGGGCTGCTGACCTCCCATGCTGAAATAGAGCACCAGATCCGGTCCATTGTATTGAGCTGTGCCGATGGGCTTTTAAACCGGTAAAAGCAGGGAGTTTGATTTCATTATTTATTTATTTATTGATTGATTGATTGATTGATTGTTTGGGACATTGTTGCATTCACCTGTCTGTTCTCTCTTTTGTAGTTCAGACTCGTTGGTCAGTGGGCCATTTTGTCCCACATGGTTGAGGGGAAGAGACACCCAGTCTTTTACAGAGCATCAGTCTAAAGCTGTCTTTGAGAGAGACCAAATACAATGCCATCAAGTGTCTGCTCCAGGCTGGACGGCGAACGTGAACGTGAGCCATGTTCAAGTGTGACCTGCAGACATACAGTATAGAGGCAGGTATCTGGCGGGTCACATGTAATGCTTTCCACCTATGGCTCATCACCATGAATATTTATTGCTGTTCTTTTGTTTTGGCTGAAGAGAGAGAGAGAGAGAGAGAAACATGTGCTAAGAGATAGAGAGTATCAAGACTTTGTGTGTGTGTGTGTGTGTGTGTGTGTGTGTGTGTGCACTTTAATTAGACTGCTGAATAGCAGAACTCGGAACAGAAAATAAAAATACATCGTATTCCCCAAGCCAGTTTCCAGCTCCCAGTGATTCCCTGAATTTCCGAAAAACTGCTATAGTATTCGAAACTGGTAGTTAACTGGTAGTTAGTGTGCTGACAGGGCAGGAATTAATAAGCCATGACAGTCAGTGGGGGTCTGTAACGCCTCATTTACGCTATTAGTCATATACGTACGTTTGCTTCCTTTTGAGTAAAACGTGCCGATGTCTTCTTTTACAGAATGTGTCTATTGTTAGTGCTTTCGGACAGTAATTGTTTTGTATGATTTCTCTGTACACTAATATTTGCCCGCCGTATGTCAGTTTGCTATTCTGTGGACAAGTTTCTTACCTGTCGGTTAAACTTCTCCTCTAGTTCCTGGTTGATTCTCTGCAGGGCTGCATAGCCGCTCTGTATCCTGCAAGCAAATGGGTTGAAGTGAGTTCTTTTACTTTGTAATACCGTAATACAGTAATATATTCAAAACACTGTTTCAGATATACAGTACAGCACATCGTGATATTTTAAATGGCACAGGAGTTAAATTTCAGTTCTTTGGCGGATTCTTGGGGATAATCTGAGCACAAAACAAGCTCTAGTGTCGCTGAGATTCCAGCAGCATGATAACGAAATATTGTGGACTCATTAGAAATTCGCTCATTAGTTGAAGAGAGGCCACTGACTGACTTGAAATGACTCGAAAAATACTGAAGTGTTTGCTTCTGCTGTGTTTGTAGTTTACGGCGAGTGCACCCACGGCATGACGCTTGTTTGCTGCGAGCCACTTTAATAAATAAAATGTTTTTACTGAGCAGAGTAATCAGCACAAAGCTTTGCTGGCACAGTGAGAATTCTCTCTCTCTCTCTCTCTCTCTCTCTCTCTCTCTCTCTCTCTCTCACACACACACACACACACACACACACACACACACACACACACACACACACACAATTAAACTGTTCAGATAATTAGAATGAAAGAATATCCTTCAGTTTTTGATAACTCTAAGGAACCTTTCACTAAGCAATAGAACGGTCATGTCTGTGCAGGAACTGGTGCCCTGTTTTTACACATTTCACAGGGTGGTGGCAGTGTTGTGCTACAGAAATGTGTAGAGTGAGTCGAGGGCCATTGTTTGCCATATATAATCAGCAATTAGGTCCGCTGTGTTTGACCAGAATTGCTACTCAGTGACTGTGAAAACATTTCTAGAGAGAGAGAAATCCTTGTGCCACCTGAAGGGAGTCCAGACAATCCGGCATGCGGATTTTAACCAGCTCACGTGCAGACCGAACCCTGGTCACCTGCTCCACTCAGAACGGCTCATGAGAAACAACGGACATTCCACATTCAATATTACCAATTATCAAATGACTCATATCTGGGTAAAGACTCTTCAACGAAGCAAACAATCATTCTGTGTGTGTGAGTCTCTTCTGTGTGTAACTCCCATAAGGTCTACTCTCCCTATGCTTATAACCAGCCGCCCTCTCCCCTCATTTTGTTTTTGGAGAAAAACAAGCACAGATGCTTGTGTTGCACCTGAGTAGCTTGTCAGTGAACTTCTCCAGCTCCTCCTGCGCCCGTCGTAGTTCTGTCTCCAGGTACTGCTTGGTGGCATCAAACTCGCTTTCCAGCATCTCCAGCTTATGAGTGGTATAGGAGAGCCGCTTCCGTATGTCCTCTTTCTGCTCCTGCAATGAACTGTGCATGTAGACAACGGGGTGAAGACGACTGATACTTAAATTAGCCGCTTCCTAGAGTAATGACACACACATTGCATGTCAAGAAATAACAGGGCTACTAAACATTCTGCATCGATTCCATGTTGTTCGTATTACAACTTTCACTACAACTGACAAAACTGTTAAGCAACACACTGATCTAAAATAAAGTTATGATGTCACTCAGCAGAGCTCTTTAATGAGCAATGAAGCTATCATGAGCTGGTGATGGTTGGAGTGATTTACAGTAAAACCGAGTCACATGCAATGAAATGGACAAAAGAACGTACAGTATCACGGTCCAGTTCTGGTAATCATTCAAAGGATTTTCAAATGAATGCTATTTCAACAGGAAACCTGAACACTTTTTTTGAAGAATGAGGCCAGATGTCATTGGGAGTGCTGTTGGAAGGAACCTTGTGGAGGATTGTGGGATTGTGGCGGAGATGGGAATTAAGCACAGGTACACAGGTGCACAGACTACTGTAGGTTCGACTCAGTGTATGATGTTAGGTGTTGGGTTTAACACCACATCACACAAATCTGATAGTTTTCTGCTAAAAATCCAATTCTGGAAACACACCTAGAACAGGAAACGTTCCCTTTATAACTAAATACAACCAACGTTTTGAGCATGTAACCTTCTGTTACATTGCACTTGAACACGTTCCCTCAGCTCGACTTTTAATGTGATTCTCTAAACTAAGCACTACTCATGGGACTGAAAAGTTTAACACTAGTTGTGTTTTTACACTGATGGGGCTTATGCTTTTGTAGAGATGAATGATTATGAATACGAGGTGGTTAATGCAGTGTTTTGCAGGCTGCTCCCAGGCCTCCGTAAAAAGCCATGCTTTTGTTTGATTTGATTTTTTTTTTTGCATCCAGCTCTCACGTAACAATCTATAGCATATGGCCACATGTACGCGGGCGAGTCAAAAATGATCGGTACAGTATTCAGGTGAGGAAGGTAAAAGTTGCTAAAAGAGAATGATTACAGAGAATGACGCGACATGGATTCATCACTATGAGCCTGAGAGTAAACGGCAGAGTACAGAAAAGAAACATTCTTAAACCCAGACCAAGAAAAAGTTCAAAGGTCAACCATCAGCTGGAAAACTCTTCAACACTAACAGCTTTTGGGGGATTCTCAAGGGCCGGTATTCAGGAGAAAGGCTCAACAATAAACAGTGCTCGTTTCAGTGAGACACTTATTGATGATCTGAAGCCTAAACATCGGATTAAATGCAAAGGACCGCTATCAGAGGGCGTCGTGATCACACGTCCGCACACTTCTGCTTGCACTATCGAAAGAAAAATGTTAAACTATCCACCTTACAGTTCTGATCTCACTCAAGTCACATCAGACTTTCACCTGTTTGGTCCCCGGAAAGCAGCCGCACGAGGCTTCGTCTGGTGAAGAAGTGAAAAGAGCGGTACATTCATGGCTCACAGCTCAGCCTAAAACATTTTTTGACGAGGAGAATGTGAAAGCTTGTTGACAGATGGACCAAGTGTATTGAAAAGCGTGGAGATTATGATGTACTTGTCTTCTCTAAAAGCTTATATACATATACTTCTACACCCAGTGTGCGGATAATTTTTGACTGACCCTTGTACATTATATGGCCTTTAATGGGCAAATGAAAGTTTCACCACGACTCTGGAAGCACATAACTGCCTAACGGCTTCATGAGTTCCATGACATTGCCCCATGCAAAAAATGAGGTCCAGCAAGGTGAAAAGGCTTTAAAGATTCCCAGAAGATTTTCAGTGGCTTTCAGGTTTGGAGTCCGAACTGACGTCAATCCCACTGAAGGGCCTCAAACCCGCTGAAATCATTTAGGATGAAATGGAACACCATCTCAAGCCAGGCCTTCTTGCCAGAAATCAGTGCACAACCCTTTATGCTTTTGTGGCTGAATTGGCAAAAAGTCCTAAAGCCATGTCCAAACTGTAACGTCTTCTCAGAAGAGTGGAGGAAATGGGAGGGGGGGGAGGGGGGGGGTCGTCACCTCCATCATCATGCCCATGGTTTTGGAAGGGGCTGTTAATTGGTAAGAGAATAGCGATGGTTGAGTCTTGGGTTCTCCAAGGAGCAGTTCGGCAAACACAATGTAATGAAAGAGCCTTGATGATAAATACGTGTTTTTATTTTACTCTTACCTTCTTTTCTGATGTTTACAACCATTTCGAGGGGCTTTAAGTGCAGTTTTCCCAATATAAACTTTTTTCATGTTATATTTTGCTTTTTCTTGTATGTGGTAATCCCACTGGGTGTTGGTGCCCAGAGAGTTGGTCAAAAACCCTAAGTTGGGGCCTCCGAGTGGCGCAGTGGGTAAAGCGCTCGCCCTATCATCCGGAGATCGCTAGTTCGAATCCCGGGTGGTGCTGTAACCTCTCGCAGCCGGAGGTCTAGAGAGAGCTGATTGGCCGAGCTCTCTCAGGGGGGAGGGATGAGAGGTACATAGTTAATCACGACATTAATCACGGCTCTACAGCCAGTCAGGGGCGTCTGTGAGCTCGCGCAGCGGAGGGAGCGGATAGCGCCGTCCTCCGAGTGTGTGACTCCGCCCCCAACGGTGCGCGAGCGAGCAGTTCGAAAAGATGCGGTCGGCTGGCGTCACATGGTTCGGAGGAAACACGTGATAGTCTTCGGCCCTCCTGGCTGAGTGGTAGTAGTAGCCTTAATGTGGGAGCCCCCTAGTGACGGGGAGGAATTGGACACGACAAACTTAGGGGAGAAAAATCGGGGAAAAATCCAAAAAAAAAAAGAAAAACCCTAAGTTTTCCTTCCAGAATCAGACAGTAATTTTCTGTCAAGTTTGATCCTGATAAAAAAAAAGAAAAGAAAAGAAAAAAAGAAAAAGACACTGGTACAATAACTCAGTCTAAAGGTAACTCATTTACACTTAGGACTTCTTGAATGGATTACTTTTCACTCAAAGATTAGGGAGAGGGTTAGAACAACACTTTTGAATAACAAGTTGCTAAGGTCCTTCGTGTTATGATAATGTATGTTTTCAAAAATGAACTCTGTTTGATGTAGATTAAGCTAGTGGTTGTAATTTGTTTATAATTATATGGATAATGTAAGGGTACAATTCAGGTACAAGACTGAAAAAACCTGCATTTCATCACATGTAATTTGTTAACAATTTCTACATTTTAAATAGTTATCCTAAAAAAAAAAAAAAAAAAAGACCTTAACCATAAATATGGACTTACTTCCTACTAAATTAGCTTCAGCAAGGAGCAGTATTAAGTCTAGTGCTGTATTTATATAGTTTTACATAACCACAATATGTGACACTTAAATACAATAAATAAATTGTAAATAACATAAAATGCCATTCAAGAGCAATTTTCAATATATAATTAAATACTAATTAATAGTATTGTATAGGAATATAATTGCTTTATTGGGTATATTATTTTGAGGACTGAATATGATGAGCTTCATCCACAGTTTCATGACTTAAAGTTAGAGTCTTGTGATTTTATTTAAATAATGATCGATGTACAAAATGAAAAAAATAAATAAATAATAATAAAATGCAGGAAATATGATTAATTGAATATAGTGTGAACTGAACTCATATTTTTACATTAACCGGGGGCTTCATGGCTCAGAAAGATGAGGCTCTGGGCCCTGGTTCTGGCAGGGTTCGAGCACTGCCAAAGCCAGGTCGCCACTTTTGGGCCCTCAGGCAAGACCCTATGCTTCATACAACCCAGCCACTGTGCTCAGTTGTGGTTTCAAGCCAAGTTAGAAAATGAGAGGTGATATGATGACCTAAAGGATAAAAGGACAAAGCTTTAAAAAAAATCTGCTAAACTAAATGAATCCAGTGGAATCCAGTGGAAGAGGAAACTCATAATAAAATAGTCAGGTAATGTACATAAGGGATGTTAAACTGACTCAGAAATATTGCCAAGTTAAGGAATATATTGTCACTGAACAATGCAGAAAAATTAGTTCATGCTTTTATTTCCTCTAGTACGTCGGAGAGAGCTTTCTCTTACAAAGCCCCAAAGTTATGGAATAGCCTTCTAATTAATGTTTAGGACTCAGACACAGTCTCAGTGTCAAGGCTAAAAACCTATGTACAGTATTTAGCCAAGCATTTTTGTGAATAGATTCGCCTTGGGTCAAGTCAAGTCAAGTCAATTTTATTTATATAGCGCTTTTAACAATCGACATTGTCGCAAAGCAGCTTTACACAATAAAAAGAAGTAAGTTTTTATGCAATGTGTATGAATCAAAATGATAAGATTGTCCCTGATGAGCAAGCCGAGGGCGACGGTGGCAAGGAAAAACTCCCTGAGATGGTAATAGGAAGAAACCTTGAGAGGAACCAGACTCAACAGGGAACCCATCCTCATCTGGGTGATAACGGATAGCAGAGAATCATCAGCATAATAATGTGTACTGGAAGTTCAGTGTAACAGGAGATGTGTTAAAATTTAAATTAAAAGGAGTCCAGTTTGTTCCCGGAGGCTCAGGTAGACTGTAGGAGATTCCAGTCCTGAGCTATCGAACAACTGAAGTCACAGGTCCCCAGAGAACAGCTGTCAAGGTAAAGGAGCAGATCTGGGGGACTCATGGTCGTAGAGTATTCTGGTGAACTGGTATGTTTAGATGCTGTCCTCCCCACTCTCATTGTTCACTCAATGAAAAGTCAATGTAAAGTGATTGGTTGCTTTACATCCCGGTTCCCCCTCATGTCTGTGATTCCTTCTGGCTCTCCCTTTTAGTTATGCTGTCATAGTTGCACTCTTCACACTCTCACCTTATACATTATGTGACTGTGATCATACCTACTGTAACTGTTATCTCTCTTTCTCTACTCTTCCCTTCTCTCTCTCTCTCTCTCTCTCTCTCTCTCTATTTCAAGATACACACGCTGCTCCTGAGCTGCCAGTGATCCGGACCCCCTCTGCCTTCTGGACCTTTCTGACTCGTTCTGGTGCCCCGCTTCTGGTTCAAGATCTCATTAAATAGATGCACTGTGTGGTCTGCTTTGGATGCATGTTGTGGTGACTGGGGACGGTACACATCTTAACTTAAACACATCTCCTATTGTATTGAACTTTGTGACAATGACCATTGTTAAAAGTGCTATACAAATAAAACATTCTTAACTTGACTTGAACCTCCTATGAAAAATTGGCACGTCTCGGAAATGGAAGTCAGTCAGAATTTAGTCTGCATCATGGAAACTCCCTGAGTGCTGATGATGTATCCTAAAAATGATATTGTGGCGACATTGAATTTACATTTTTCAAACTGAACTCACAACTGGTTGTTAAGGATAAGGATGTCCACACGTGGACAAAATTGTTGGTACCCTTTGGTCAATGAAAGAAAAACTCACAATGGTCAGAGAAATAACTTTAATCTGACAAAAGTAATAATTAAAAAAAATTCTATGAATGTTAACCAATGAAAGTCAGACATTGCTTTTCAACCATGCTTCAACAGAATTATAAAAAAAATAAACTCATGGAACAGGCCTGGACAAAAATGATGGTACCCCTAGAAAATACTGAAAATGATGTGACCAAAGCGACATGTTCATTCAAGGTGTGTCCACTAATTAGCATCACAGGTGTCTACAATCTTGTACTCAGTCAGTGGGCCTATATATAGGGCTCCAGGTCGTCACTGTGTTGTTTGGGGACATGGTATGTACCACACTCAACATGGACCAGAGGAAGCGAAGGAAAGAGTTGTCTCAGGAGATTCGAAAGAAAATTATAGGCAAGCATGTTAAAGGTAAAGGCTATAAGACCATTTCCAAGCAGCTAGATGTTCCTGTGACTACAGTTTCACATATTATTCAGAAATTTAAGATCCATGGGACTGTAGCCAACCTCCCTGGACGTGGCCGCACGAGGACAATTCATGACAAATCAAAGAGACGGATAATCCCAATGGTAACAAAAGAGCCCAGAAAGACTTCTAAAGAGATCCAAGGTGACCTTCATGCTCAAGGAACATCAGTGTCAGATCGCACCATCCGTCGTTGTTTCAGCCAAAGTGGACTACATGGGAGATGACCAAGGAGGACACCATTGTTGAAAACAAATCATAAAAAAGCCAGACTGGAATATGCCAAACTACATGGTGACAAGCCACAAAGCTTCTGGGAGAATGTCCTATGGACAGATGAGACAAAAATGGAACTTTTTGCCAAAGCACATCAGCTCTATGTTCACAGACGGAAAAATGAAGCATATCAAGAAAAGAACACTGTCCCTACTGTGAAACATGGAGGAGGCTCTGTTATGTTCTGGGCTGCTTTGCTGCATCTGGCACAGGGTGTCTTGAATCTGTGCAGGGTACAATGAAATCTCAAGACTATCAAGGGATTCTAGAGAAATGTGCTGGCCAGTGTCAGAAAGCTGGGTCTCAGTCGCAGGTCATGGGTCTTGCAACAGGACAATGACCCAAAACACACAGCTAAAAACACCCAAGAATGGCTAAGAGGAAAACATTGGACTATTCTAAAGTGGCCTTCTATGAGCCCTGACCTCAATCCTATTGAGCATCTTTGGAAGGAGCTGAAACATGCTGTCTGGAAAAGGCACCCTTCAAACCGGAAACAACTGGAGCAGCTTGCTCATGAGGAGTGGGCCGAAATACCTGCAGAGAGGCGCAGAAGTCTCATTGACAGTTACAGGAATCGTTTGATTGCAGTGATTGCCTCAAAAGGTTGTGCAACAATCATTAAGTTAGGGGTGCCATCATTTTTGTCCAGGCCTGTTCCATGAGTTCATTTTTTTTATAATTCCGTTGAAGCATGGTTGAAAAGCAATGTCTGACTTTCATTGGTTAACATTAATAGAATTCTTATTTATTATTACTTTTGTCAGATTAAAGTTATTTCTGTGACCATTGTGAGTTTTTCTGTCATTGAACGAAGGGTATAAACAATTTTGTCCACGTGTGTAACTACTTTGACATGGGTGACAGTTCAAAGGATGACAAGTAGCTCAATCAGTCATTGATGTGAGCAATTACGCACTTTTCGAACATGTTAGACATTGTTGATTAGACATGAAAAGAGTCTGTATGGCATGAGGCAGCACACACAGTAGCCAGATGCGTTGCCTGGATGTATCCCTGCATTGCATCCTGTTTTATTAAGGAAAGAGGGTTGATGTGATTTTGTGGAGGCATTGGTCCAGTTGATGAATCACTTTGAGAAGAAGGATTAACTAAATACCTGGCAAACTCCTGATAGATGGGGGAAACAACATTGCTGTGGCTTGTTTTTGTCATTCTATGGCTGCCCCCGGAAATACTAGGAGGTGAAGACACTGAATGATGCAGGTAGAAGTTATGGTTGATTTCAGCTATGATATCCAGAGATCACCATAATAATAATAATAATAATAATAATAATAAATAATAATAATTTTATTTATAATGCACTTTATATTTGAAGCAAATCTTAATTAAAAAAGTTGACACAAAAGCTCTGATAAAAAGAACAGGTTTTAAGGCAACAGTCTCAGAAGCTCTGGGGGAGCGTTCCACACTCTACAGTCGTGGCCAAAAGTTTTGAGAATGACACAAATATTAGTTTTCACAAAGTTTGCTGCTAAACTGCTTTTGGATGTTTGTTTCAGTTGTTTCTGTGATGTACTGAAATATAATTACAAGCACTTCATACATTTCAAAGGCTTTTATCGACAATTACGTGACATTTATGCAAAGAGTCAGTATTTGCAGTGTTGGCGCTTCTTTTTCAGGACCTCTGCAATTCGACTGGGCTGCTCTCAATCAACTTCTGGGCCAAATCCTGACTGATAGCAACCCGTTCTTTCATTATCACTTCTTGGAGTTTGTCAGAATTAGTGGGTTTTTGTTTGTCCACCCACCTCTTGAGGATTGACCACAAGTTCTCAATGGGATTAAGATCTGGGGAGTTTCCAGGCCATGGAGCCAAAATTTCAACGTTTTGGTCCCCGAGCCACTTAGTTCTCACTTTTGCCTTATGGCTCGGTGCTCCATCGTGCTGGAAAATGCATTGTTCTTCACCAAACTGTTGTTGGATTGTTGGAAGAAGTTGCTGTTGGAGGTGTTTTGGTACCATTCTTTATTCACGGCTGTGTTTTGGGGCAGAATTGTGAGTGAGCCCACTCCCTTGGATGAGAAGCAACCCCACACATGAATGGTCTCAGGACGCTTTACTGTTGGCGTGACACAGGACTGATGGTAGCGTCACCTTTTCTTCTCCGGACGAGCCTTTTTCCAGATGCCCCAAACAATCGGAAAGAGGCTTCATCCGAGAATATGACTTTGCCCCAGTCCTCAGCAGTCCATTCGCCATACTTTTTACAGAAGATCAATCTGTCCCTGATGTTTTTATTGGAGAGAAGTGGCTTCTTTGCTGCCCTTCTTGACACCAGGCCATCTTCCAAAAGTCTTGGCCTCCCTGTGTGTGCAGATGCGCTCACACCGGCCTGCTGCCATTCCTGAGCAGCTCTACACTGGTGGCCCTCCAATCCCGCAGCTGAATCCTCTTCAGGAGACGATCCTGGCGCTTGCTGGACTTTCTTGGACGCCCTGAAGCCTTCTTAACAAGAACTGAACCTCTTTCCTTGAAGTTCTTGATGATCCTATAAATTGTTGATTTAGGTTGATTTATCTTAGTAGCCACAATATTCTTGCCTGTGAAGCCATTTTTATGCAACGCAATGATGGCTGCACGCGTTTCTTTGGAGGTCACCATGGTTAACAATGAAAGAACAATGATTTCAACACGTCCTTTTAACATGTCAAGTCTGCCATTCTACCCCAATCAGCCTGACATAATGATCTCCAGCCTTGTGCTCTTCGACATTCTCACCTGAGTTAACAAGACGATTACTGAAATGATCTCAGCAGCTCCTTTAATGACATCAATGAAATGCAGTGGAAAGTTTTTTTTTCGGGATTAAGTTAATTTTCATGGCAAAGAAGGACTATGCAATTCTTCTGATCACTCTTCATAACATTCTGGAGTAGATGCAAATTGCTATTATAAAAACCTAAGCAGCAACTTCCAATTTCCAATATTCATGTAATTCTCAAAAATTTTGGCAACGACTGTAGGTGCAGCTGAGCAAAAAGCCCAATCTCCCATAGTATCAAGCTTGGACTTAGGAGGTTTCAAAAGTTGTACTGACACAGAGCTCACTGGTAGGTAAGAAGGGCAAGATTGTAATCAATTCTAAATGAAACAGGGAGCCAATGAAGTGATCATATTTACGCCCTCTCATCAGGATCCTAGCAGCGCTGTTCTGAAGATACTGCAGCTTTTGAAGGATTTTTCCAGTAGCCCCAATGAGGAGTGCATTGCAGAAATACAGCCTGGAGGAGACAAACGCATAGACTAAGTTTCCCGCATCTGCAGAAGTCAGTCACTGGATGCTGTTTAGCAATGTTCCTGATGTGAAAGTAAGTTGTCTTACACAGATGTTTGATATGAACCTTGTACAGTATGTCAAATGAGAGACCATTCTTATCACTGAGGTTAATAACAGATGTTGACAATGTGATTTCCTGACCAGGAAAGGAGACACTAGTGATGTTAGATGTCCTAACCTGGTGTGGGATGCCTACTAAAATAGCTTCAGTCTCGCAGAAGATTTTGCTTCATCCATGTGATACGAACGCATCCATGTGTAGCCATGGATTATTTTATGTCGGACCATGTCAGGGATAAGGAATGAAATGAATTCTCGGTGTAACACACTAAATTGGAGAATCAATTGTGTCACAGTTCCTGTTGATACTGCATCTAGTTTCCAAAATCCCAAAGCATACCAGGATGCTCATTTCTTCATCTTTTAGGGGTTAAAGAATGAGTCAAGGATATCACATGAGAGGGAGCGCTAACCGGCTGTGTCCACGTGCCGCATATTCAGCACGACAGCACTACCTGTGTTGTGATATCGCTTTTATACAACAGTTCCACAAACACCATTTATTATCACCAGATCATGATTTGTTTCTTTATTTAACCAGTTATTTTGACCCGCCCACACATATCCTTCCGTGCATGACGGAATTAACTAACAACGACTGGTGGACAGGGGTGAAAGTAGTCTTAAATTCTTTTCCGGTAGTCTGTCGACAAAAGGTGAGAAGAATAAACCATGGAGGTGGTGGGCAGTCTTGAGAAACTTTATATTTCCATTCCTTTATATTTTAGATTATCAGCTCTAAACTTCCAGATTCTGGGATTGAATCCCAAATAGCGTTAGCTAGAAATCTAGTGCACTATGTAGAGTGTACACTCCCTTGTTCCACACATCGGTAGTGCCCTTGATCAGGGGTTAGAGAGGGATTTGGGATTCAGCCTCGCGTTAGAAGCTAGTTAGCTTCGTAGCTAAGCGTTAGCCGTGATCAGAACGACGCGGGCGGTTCAGAGGCGATTCAGGACGACTTAGAAGCGATTAGTGCAGAGACGTGAGGCGTGTTGTTTAAGACGACATGACGTTATCAGATGTGTGTTGTTGCTGAAAGTGCTTCTGTGACTGGGTGTGAATGTGGGCGTGGTCAGGCCGCTGCAACTCCTCAGTACTGCGGACCGTACAGACCGACTCTCACCCACGGTTCGTGTCATTAACCACTGTACAACACCTGCGATGCCGAGTGATACATATAGTTAAATGTCCCATTGCTGTTATGCTCTAATATCACTACTCATGAAAGCCTCTCGTCCAATCAGATTGCTCAGTCGGAACAAACTTTTATATAATATTTTTGTAGCAGGTAGTTTGATTGAAAGCAAAATGCTGAATTTTGCAGAATACTGTACATACAGTGTACATGAGCACTTATGACCTACAGTATATGACCTCTGTGGTCCATTTTGCTATCGGTCCTCATCGTTTGTTTCAACAAAGACTTCATGTTGTCGTGAAACTTGTCAAGCAACTAAACATGAATAAACTAAACATATAGCCTACGGAGAACATGAAACATGGTGAAACAACAGAGATGAAAACAAAACGCAGCAGAAAACAAATGCAAGACAAGAAGTAACTAAAGTCACGACGACTTATATCAAACTAATTAGCAACCTCGGTTCAGGTCAGCGCCCCCATCACCTGACCGAGGTGCATTCTGGGACAGTCCAAGACAAAACACAAAGTGTCTGGGGTTATCCCTGACACGTGTACAACATGACGGAGGTACAACAGCAGAGCCTTTCAGTATCAACGCTAGCTCTGCAGTCTCTACTCAGCTGTCAAGCAAATGTTCGGTGGAGGAAACTTTGTCCTCGGCTTCCTGCAACCTTTGCAGTTCTGCCGGAGATCTGTGTTGTACTGTACAGCGCTCTAATGGTGTAGCTCTGTTAGTGAGCACAGTGAGGGTCCTCTCCAGCTTCAAATGCTTTCATCAGCATTTCATTACACCCCACATGCTCTAAGGGAGTTATTCATATTTGTATATTTGTATCTGTATTTCAACTTTATTTGTTGTTATCTGTCGTTTATAAATTGATTTGGTTTTACCAAAGGCAGCTGCACACCAGATGGACAATAAAGAACTGAACTGTATTTAATGGTGTCTACTATGCTAACTTCATTAACGAGAGAAAGATTGCCTCTAAAATGCTCATACAGATTTGCCAGCTTTGCATCTCTGGGCAAGTGTTTTTTTTTCTTCTTTTTTTTCTTGCTGTTGCATTTGCAGACTGAATTAAGTTCTGCTTGGAGACAGGTTTCGCCTTGGGCACTTTTATTCCATCCACATGAATTTGAACATCCTGTTCATTATTATCTGAATATGTGCTGTTCTCAAAGCGAATTAGCCACTGTTAACTGTTTAAAATAATATTATACAGTATGTGCAACAAAAGACTCAAGACCTCATAGAGACCTAGAACTTTCTTTGAGACTGAAGTCAGTAAGTGAAAAGTTTTCCTCCATTTTTCCTTTACAGGGGTGTAATCCCTCTATGAGGATTCAAGCTCAAACGTGTGGAACCGTCCTTTGACTTGTACTATCCTCTGGTGTATTATGACACTCAGTTGGAAGAAAGTAGGGTTCAAATCAAGCGTTACAATGGAGCAGCGGGGGAAAAAAACACACGCACAAAACAAAAGATGTGTGTGCAAGTCCATGAAAGACGCTAGCACTCACTACTAACAACATGGAGCTGGAGAGAAAATACTTCCAGTGGGTTCTGGGTGAGCTTTATGGGACAATGAACGATATTTGCTGAAATTCATCATTCTTTGTGCATAACGAGTTGAACTAAAAAAAATTTGGATAGCTTGGCTAACATTATTATTAGACTAATATTAGACTGCTATTTGTGCTACAAGTATTTAACAATGATGTATGTACTGTATACATCCTAAGCTATGCATTAGCTAGGGAGCACAAGAAGTAGCGACGTCTTGTTCGTCTCGTTGCATGGGCATAAATCAATTGTTCCTAAAAATTTTCAGTTCCTCTCTCAGAGTTCATTTTCTGCTCATATTAATGAATTACAGGGAATCAGAATGTGGTCACAGGACGCAATAAGGGCTGGCAGGGACAGTGTGGCAGAGACCGAGCGGACCTCGAAAGTATGTCTGAGCTTCACCTAAAGGAAATGGCAGCCATCATCTCATTAACCTTTGGGATATGTTCTGACAATGTTTTTTATGTTAGATGTAAGTAATGATACATTTTCCAGTTTTTAGTTGGGTTAGCTAGTGACAGACAACATCACAGACAAGACCGCCCCTCCCCCGAAGTTCACCGGTGTATTCAGTGGCTGTGTCAGCTTCGTGTCTTTTTTTTGGGTCTTCCTCCTCATGAATTTAAGAGGAAATGTAAACATTAAATATGAGGTCTGTATACACACTTTCACTCACATATGACTGAATTTGTTCACTGTATGTAACATTTAGTACTGTTACCATGTTAACGTTACACAAACTTCGTCACAGCAAACATAAGCAATGTGTGAGATATGATCTGCACTTTTAATGCCAAATGTACAATATTAATATTAAAATTAAATAACGAAGATACTTATTTTAAGTTTATGTTAAATACATGGCTTGATGTTATCCCCAAGTTTTTTCAGTACATTTTCATTATAATGACAAAACAAACTCAGGTGTTTGCCTTAGATGAACACACGCTGTATTTTCTTTCTCTCTTTCATTCCCACCTCAACTTAGAAGCACCCAAACAAAATAATCTTCACTCTGTCCACCCGGATATCTGAATTTCGCCTTTGACCATATTCATACTTCTGAAAACAACATAAGATGGCTTCTTTTCCATCTGTGAATGCTTTATTTCTGCTGGAGTCACCATACATGATATGTGAGGAAGTGAAACCATTGTCTCACGATGCAGTAACAATAAATCTCAAAGCTATCTTTGTATGCGACAGTCAACAACTTGACAGGCTTTTCAGACTAATATATTTTCAACACCAGCTCACTAAACAATTCTTAAGCACTTTCCATTGAGCTTCCACAATGGGCCGCTCTCTTTTTAGTATCACTTTTGTTTCAGCTGACAGGTTCAGAATGAATTTATCCATGTACTGTACTTGACTGATCATAATGCTCTTCTAGTAATTCAGGCTCACCATCTTCACCTGTACACCAGCACTTTTATCCAGTTGGCTAATTATTTAATCATGTGGCGCCAGTGCAGCACATAAACTCATGCAGACACTGTACAGGTCAAAAGCTTCAGATATCAAACATCACAATAGGAAAAATGTGATATTTGGGACTTTGACCAGACCATGACTGTTGGTGCCAGATAGGAGAATTTCATAAACTGCTGATCTCCTGGGATTTTGTGTATTTGCTTAATAGCCTCTACTGTTTACGGGGTGGTCTGATAAACATCATCACCAGAAAAGGTACACACCAATTGCTGTGAATATGTTAAATATATTAAGCATTATGATTAACTGTACAAATAGGATGAAGGCATGTAGGCAAGTCTAATACACTGCCAAGCCAAAAAAAAAGTGTCGCATTAGTTTCTCTCCAAGATCTTGTGTTGAAAATAGGAGAGTCTTATCGCTGCTTAAAGCCATCTCCAGCACATACCAAATGTCTCAATGGGGTTAAGGTTTGCTGGACCAATCCCAGATCATAACACTGCCAACAGAGACTTGTACAGTGGACACTATGCATGATGGGTGCATCACTTCATGCTCATCCCTTCTTACCTTGAAGCATGCTCTGGAATAGTGTAAATCTGGACTTATCAGAACACATACATGTAATCTTTTTTAAAATGCTCCACAGTCTATGTCTCAGTCACAGTCACAGTTTATACTCCCTAGCAAATTGAAGCCTTCTAGCAAATTGTTTGCCTCTCTGATAAGTGGGTTTCTTAAGGCTACACAGCTGTTTAGTCCCAATCCCTTGAATTATCTTCATATTGTGCCTTGAATTGCTCTTACTTTCACTATTAATCATAGCCATGTGTTCTACTATTGTTTTAATTCGATTAAACAATAATCAAGCAACAGTTAAGTGCTCTCCATTCATGATCATACACACTAAAACAAACAAAAAAAAAAAACGCTCGATTGTTTTTACTACCCAAAAACTGGGTTGCCTCATTTTTCTGGGTTATTTACAGGGAGTTGGGCACTTTTTGTTTAACCCAGCTTGCTGGGTTGGAGTTGGGTTAGCTAGTGACAGACAACATCACAGACAAGACCGCCCCTCCCCCGAAGTTCACCGGTGTATTCAGTGGCTGTGTCAGCTTCGTGTCTTTTTTTTTGGTCTTCCTCCTCACGAATTTAAGAGGAAATGTAAACATTAAATATGAGGTCTGTATACACACTTTCACTCACATATGACTGAATTTGTTCACTGTATGTAACATTTAGTACTGTTACCATGTTAACGTTACACACAAACTTTCAGCCTAGTCTGTGCTATAGCATGCTAGTTTATCTGACAATGGCTGCTAGCTAGCCAAACCAAAGAACCCCACCTGTGTATGAAAGAAACGGCAAAAATGAGCTTTTTAGCTTTCTTTGTAGAATGCTTGAAGGGTTTATGAAGATGGTGAAGTGATGAATGAAAGTAAACTGTTAACTGTAGTGCCAGCATGACGCTAGCGTTTAGCTAGGTTGCTAGCATTAGTAACCACATATAAAAAGCTGAGGTGTTACAAAACACTAATCTTCTTACAAATATGCATACTAGCCAACCCTCTCGATTTTTCCATAAACTTTTACTTTCTTTAATTTCTTTCTTTCTAAGGTAGTTCTGTGTTCTTTTAGCTCCGTGTTCTCCTAGCCTTTGTCTGTCTCCTAGCCTGTCTGTCTCTCTGTCTGTTGGTAACCCCCAGTCTATGTAGCTCCATGTTTAGTTTCTCCCTGGTTTAAGTTCATGTTCTGTTCCATTTGTTCCCTGTTTTGTTTTATTCATTAAAGACTTCTGTTCACATCACCTCTGCTACTATGCCTTTCCTTCGTCCCGCAAGCAGTACCCGTGACAGTAATGATGTCGCTGTTGAACTTGTTTTGTATTATCTGATCAATATTTTTTCTATGATTTGTACAATTACTTGGGTGTTGTTTATTGCATATATGTATGATTTGCAAAACTTAGAGTTTTTTTTTTTTGTAATAGACCAGTATATCAATGTAATTTAACTGTTTAAACTGTTTTACCCATAGACATGTAAACATAAAAATAAATAAATAAAATAAAAATAATAACCTATTTGTGAGGTAGAATTAACCCAGGATTATAGGTAAATATGACCTAGCATTTGGATTGAATATTTTACCCATTTTGCTGGGTTAAATTAACCCAGCATGTAGTTGGTCCAATATTTATCCAACAGCTGGGTTAAACTCATCATTTTTTAGGGTGTACACATTTTTTTTCTAACCAAATTTCTTTTTGTGAAGACTACTTTGGATTTTCTTGGGTTGTGATCAAAGTCTGCTCATCATTTAGTGCGCAACTGAAAATGTTCATCTATCTGTTGGTCTCCACTATGAGACTAAGGCCTTGTTTAGACTGACAGACTCTGATTTTTGGCATATCCAGATTGGAATCAGGTTGAAGTCAGATTGCTTTCATGTAGTCTGAACAGTGAACGATTAAGTTAAATCTCATTTTTGCCAATCTAATCTGAACCACATGAGGTGGTGTGAAATCAGATTCAGAACAGATTCCTAAACATGCGACTCAGTCTGAATGCTCACTCGCAACCCGAGACAAAAGTTGAAATCCACATGATAAAGATAAGATATTTTCTTTTATTAATCCCGAAGGAAATTGTTTCTCCAGTGGCTGCATATTTTAAAAATACAAAATACAATAGGGTAAAAATGTATTAAAAAAATTATTAATAATAATGTCATTTTATTATAAATTATTAATTATATTAATTATTATTATAATGTCAAAAAAAGTGTTATGAATAGAATAAAAATATATAGAAAAACTAAAAAAAACTATAGACTGTACAGAAAGGTGCAGAATTGTCTCTTTTGTGTATTGTACATGTATGTTATTGCACACAGAATATATATTGCACATAATATTTGATATCGCATATAAAGTAGTAATGATATTGCACACTGGATATATATATATATATATATATATATATATATATATATATATATATATATATATATATATTGCACATGATTTCCATAATATTGCATAATTAGTGGTTTTGCATGTGATATTGTTATTGAGATAACAATATTGCACAATGATCACATGGTTTTTGGACATGGATCCATAGTGAAAACTGTTTGAAAACTTTTTTGGTTGAAAGTTAAGTTGCTATGCTTTAAGAGGTCGTGGAGGGTCTTTTTTCTGCTTTTGGCTCTCTTACCTATTTCAGGAAGGGCTTCTGGTTTAACTGCAGTATGGAAATGGGAAACAGTACAGAATGGGGGTACGTACAGAAACAGGGCGATATATGAGGAATTATCATGTTGTTACCGCCTAAACCAAAGCAGCTAGGCTGACAATGTTTCAGATTTGGGTATCAGTCTGAACAGAGCAAATCCCGTCTAATCACTATCAAATAAGATTGTGGACAGTCAGACCTAAAAATCAGATTTGTCAAACAAATCCAATTTGACAGTGAGTGCAGGAAATCTCTGGACAGTTATAACTTCCTTAAGATGTCAGGTCTGAAAAGTGTGTACATTTCTGATACACTTGTTTTCAATCAGAGAGAATCAGACAATGGTTGCATGCGAGCAAGTCTTGTAGCATCAATATTTGTGTCCATCTCTTCTTCCAAAGAGTAGGGAATAAATCTGAGTGTCATCTGCATAATAGTGAGACGTAAGACTGACCAAGTGTAGGATCTGCTCTTACCATTGGTATCTCCTAGATAAGGCAAGATGTGCCAGGCTTAGTTCAAGTAGTGGACTTACAGGAATGCCACTGATTACTGATTCAAAAATAATTGCCCTTCTGTTCCTTACTTATAGTTCATGCTAAAACTTCTGCCAGAAGACATTTCTGCTTTTCTTCTGTAACTATATTCTTTATTTTAAGGTTAAACAAGAAATCAAACCCATTCCCATGGCTGTTACACCATGCTCATCCAACATGTCTTAAAAGCTGCCTGTCAGACATTCTTGCTCACTTTATTAATAGTTACTTAGCCTCT
The DNA here is from genome assembly GCA_013621035.1 of Clarias magur. Taxonomy (NCBI): domain Eukaryota; kingdom Metazoa; phylum Chordata; class Actinopteri; order Siluriformes; family Clariidae; genus Clarias; species Clarias magur. The sequence continues at coordinate 82,366 of QNUK01000633.1, read as the reverse complement.
GATATTGTTCAATAAGATTGCAATACAATGACAATCAAATGTAAGTCCACTCCAAATACAAATGAGCTAACAATCCAAATGCTAGTCTTCTCTTTTGTGGCAAAGATGGTAGAATCGGGCTCCTCTTCGGAATCAAAGTACCCATCCAATTAACTAACTTGTTAACGGCCATCTCTTTGATGCAGATACAAAGTAGAATATTGAAGTGCACAGGACAGATACTATAGTATTCTACTGCTCACTGATCTGAGTGCTGTAATTACTGCTGTCCAAAACAACACAATCAGCTATTGTTATCACCAGCATAGTCATCTCCTAGTTTATTCTGTCTTATAGAACATTTTATAATTATCATCATCAGAAAACATTATTTTCCGCTTCTGATGGTAGAGACGACCCTCTGTGGTTTGTACTTGACTCGCATGGTTCCACCTGGCCTCCTTTGTTATCCTCTATACAATATGTAGGAAGTGATAATTGAATAATTCAAATGAGTCTAAAACAGCACGGTCTAGTAGCTAGACTGAGAGAATGCATAATGCGTACAATATATTTTTTTCACTTTGGTTTCTTATGTTGCTATATGTTCCTTTACACAACAGAACATTAATATTTTATATACGTGTAGTTTAAATAGGATATAGGAAAACCTAATACCCTGGATCACTAACCTTGACAAAGCAAACTTCTTTTTATATTTTCCAATTACCATAGAATTTTTAAGGGACCCTCATCACCCATGAGTCCTTGGTATTGCCCTTACTGTATACCCCCCCCCCCCTTCTTTATGGCAACCCTATATGTTAATCTGGTACTAGTGCATACCTGAACCAAATTTATTTAATGAAAGTTTAGAGGGTTACCTATCCTAATTAGAATGTTATTAAAATGTTGAGGAATTAATTAATTCAAAAGCAACATGCTAATTTCTTTTGACATGAATTTTGGAAAGTAGCTATTTCAAATCGTCAGTCCAGATTGAGCACTGTCAGAATAATTTGTTATTGCTATGTACATCACACGGACTTTACATAATATAACCTAATAATGCTGTGACGTCATATTTAAAAAAATGTGAAAAGCATAAAATTGAGTGGAAAAAACATGTATTCTGAAAGAAGACCAGAAAAAAGAAGCACCTAGTCTGGTGTCCAGTTTATGTGTGAAAATGATTCCTCATGCTCCCAGTCCTAGAATCTTGCCATGCCTTCAGGGAAGAAAAACTCCATAGATGTGATAACCTGGTCATTCAGTACATTCAGGTTGTCGGCTGACTTCATTTTACATTTACATTTACAAATAGGCATTTGGCAAAGATTCTTATCCAGTGCGACTTACAAATGCACTTTGAAGCACCAATTGATCAATTTTTACACTGTAAACTACAAGGTTACTTTTAGTACTTTTACTTACTAAAAGTACTAAATACTTTTAGTCAGACACTGGGGGTGGGGCGGGGGGTGTTAACCCAAATATTGAGAGTATTTACTCATCGTTTAAAGATTGGCAGAGGTTCAGCTGTACAGACATCTAGAGGAAGTTCATCCCACCACCCCTAGGTGTTAGAACAGAAAACCATCTAGATGTATGTCTTCCTCAATCCCTGAGAGATGGTGAGACCAGCTGAGCAGTGCTGGAGGATCGGAAGGAACGTTATGCGGTGTGTGGTCTGATTAGAGCTGAGAGGTAAGTGGGTGCTGGGACGTTTTTAGCTTTGTAGCCAAGCATCAGCATTTTGAATTTGATACAGGCAGCTACAGGAAGCCAGTGCAGGGAGTGGAGAAGTAGGGTGGTGTGGTAGAACTTTGGAAGGTTGAAAACAAGACATGCAGCTGCATTCTGGATCAGCTGCAGAGGATAAATGGTGGACAGAGGCAGACCTGCCAGGAGTGAGCTGTAGTAGTCCAGTCTTGAAATAACAAGGGATTGAACAAGCATCTGAGTAGCCTGTGTAGAAAACAAGGGGCGAATTCTTCTGATTTTGTAAAGAAAAAATCTACATGAGTGACTAAGGTTAGCAATGTGTTGGGAAAATGACAGTTAATTGTCCAGAGTTCCTCCAAGATTGTGGGCAGTAACTGAGTGATCCATTTGTTGTCCAGGGAGATCACGAGGTATTGACTGGGGGATGAATCACCTGGGATGAATAGCAGTTCGATTTTACTGAGATTGAATTTCATCTGCTGAGCTCTCATCCAGGATGCGGTGTCTGCCAGACATGTGGCGATCTGGGTGAAAACCTGAGTGTCTGAATGAGGAAATGAAAGGATGAGTTGTGTGTCATCTGCATAACAATGCTATGAAAAGCTGTTTGAGGATATGATCTTACCAAGAGACCGGCTATAGATGGAGAACAGAAGAAGGCCAAGTACTGAGCCTTGTGGGAGACCAGAAGAGAGTCTGCATGTAGCAGATGTGGATCCACTCCATGTTATTTCATGCGACCTACGGGTATCTTCTAGGTAGGACCAAATCATTGCCATGCCGTGCTACAGATTCCAAGGCTTGTAAGAATAGACAAGAGAATCTTGTGGTTCACTGTGTCAAATGCAGCCGAGAGGTCCAGGAGGACAGATGACAGTTCAGCTGATCTAGCAGCATGGAGGTTCTCAGTGACAGACAAAAGGTCAGTTCCTGTGGAATGTGCCACTTTGAATCCAGAAATGCTTAGAATTTTATTGCCACATAACATTGGTGAGCCTGGACCTGAGCAACTGAAGCAACCCTAGATCATTGCCTATAGAGGCTTGTACAGTGGACACTATGCATGATGGGTGCATCGCTTCTTACCTTTGACACGCTCATTACTCTGGACTCATCAGGCCACTTAACCTTTTTCCATTGCTTCAAAGGAAAATCCTTATGCTCCCTAGCAACCCAATAATTTGATTCTTCTGAAATGGTGACATTTCTTTTTGTCCAGGAGCTGCTCACACAGTGTACATTATAAAATCTGTAATAAATGGAGACATTGATAATATTTTGCTGTAGCAAATGACCAAAGGCTCTGAGAATTAAAAAAGTTTAGAAAAACATATTAGTATATGATTAAAAGAAAGTTTTTAGAATAAGTCAAGCTAATGAGTCATGGTCAAATCGCAAAGAATACCCCTGTATAAATGCTGTAAAGAGATGGACCAGTGAAGCAGAGCAGGCCTGTAGATTGTGTAACGTTCTACATCAGTTTCTGTGAGGGTATGTGCATCCCTACCAGGATATTCTTAACATACAACAATGACAAACCATGGTTTACAGCAAAACTCGGACAGCTTCGTCAGGCCAGAGAGGCTCCAAAGAGCAGTGGGGACAGGATCTTGTACAACCAGGCAAGGAACACACTAACAAGGGCGATCAGAGTGGCTAAGAGAAGCCACTCTGAAAAGCTGGAGAAGCAGTTTTCTGCAAACGACCCTGGTTCAGTGTGGAAAGGCCTGAAAACCATCACTAATTACAAGACGGCACCCCCCAACTCTGTAGGAAATCAACAACTGGTTGTTGACCTGAATGAGTTGTATTGTAGATTTGTGACTCCCAGTCTCCTGCCACAGGAGCTGCTCACACAGTTCTACTCAGCCGTCACTGGATCTGTCCTGTGCACTTCAATAACTGTCTGGTTTGGCTAAGCTACAAAATCAGAAGACTACAAAGGATGTTTCGGACTGCTGAAAGGATTATCAGTACTCCCCTGTACACGCTGCAAGAGTATATATCCAGAGTGAAGTAAAGGGCTCGGAATATCACTTTGGACCCCTCACACCCAGGTCACCTTCTCTTTGAACTTTGGCCTTCTGGTCGACGCTACAGAGCACCGAACACCAGGACATTCAGGCACAAGAACAGTTTTTTCCCCAGGCAATTTACTTCATGAACAGTTAAACATTCTTCTCAATGTGAGATCAGGTGACTGGATTAATATTGTTCCAACATAAAAAAAAAAAAACTCTGACTGTATTTGAGTCATTTGATTAGGTAGCCTTTGAAATCTAGTTTCCTTGCCACCAGTTGCTGTTTGTTGATTTCTTAAATTTTCAGAAAAAGGTTGTTTAATTACTACGTTCAGATATTTTGCTTTATATATTATATTAAAATTATTAAAAACTTGATTTTTATAAAGCTACTTTGTAACAATTGTTAAAACAACTATTGTACTGTTCTCCTTGCATCTACTCGTGCAATTTAACAGCCAGCCAAACTCCATCCATAAAGTACAGACGAGTCAGGATTCATCTTAGTGTTTAACGTTTAATAAGATGACAGGTACCTTATGAATTAAGAATAAAACTGAAAAAAAAAGCAAATAAACAATAATCAGAAGGCAAAGAAAATAGCAAGAAATACTAATATACTGTAATAAGCTAGGCTAATGGCTATCCCCATATTACATAAAATTGAAGCTTTGAATAAACACAATATTACAAATAGATGCAAATATATATAATTAAGTATTATATAATGACAAATTAACTAACAGATGATGCGTTTATAAACACAAAACAAAGGATGACATTCAAACATGGAAGTGCAAACAACCGCATGTAGAACTCCACTCGCCCTTTATCAAAGGTAACTGCCACTAGGGGGCAGCAAACTATTCTAACGCACCAAGTCTGGAGCGGAACAACTATAGATTAAATTGAGATTAAATTAAATGGAACTATAGCTAACAACTGGGCAGTGGTATCTCGGTAAGTTAAGGCTCTGGTTCAAAGCCCAGCTCCACCAGGGTACAACTGTTGGCCCTTGAGCAAGGCCCTTAACCTGTCTGCTCCAGGGGCACTGTATCACGGCTGACCCTGCGCTCTGACCCCAGCCTCCTTGCTGGGATATGCAAAGAAAGAATTTCGCTGTGCATTAATGTTTACAGTGGTGCCTCAGCTTGCGAAGCATTTTCGGCATATGAGCAACTAAACCAAGGTGAACTAAACGCAGACGTTCCCCTATGTTGCGGGTATGTCTAGGAGCCGTTCAAACATTTTAGTGTCCGTGAAATCCAAGCAAAACGAGTTTACATAGTTCTTGTGGGTTCATTTTGCATTTTGTGCAAGAAGAAGAGACGGTAGCAAGAAAAAAAGGAGCCGCTTTCAGTTTGGTTTTTAAAGCAGCCGGTGCCAAGAGAAATCATAAATTAAGGTTCATTGAGGTTTAATCAGTGGCGGCCGGTCAATACGGGGCGCAGGGGCGCCGCCCCCCCCTTAAATTTAGGCAAAGAAGAATGCTACTTTAACGTGTAATTATTTAACATAATAATTATTTATTTTAATAATGAAATAAAGTCATTTAGTCACAATATTCTGCTGTATTTCTTAATATAATTTAGTTACAATAAAAAAAAAATCTAATCTGTATTACGTTCATTTGTGTTGATGTACGGACAAACGAGTGTCTATGTAGCCCTTAAATTTTTGACAAGCATGTGACTTCAGTCTGAGCTCTGATTGGATTTTGTCAAATCATCCTTGGGGCGGAGCTCTGTGCGCCCTGAACCCTCCCACTTTTGTTCTTAGCGAATCAATATTGTTTTTAAATATTTGGGCTCAAATAATTGTGATTGGACCATTTTCAACCAGTCTTTTCCAGCACGTCTTATGGCGAGCGGAGCTGCTGACTGGATGCGATGTGAGATAAATGGCTATTTACAGGCGAGTATTAAAAGTTTAATGTTTGCGCCCCCTCCCATTTTTTTTTTTGCACCAGCCGCCACTGGGTTTAATGTTTATTTATTTCATATTGTACTTAATTTACATGTCTTTTCTAAATGTTTTGATTGTTTTTTTATGTAAACATATGATTATAGTGTTGGAAATTGATAATATTGGTAATATTTTTGCGTGGCTGCATTTATTATCTGCATTTACATTATTTCCATATGGGACAAGGCATTTCACAATACGGAATTTCGCCTTAAGAACTCGCCTCTGGAACGGATTTGATTTGTATGCCAATGTACCTCTGTATGTGACAAATAAAGACTTAACTTAACTGGACTTACTGATGCCTGGGCTGTGACTTGCTTAGCGCCTTAAATAAAATCATACCAGTTTTGTTGAAACTTAAGCATTTACATGCAGAAAGTTTATGTTAACATAAGAGTACACAAGTACCCATGGTTTAGATTGTCAACATCCATGTAACCCAGTGCTTAGCTTTGAGAGACCTGCTGATAATGGATTAGTAACATAGCTAGACATTTGGTTTTGTGACAAGGGCACATGGAGCTGACCACTAGAGCTGCCCATAGTTTGGGAATAGGTAAAGAACAATAAGTGGTACTTCTGCATTAAATAACACAATATGGCGATGTAAATGTTTATTAATGGACCAAGTTTTATTTTAAAAAAAGTTCTCCTTCATTATTTACTGATAATTCTATACATTTGATTAGCAAAACCTTTAATGCATTTACTGTAGGCCAGATAAATCTTTAAGATTAAAAATCTTAATAGTTTTGACATTTTTAATTGAAGAAACCCCTTAATAAGAGTTACGTACATTCACTGAATACCTGGTGAAAGTTGTATTAGTGTGACTGTTAGTTTTTATGGTACAGACGAAAAGAAAAACATTTTCCAGAATGTAGCACCACAATGAACAGAGCACAGATGTGGAGCTGCACCTTTCAATACAAGGATCATTTCCATTTATACACAATAATTATTTCTCTCACACATAATAAATAATCTGTAACGTATTTCTGTCAAATCATTATTTACTCCAGCATCACACTGCTACATCAAACAGATAAAACTCGGACCATCAAAGAGAATAAAGGACAAGCTTCTTCATTCATAATGTAGTGCAACAGCCTGTGGGACACACACGTCCTTAGAACACTCGCAACACACACACGCACACACACACACACACACACAGACACACACATATATGCATGCAAGGCTTCCTTGTCTTACCATTTGTGAGCTTTACGTCTCATGTTCAGATCAGATCATTGTGTGCATGTGCCTGTATCCTTTCTTTGAGCAACATGCATCAGAACTAGCCTTCCTAGTTCATCAGCAAAAAAGAGCTGCTATAGCAAGCGCTAAAAACCTCAGTCCAGATGGAGGCAGGGGAGAGATAATGGGAGAGAGAGAGAGTGAGAGAATGGAGGGAGGGAGCAGGGGAAGAAAACAGCACGTAGGAAAAGTAAAAGAAAGCAGCCTACCTAATGACATGTGTCGCTCCATCAGAGGCCTTGCACAAAATAGGAGAAATAAAATAAAAAACAGAGATCAGCGGTTAACCTTTTCTTTTACTCATCTATCTGCTTTCCATATAAGACAGTTAATCTTTAATAAGCACTTCTTAGCAAGCATCACATGCAATAACACATGGACGGTTCACAGAGATGATAGTTTACATTAAATGTTAAATGTTTATTAATTTATTTATTCATTAATGTTAGCATATTTGGGTGATGCAGAATACACAATGACATTATGTCTTGATGAAATGATGATATATAGTATGATATAGATTATAGACGTATAGTAGAAACTGAAAGGAAATAAACTATTGTGCTATGATATTGCAATTATTATAAATATATACTGAAAGACATTATGCTGTAACACACAATTATGCTTGATTTAAACTAGTACTTTTTCACATTTCTCCAAATCAATACAAGCCCTAAGCATATGAGATCTGGAAAAACAGTATAATAGACTTGCACACACAAACACACACACACACACACACACACACACACACACACACACACACACACACACAGTAGAATGACTCATTGTTGTATTGACAGTGATCCCTTGCTAGGCTGCGGTGAGCTTACTCACCAGACAGAGCCAACTAGAACAGATTTTTACACACAGTTGAAAAGCCGAACGTTCTCCATGCCACGGGCTTGTGGGGAACAGAAAAGTGAATCAAAATGCACAAGACGCTGAACCTCGAGGCAAGGTCTACTCCTGTCTGCCAATAACGAGGATCTGAGGCTACAGTGTGTATACACTCACCTACACCGCAGACAAGTAGGGTGGTTGTTTGAGTTACCATTGACTCCATGTCTGGTCATTCTCTTCCAACTTCAACAATGAGTTCCCACCCGCAGGCTGGCATCTTATTGAGGCTTTTTGTTTCTTTGCAACATTGTATGTAAACACTAGAGACTGGCTTATGTGGAAATTCAACAAGATGTCTCTGGGACCAACATCCATGCTACAGTCAAATCTCAGTCAATCAGATCACATGTTCTCCCCATTCTGACATTTGACTGATTGAAGCTCATGATCGGTATCTGCATTGCTCCGCTCTTTGGAAGCATGGTAGGGGTAGACTAAAATGTTCCTGTTAAAGTGGGCAGCAGTGGCGGCTGGTGCAAAAAGCCCAGGGGGAGGGGGGAGGGGGGCGCAAACAAAATTAAAATTAAACTTTAAATGCTCGTCTGTAAATAGCCATTTATCAGGTGATTAAGCATCACTACTACTGTACTAGCATAAAATAAAGGCATTACTCACATGACTCACGTCAGCCAGCTCCGCTCGCCATAAGAAGTGCTGGAAAAGACTCGTTGAAAATGGTCCAAACACATGAGCCCAAATATTTAAAAACAATATGATTCGCTAAGAACAAAAGGGGGAGGGTTCAGGGCGCACAGTGCTGCGCCCGGAGGATGTTTTGAAAAGATCCAATCAGAGCTCAGCCTCAGATCACATGCTTTTCAAAGATTTACGTGTCTAGATAGACCAGGCATGGGCAAACTACGGCCCGGGGGCCACATGCGGCCCGTTTAACGTTTTGATTCCAAATTTGAAAAAATTTAATACATTAACCTTGTTAATGTTTTATTTCCCCTGTAATTCTGATGTTTCCTCACTAGATGGCGCACTCTAGATATATTGGCTTTGTTGAGGTGAAGCGTAGGCCTATTACTCCACGTTTGCACTTTACCCTTTGACCCTTTGTCCAAAGCATGCCATATATCTGCTCCTGTTCCAGCCCCTTTGTCAAATGTTAGAACTCAATGTGGCCCACGAATCAAAAAGTTTGCCCACCCCTGACATAGACACTCGTTTGTCTGGCGCCCCGCGTACACCAACACAAATGAACGTAATACAGATGAGATTTTTTTTTATTGCAAATAAATTATACTAAGAAATACAGCGGAATATTGTGACTAAATGACTTTATTTCATTATTAAAATGAGTAATTATTACGTTAAATAATTACATGTTAAAGTAGCATTCTTCTTTGCCTAACTTTAAGGGGGGGCGACGCCCCTGCACCCAGTATTGACCGGCCGCCACTGGTGGGCAGTAAGTGTGGTGTTTCATGTTGCACGAGTTGGACACATGGGTGGCACCACAGAAACACAGACACGAGGTGAGGTCTTACGGAAAAAGGTTATTTTAACCGGAAAAGTGGGAAAGGAAAGGGTTGACATGGGGGCACAAAGCTGGCGAGTGATGGAAGCAGGCAGAGTGGGCCCATGTGGGCAGAGACTCTTGCAATGCTTCCTCGAATGGCTCCTCTTGCTGACTGGCCAACCAGCCCCTCCCAGCTCTCCTTGGGCGCAGCCACAGAGAGGGGTCCCAATGACGTTTGGCAGCTGGTTCATGAAAGCTGGCTCTACAGGAGAGCAAAAGTGATTGCCGATTGCATGGCACTCTCTGTATTTAAGTGTCCGCCGTGCGATGTCCTCCAGGACCTCAAACTGTTATCGCTCCTTGCTCAATCCGTAGGCTCACTAAATAGGTGGCCTCCCCCTCTGCAGGCATGCAAAGGGGCGGCACTGCTGGCAACAAGCATGGCTGGGGAAAAATCATCGATGATGGATCTACCATAAAAACGAGGTGGGGAGTGTTGCGACAGAACAGAGTTTTCTGTGTAAAGCAGAGAGTGTCTGTATGTGCGTGTGAAGCACGGGGAGGAGGGTGTAAAGGCGAGAGAGTGTGTGTGCATGTGTCGGTGTCAAATTATGCGTGCGCACACACATAGGAGACACGCTGAAACGGAGACTGAGACGTTGGTTATATCAGTAAGAGACAAGCACTAAGACCCAGCAGGGGAGACGATTACCCACAATTTAGTGGCGCAAGAGAGCGAAAAATCATTGGCCAATGACCAAGACTTGCTCGTTTTTCAAGTCAAAATTTATTAAAAATCTTTGCTCATCTTGCAGAACACTCACAAACCGCGTTACTTGCAATCCGAGGTTCCACTGTATAAGTAGTCACTACCCCATCCAAATCATTGAATTCAGGTGTTCCAATCACTTCAATGGTTACAGTTATATAAAATCAAGCACCTAGCCATGCAGACAGTTTCTACAAACATTTAAGAAAGAAAGGGTTGCTCTCAGGAGCTCAGTGAATTCCAGTGTGGTACCATGATAGGAGGCCACCTGTGCAATAAGTCCAATCATGAAATATCCTCGATGCTGAATGTTCCACAGTCAACTGTTAGTGATATTATAACAAAGTGGAAGTGATTGGAAACAACAGCAACTCATCCATAAAGTGTTAGGCCAAGTAAAATCACAGAGCGGGATCAGGGGATGCTGATACGCATAGTGCACAGAGGTCGCTAACTTACTGCAAAGTAGTTACAGACCTCCAAACTTCATGTGGCCTTCAGATTAGCTCAAGAACAGTGCACAGAGAGCTTCATGGAGTGGGTTTACACAGCTGAGCAGCTGCATCCAACTCTTACATCACCAAGTGCAATGTAAAGCATCGAACACAGTGATGTACAGCATACCGCCACTGGACTCTAGAGAAGTGGAAATGTGTCCTCTGAAGTGATGAATCACTCTTCTCTGTCTGGCAATCTGATGGATGAGTCTGGGTTTTGCAGTTGTCAGGAGAGCCGTACTTGTCTGACTGAATTGTGCCAAGTGTAAAGTTTGGTGGAGGGGGATTATGGTGTGGGGTTGTTTCTCAGTGGTTGGACTTGGCCCCTTAGTTCCAGTGAAAGGAACTCTTAATGCTTCAGCATAACAAAGACATTTTGGACAATTTCATGCTCCCAACTTTGTGGGAACAGTTTGGAGAGGGTCCCTTTTTGTTCCAACATGACTGCGCACCAGTGCACAAAACAAGATCCATAAAGACATCGATTAACAAGTTTGGTGTGGAAGAACTTGACAGGCCTGCACCTCAACCCAATAGAACACCTTTGGGATGAATTATAGCGGAGACTGCGAGCCAGGCCATCTCGTCCAACATCAGTGTCTGACCTCACAAATGCACTTCTGAAGGAACAGTGAAAAATTCCCATAAACACACTCCTAAACCTTGTGGAAAGCCTTGTTATACAGTAGTTGATGCTGTTTTAGCTGCAAAGGGCCAACATCATATTAAACCCTATGGAATAAGAATCGAATATTACTCAATTTATATGCATGTAAAGGCAGGTGTGCAAATACTTTTGACAATATATTATACAAACAAACAACATACATGCACACATACAGTACACATTGTACTCATGGCCAATGCCACCTTTAAAGCACCTACTGACTGTCTCATGTAGCCATGGTTACTAAATGCACATTTTTTTCTCAATAGTTCCCCTGAGAAATGCGCCCCAGCATTCAGCTTCATGGGCCAAGTCAATAACACTCATGTGCACATACCCTTGTTTAAACACATGCAAATGATTCAAAAGTGCGCACACACACACACACACACACACACACACACACACACACACACACACACACACACACACACACACACACACACAATAATGAGGGATACCTTACAGTCTGACATTATGATTCACTTCTTTTATTTTTGATAAGTTTTTGTATTATTTAAAAGAAAAAGAAATGACACACAGACTTCACCTCCAAACGGAAGGATACACTGATAAAGGAGATGGCACAGGCTGCTTTAGTGGTTTCATCTCTTTGAAATGCTCCATACATGGCAGGTGTCATGGCAGTTTGTTCTGTCACTAGGAACAGGACAGTTGTGTCTACGTGAGAGTTTCTCTGGGTTCCACCTCTTAAAAACTCAAACACTTTATAGCTTGTCTAACTTTCCTCTAGATTTATGTGTGAATAAATGTGCAATGTGCCCAATCATTGGTGTATTCCTTAAAAGTAAGGTTTCTGGGTATTTTACTCCAAATCCACCATAGGACCGGGCTATAAAGATGTTGCTGAAATACTATTGATGACTGACTAAATTGTGTACTTTTAAATATATCTCTCTCTGAGCAGATTTTACTTGTAATCTTATAATAACAACTAATGCATACTTTTAAATTTAGAAAACATACGGTAATTGCTTGCAGAATACTGTGCCATATAAAGCAGTAGGGAACAACCTAAAATGGGGCGATAGTTAAGCAGCATGTACTTTTGGTTATATCATCACATTTGTGAGCAATGGCCTGCAGCAAAAATTCAACATAAATCATGTGTGTTCTTGATAAATCTATCAATTTCTTTTTTCTTCATATACGCATATACAAGTATATACATATTTTTTTACTCATAAGATTTTTTAGCCATTGAGCTGTGTGTAAATTACAAAATCCAACCTCATACTGCTTTGATCATAATCTTTTTGCCCACTATGGAGCAACATTACAGAAATGTTGATCAACGTATGTAACATAATTATAGCATTAGATAGCCTTAATTAATAAACAGCCAGAAATCATTAATGAATAAACTTCATCCAGTGGCAGGGGTTTGGGCATTGTGTGGGAATCAAACCTGGGCCTTCTGCATGAAAGGTGAGAAAATTACCTAACTAACTTCTAACCCAAAGGCACTACTTAGTGTGTGGAACAAGGGACTTTACAAACTACATAGTCAGCAATGTGCGCTAGCTTTCCATTTAATGCTATTTGGGATTTCCTGGGTGAAGTAGTGTAGGGTTTGAGTTGAGATGTATGGAATACCGGTTGGATCCGGAGCGCCGCAGGCAGCTGGAGCCGGTAAGTGACAGGGTTAATCCGGAGGGTGACGTGGTATGGTCCGATGAATCTTGGTGATAACTTTCGTGATTCTGTCTGCAGGTGTAGGTTTTTTGTTATAACCATACCTTGTCACCTACTTGGTACATTCGTCCCGGTGGGTGTCGACGGCGATGTTGAAGAGTGTAGCGGGTGTTAACGCGTTGGATGGCGTCGTTTGCTTGTCTCCAGAGCCGTCGACACTGGCGAGCCAACTGTTGGGCCTCCGGTTCTTGATGGTTGAACATTGGCGTTGAATGAATAGTAGTGTGCGCCGCCTTCCGGGGTGTCTAGAAATTGGGAGGAGTGTCCCCACTGGAATACGTCGGTCCTGATGGTGTCGGGTACATAGAGTCGACCAGGCGGCACACCTGCCGGTTTGGTCTCCGCAGTCTGTGCCTGGCGAACCCTCATTTAAAGTCCCAATTGATTGGAGCAAGGATCTTGGTGGGTGGTAGGGCAAGCGCGGGGTCCACCCGGGGGGACGTCTTCCTCATGTTGTCCTGATGACAGGTGGAAGTTATAATTTTAGAAAAACAATGCCCACCTCGCCTGTCTGGGGTTGAGTTGTTTCAGGGTGCGGATAGTGATGAGGTTCTGATGGTCGGTCCAGAGGATGAACGGCTCTCTGGCGCCCTGGAGCCAGTGTCGCCATTCCTCCAAGGCCCACTTTATGGCCAGCAGCTCGCGGTCCCTTACTCTGTATCGCTGCAGAGTGGGGTCAAATTTCTTGGAGAAAAAACTGCAGGGGTGCAACTTTTGTTCTGGACCTCGCTGGGAGAGAACAGCTCCGGTGCCCACATCTGAAGTGTCCACCTCCACAACGAATGGTTTGTCAGAATCCGGGTGAAGGAGGATGGGGGCAGTGGTGAAGCGGTGACATAGTTCGTGGAAGGCAGAGATGGCTGTTGAGGTGAGGTTGAAGTGAGATGATGGACGGGTCAGAGCAGTTAATGCGGCTGCAACTGTACTGTAGTCCCGGATAAAGCGACGATAGAAGTTGGCAAACCCGAGAAATCGCTGGATATGTTTGAGAGTCTTGGGTAGGGGCCTTCCAGAGTCTGCCGGTCCATGACCACACCCTGGGGCAAGATGACAAAACCCAGGAATGTGGTGGAGCGCTCGTGAAAAGCACACTTCTCCAACTTACAGTACAGCTGGTGGGCGAGCAATCTCTTTAGGACCGCTCTGACATGCTAGACATGTTCGTTGATGGTTCAGAAGTAGATGAGGATGTCATCTAGGTAGACAAACACCCAGCGGCCTAACATGTCTCTGATAAATTGTTGAAACATGGCAGGTGCGTTGCAGAGACCAAAGGGGATGACCAGACATTTGTAGTGTCCTGTAGGGGCGATGTGGAGGTAGATGGGTAGCGCGTCTTTTGTGGAAGGCTTCAGCCAGGTCTGGGATGTTGCCTGTGTCGACCTCGGAGGCGTTGGTCTCCCTAGAGCACGTCCCAGCCCCGGCCCGTAGGCAGAGTTCGGCGCAGGTTGGCCCCACTGTAGACTCCTTTTTTTTGGTCCAGGAGATGAGAGGGTCGTGATGTAGTAGCCATGGGTGTTCAAGGATGATAGGTGGTGATGAAATAGAAGTGATGTAAAACTGAATCTGCTCCTGATGCTGGTTAATGACGAAGGTGATAGCTGGGTTTGGAAGGTGATGGGATTGGAGGAGAGGGACCGACCATCAACGGATGTAATAGTTATGGGTTGGGATAATGCCTCGGTCTTTACCCCCAGTTTTTTGGCATAAGAAGAGTCAATGAAGTTACCCCCGGCACCGGAGTCGATGAATGCGTTACTTCCGACTTGTTTGTGGCCAAACTGGAGGTGTACTTTTACCGTGAGACAGGAATCATTGGTCAGGGTGGTGGAGAGGGAGATGGAACCCGGTGAGCCACTCTCATTTCTCATCGGGTCTGCGTGTTTCCCGGTCGCAGAGCACAGATGGCTCGGTGGAGTGCTGCAGATCCACAATAAGCGCATAGCACCTCTCTAACGCGTTCCCGTTCTGCAGCGGTTAAGGAGGCGCACCCTAATTGCATGGGTTCCCCGGCTCCTGTGTCAACCACGGGTCCGATAGGTGCAGCAGTGAATGAAGATCGGGTTTCAGAGACTGGAGCGTGGGAGAAGAGAGGGGTGGTTCGAGGCGTGGGATGGTGTGATGAGCGGCAGGGTATGAGGAGCTGGTTTGGGATGAGCGAGCAGACGTTGATCGATCCGGAGGGCGAGTTGAATTAAGCCCTACAAGGTCGCTGGGAGCTCTCGTCCAGCAAGCTCGTCCTTTATGCACGAAGCCAGTCCCTCATAATAGGTCGTCCGGAGGGTGGAGTCTCCCCAGTCGGTCTGCACAGCGAGAGTATGGAACTCAGCTGTGTAGGGGCTCACGGACGACCCTCCCTGCCGTAGATGATATAGCTTGGAGTCGGTCTCCACCTCAGCAGCAGGATGTTCAAAGGTGAGTTTAAGTTCGCGGGTGAATTCCATGTATGAGTAGGCGACGTCTGAATCCAAATGAAAAACCGCCATGGCCTCCGAGTGGCGCAGTGGTTAAAGCGCTCGCCCTATCATCCGGAGATCGCTAGTTCGAATCCCGGGTGGTGCTGTAACCTCTCGCAGCCGGAGGTCTAGAGAGAGCTGATTGGCCGAGCTCTCTCAGAGGGGAGGGATGAGAGGTACCTAGTGCTCCGACATTAATCATGGCTCTACAGCCAGTCAGGGGCGGAGGGAGCAGATAGCACTGTCCTCCGAGTGTGTTACGCCGCCCCTAACGGTGCGTGAGCGAGCAGTTCGAAAAGATGCGGTCGGCTGGTGTCACGTGGTTCGGAGGAAGCACGTGATAGTCTTCGGCCCTCCCGGCTGAGTGGTAGTAGTAGCCTTAATGTGGGAGCCCCCTAGTGACGGGGAGGAATTGGACACGACTAAATTAGGGAGAAAATCGGGGAAAAATCCAAAAAAAAAAAACGCCGTGGCCCACTCAGCTGCCTCGCGGAGGACCATGATCTCCTGCAAGGACACGACGTCTTGGATGCCACTGCAGAGAGTCGCGATTTCACCGCAGAGCTGCTAAGGTGAAATATGCTGTAAATCTGGTGAGTTTCTCTGGTGAGTTTCTCAGGACTGTCCACCACCTCCATGGTTTATTCTCCTCACCTTTTGGCTACAGAGTACCGCTAAGAATTTAAAACTACTTTCACCTCCTGTTAATTACACTAACTGTCGCTCACTAACTGTCACCAGTCACCAGCTCCGCCAGTCGCGGTTAGTTAGTTCCGCGCAGAAGAGTATATGTGAGCGGAGCAAAATAACTAGTTAAATAAAGAAACAAATCATAATCTGTTGATAAAAAATGGTGTTTGTGCAACTGTTGTATAAAAGCGATATCACACTTGAGGTTGTGCTGTTGTATTGAATATTAGCATGGCTGTGATGTGGCCGTACACACAAGGGTGTCATATCACAGTATCATTATAACAGATGTTTTTAGTACAACAGACCTAGAGTGTGATATTGCTTTTATACAAGAGGTCTACAAACACTTTTTTTATGCCATTTATTATCAACAGACTATGAATTTTTTTTTTTTTTTTTTTTTTTTTACCAGTTATTTTGCCGTACAGATGCGGCATTACAACTAAGCCACCGTTTGAAAACAATGACAAAAAGTAAATTTTCTCTTATCTAAAATAAAATGATAAAAACCCAAAACCTTGCATGTTGTGAAGATTTTGCTCCGTCATTTCCTGGGAAGAAGTGGGTAAAGCCTGTCTGATGTGAGTGGTGAGAGTATACTGTAAATAGCACAATAAAGGATATAAACGTATCTTTATAATATAAACATGCTTATCGTTTTTATGACAAAACTTCATTGTGTTGTTGAAAAAAAACTGTTGAGTGTTTAAATGATAAAAATCCGAAAGGTTAAAACTCCTAAACACATGCACAACTTATTTTTATTCAAAATATGTTGGTGTTTGACACACTCTTATGTCAGACTTTATATGTCAGGTAGTGCATGTTTACTGTATGTACATTGTGAGCCATCGGTGGATTATTGGTAGGCATCTCGTCTGCCATGTGGAAGGTTGGGGTTCAATCCCAGCCAACACCTCACAGCCAGCCACTGGGGCTACAGGGCACACATACTGTGGGCCTTAATCCCAGATAAAAGTGGGAATGGCATCGAACATAAAACCTGTGCCAAACTCAAAATCACTGTGGTGAGCCCTAATGGAAGCAGCAGGATGAACAACAACAACAACAGCATTCTAACATTCGAGTTAGAAAATCGATATTGATGAATAACTATAATTAAATAACATTGTTGCCAATTATTTATCAGGTTTTTCTAGCCGCATCTCAAATTTGGCTTTTATAATGAACCCCTCTCATGGGGTCATTTGTAGCATTCGACATATTAACTTTTTGTGCAATAACCTCCTGTGCAATTGTGATAGCTGCTAAAAAAAAACAGGAGAAATAGTTTATTTCGAAGAATCAAAAGTCATTTGGTTGTGCCATCTGCCCCTACTAATGTTTCATTATTAATTTGTTATTTTTAAATGATTCTTTTAAAATGATTCTTTAAAACCCTCTGTTAAACCCTTAATCTTAGCTGAATTGTATAATGTTGACATTCTAGTTTTTGTTTTTGTTTAATTGAGCATGTTTGCATTTTTTTTGTATACACCCTAAGATGCAGTGATTTTAAAATTCATTTGCTTGATCTTAAGTTTAAAAGCTGGTAGTCCAACAGCAGGTAAAAAGTACTTACTAAATCGCTGTTAACAGTCCTGGGTAAGGACGAGCAGTGGGGTTTTTTAAGAATGCCCTCTTTATTGATTGAAATCGCCCTTGTGTGTTGTCTTCCAAAATCGCTTGTTTGTGGCAGGTTGGAAGAAACCAGCAATGTTCTTCTCTTCCTGTCCTGATCTCTTTGATGTTCTTTTTTGATGGTTCTGGAATCTATGGATCTGAGCTCCACTTCTTTCTGTACTCTGTGCTGTTCTATGGAAAGTGTTTCTTTATGTACCCTCTTCTGAGTATCAGTGGGATCCAGAACCTTGAAGCTTGGTGTGCACTCTTTCCACTGGGTCACAGGTGGAACAGTGTTCATCATTTTGGACTCCCTACAGTTGGGTGGAGGGTCTCCATTTAAGCCAAAGTGAGAGCTTGAAAGTGTTGACTTCTTAGAGAAATGAGGAGAGGAGTGAGACAGGCTGGTCAGAGATGATGATAGCACTGGAACGGGTTCCTCTTTTTGGCCCACTAAACCAAAAGCCTGTAGACTGTTAGGATCCAGTACTCTGCAGGTTACTTCATTCAGAAATTGAGAAAATTTGAGCTTGGTTTGAATCATCTCTTCAAATTGTACTGACACAGCAGAGCTGTAATGGCTGGAGTTCTGCACATTAACTTTACATTCCATGGGTTCTGAGTGTTTTTGACCGTCTGACTTCCTATCACCAGATTGATGGTCCATGTCCTGCTGGCCAGACTCCGAGTCACTCGCTGGTTTAGGCCGACTGCCTGAGCTGGCACGGACTCTAAAGACCTCCTCGCTGTGCTGCTTGATGGAGCTTCGCAGGAGACAGGTGGCTCCTGAGCTCCAACTGCTTGTTTCCCAGCTGTCATCCTCACTTAAGCTTCCACTCCGCACACTGGAACTAGAGCTTCTGAAACTGGTACTGGAACTGTGGAGGCTGGTATCCGTACTACATGAGCTATGTTTGGGGCATTTAAACGTAGATGAAGAAGAAGAAAATCTCGTGATGTTGGGTAAAGAATTCTGCAGGCTTGAGACTGAGTTCTTCGAGCTAACTGTCGATTCCTTGTGACTGATCATAGATCCAGGTCCATACAGGTTAGTAAGGGATCCCTGTAAGATGGGAGACGAGAGGCTGGATGAACAGCGTGGACGTGTGTCCTCGTCCTCTGGGTCACTCTGCCATGCCAAAAACACAGGACAGGAAGCAATGGACGTACACGAGCCACGATCCTGCCTATTAAATAATGTTCTGAATTGTGGTTGTGTGAAAATAGATCCATTTATAGTGATGCCTTGATCTGGTTTTGACGATCCCTTTTGCATTTTTTTGGTCTGAAAGCCACACCATCGAAGATTGAGTCCAAAAGGAAGTGGACCATGGACAGTTGCAGGACACAGCTTTCATTGCTTTCCCACCCCTGTCCGTGCCATCATTCACCCTAAATGGATTTGCTGTCTGTGCCATGGAACAAGGCTCTGATTAGGAGGCTGACATACTTTGTCGACCACTCAATCTGTCCTGTTAATGCCAATATGTGACAATCAGTACATTATGTGGATGACCAGATCCACTTTCTGTATGATCCCTACTTTGTTTATATATAAAAAGCCAAAAGGTTGTACAAAAAGGACAGATCATGCTATTCTATGATGCCATTCATATTGTTGATTACATACATATTGATATGCTGAAACTGTTAGCTTTCCAGGTCACTTGCTTCTTAATGCAAGGTATTGATCTTAGGGACCACGTGATAGGGCTGTTAGCAGCGGTACGGAATCTGAGGATCATGAATCAATTATTGATTGCAATTGTGTTATGTCACTGTTTCCCCTCGTAATGCAACATATATTAATTCATGTCTCTAGTTTTGCCTGTGGACTGCAATGATTGTACTGTTTGGGAAACTGAGCATGCGTCCAGCGAGGTCAGGCGTCAAACACGCAAACACGCAAACACGATGGTTGTGAGAAAACTCTCTGTTTAATGTCAGAAACACAACATGCTTAAGTTTTGGGTCGGTCACATTGCATCACATACATCCCAGTCATCAACATTTACTTGAAGTTATATGGAGGCCCGGGGACGGACAGATGCTAAAACATCTGTATAAACAAAAGGAAGTATTACAAAATATAAGGAAGTGCAACAAAGGGGTGGTTTTATGGACATTCGACACAGAACAGGTGAACAAGAGAGATGTAAGAGACTGAGGCATGGGAAATTCACACAATATCATAAATACATTAACGTCATTTTTTCATAGGCACGGGATACATCGTCCTGCATGGTTGAAATGAGAAATGGGAAGAACTCACTGCATTAGTCAGAGTCAGAAGAATTGTTGCCAGCTGAAACATATTAACTGAAACATGTGCAGTTATCCAAAAATAATTCCCTTCCACTTATACCTCCCCAGTCAGCGTGCATTATTTAAAAAAAAAACAGCAGCGTCTGGAAATTGTTACTCTTTTCATAGAGAAATGCAGTAACTTATTTTCAGTCACACAATTTAAAGCCAATTAATCGAGGTTCACGTTCAAAGTGAGTTTCATTATATAAAGCTTTACGCAAGCCGGAGAGGGCAGGATGCAAACCGGTCTCTGATCTAATTAGATTTTCAAGAACATAATATGTCTTATGGAATGATTTACATAAATCATTTGTACAAGCGTGTTTACATTAAGGTTTCTGTTTTTTTTTTTTTTTTTATTAAACTTTCCATCAGTTAATTAACATTAATCAATCACCTATTAGGCTACATTTAAATTCAACAACAAATTTAAAAACTAGTAAACAGTTGCTGTTCTGAGTGCCTGGGTTTGATGGCAATGGATCATAATTATAAAATCAACATTCGTGTTTCTAAACTCATAGTTTAGCCTGCAGTCCCATCATATTAACTGTTTTGGCTTTTGAATAAGAGCTCCAGGTCAGAAATGGAAAGTGGGGTAAATTTGAACACGACTTGTGGATTTGTGGATTGTGCACTTATTTACAGCAATGCACTGTAAAGTTTCTGTAAGCATTCATGGTTCCACACAAAGAGTTCACAAAGAGCTGGAGGAACGGCTCAGGGTCGCCTTGGAGGCCGTCTCACTGCTACAGAACTAGATGCCTCCTGGACTAGAGTTTGCGCCTTTAAATCATCTCTGATCACAGTTATACATGCATTCATTTTTTACCGATGACATTTCCTTATCACGGAGTATTTGCATTTTATGTTGCCTTTTACTGCTGTTGTGTCTTTTGTATCGTTCTCAAGATAGTTTTGTTCGTTTGTTTTGTCTCAGTAATTAGGTGCCTTAATTAGCTAGTTAGTTTTGTTAAGTATGTTGTTCATTTATTTTGTTGACTTCACAAAATTGAGGGTTCAGCTCCGCAACAAACTTGTGTATGATATTTAATAATGTCTTTTAATACAATCACAGTAACTTCAAGTCAAGTCAAGTGGGCTTTTATTGTCATTTCAACCATATACAGTTGAGTACACAGTGAAACGAAACAGCGTTCCTCCAGGACCGAGGCGCTACATACATGCAACGACATAAATTAACAACGCAGATTTTTACATTTATTAAGTTAACCTAAAAGACTATCAATTTCTATACAAAAAAGAGACAACAAAGACAGCAGACAACAGACAACAAAGTGCACGTGCGGTCTACTCAGGAGTTTTTCAGTAATTTGTGCTGCACTGGCTTTTCATGACAGTTTATCGGTACGGATCACTGATAATAAATGTTATTGATTTCACCTGGTGCTGGTGTTCATGTTACAGCTGACCGGTCTACAATATGGTGCAGTGCCAAAAGTTTCAGGACCTGCACAATAAAGCCCAAACTTGAGCAGTGAACACACACACAGTGTTCAACGCCCTCGATAAATAATTCTACAAAATTAAATTCTGCATGTATTACACTGCCCTCTGGTGCTTTTGTGCATTTGATGGCTTTTGCATTTATTTATTTATTTATTTATTTATTTAATTTTATAGCCTTGAGCATTAATGTTTTAAATTGCTTTAAGACAAACATGTTTATACACGTTAAACATGTGCAATATACAGCAAGGAAATTTTAACACATTTAAATATGTTTGAAATGAAATAGCTGACGTAAGTGTAATGAATAATTTCGCACAGTCGAAAAGGGAATTTATACGTGCTGAATTAAATGTAATGTTAGCTCACTGATTTGTTTATTGTGTATTTTGTTTGGTTTTTGTTTTGAGACCTAACCTTTTTATATCATGGGTTTATATTAACGTGTTTCTGCCAATACATTAGAATTTCCGTTATAACCATTTAAAGCACCATTTGAAGTTAGACACTTGACTTGAATGAAGTCTAATTGTTCGTATTTAGCATTTCTTGGAAAGAGTCAGCACTCACAATCAGAGATCAGCCAATTCCTTCATCGCTTTATGCATGAAATCCTGAAAGAGTCTGTGGTTTCATGACATTTAAACATAAGCATAAACACCTCACCGTTCCAGGGCCGAGAGCTCGATCATTAGTTTGGGTTAATGTCTCTAGGGGCGACACCGGAGGTTTTCTTTTGCTGCTGCCATGGCGGTACTTCGCTTTTTGTCAAGGGCGCTCAGGAATGCTCAGACACACATGCACACGCATACTGTATACACAGCTCTAAAACAAAACACTGCATTTATGAAGGGAAAAATATTTGTTGTAATATCATTAATGCTTATGTTAAAAATAAAAATGCAGTTGCGCTAATAGGATGTGATGAACATAAGGTCAGAAATTCGGCTGAATCAGGTCATCTGATGTTGCTTATGTTTTAATTGAAAAAATAATTGGTTTGCTTTATTAACGTATTCACATAGAAAATAAACAACATGCATTTATTGGAGGTGTTTGGGGAAGGTGTTGGGGGGGGGGGGCTGCTAGAGCTATCTTAGGGATAACATTACAGCACCCCTCATACCCCCTCCATGGCACCACCTATAAGTGTCTCTTTGTGTTTGCATGGGGTTCATGAGTGCTTTCTGATTTACTCCCACTGTCCAAGAAAATACATTTGGGTAAGTTTGCTGGGTGTGAATGAGTGTGTCAATGTGTGTGTGTGTGTGAGGGACGAGTGCACCAACCAGCATGAACGTGCACCCAGTGTTACTGAGACTGGATCCACTGCAACATGTAAAAGGATAAAGCTGTTACTGAAAAGAAGTGCTTGTTTCGGGAGATATGTGTGAGTTACAATCTCATTTCTGTGTGTGTGTGTATGTGTTGTGTGTATGTGTTGTGTGTGTGTGTGTGTGTGTGTGTGTGTGCCTTTTCTTTTTTAAAAGCTGAAAAACCTGGAATGTGTGGCTGTGCTTTGTGCTGTTGCCATGTCAACAGCCTCCTGCATATATATGAGAAGTGGGATGCTTTTCCAAAAGCCAGAGGGGAAGAGAATCATATTAAATAAAGATACATAAACTGAATTAAATGTAATGTTCTCACTATCAGCTCACTGATTTGTTTATGCGCTTGCTATTTTTAGTACAGCCTACATATCTACAATATCCAGCAACAACAGAAGACATACAGTAGCTGTGCTTTCAGATAGGAATCTCTCTGATTTATATCCTGTATCTTTACGAGGCCACTGCGGCTGAGTTATAGATGAACTAAAACACAAAACAAACTGCAATTAGTAGAGCAATAAATAGCAAATCTCAGCAGTCTCGGAGGTCTTTTCCTTTGTGTGCATGGGATATAAATAATTGGAAAACCACAGAATATCAGGTATTCAAGTCTTTATTATGATTAATTTACATGGAGAACTGCTTCATACATCGGATGCCATTGAAATTATTCAGTCACTACATACATAAGGTCCTAAAACTACCATCAGTATTTACTGAACGTTTACTTGCCCTATAAAGTGAGCTGTGTAAATATAGTTATTTATTTATTTATTTATTTATTTATTTTTATAACTTCGGGAATAATGTAAATAACCGAGACAGATTGCGTATATTCATCAACACCTGACCGAACCTACAGCCCAGACCTGCTACCAAAGGTTAATTGGTTTTACAGATTACTACCAGTGCTTCATCAAGAATTCCAGCACCACAGCCTCACGTCTCTTCTCAAGGGGCCTTCGCTCTGATTGACCTGTTCACCTGCTGCACAAGAGGCGTCCATCTCACACGAGCACAGGTTCATCTCAGCCTTTCTCCTTCTGCGGCCTGATCCGCCGCGTCTATTCACAGAGGACGTGGATGTCTCTGAGGTCGATATAAGGATCATGTTCTCCTAAGAGACACGGAAGCAGTCTCCATCCTATAGCTTACTTTTATCGAGAAGAAACTGTCAGTAGCCAAAAATAAACAAGAGCGTGGGCAACTACCAGGTTCTTGAAATGAGGCTGGCTGTCAGGGATGTCAGGGTTTTAATGGTTGGAGGATATCGTCCATTGCCTCATCCTTTCCACCGGTCACTGCAACGTGGAGCAGATCAGGAGAAAACCTACACCTACACCTATCTATCGTCTGTCTCTGGCAGCATGGATTATTACTACTTTTGAACAAAAGTGGAAAACTAGAAAACCATACCAAGGTGAAAGTATAAGCAATGTCTCAAATCCCTGCAAAGCATGAAGCAGGGTTCATTTCAGGGGGGGGAAAAAAAAACGCTATACCTTTCCTTCGTTTCATTCTGGACTGCCAGAACCAACAGTTCAGCTTCCTTCCAAACTAACAGAGTTTGCTCAAGTCCTTGCAAAGTCCGCACCCCATTATCATGATTATACATGCGAGTCTATAAAACATCACTTGTCCTTCTCATTTTGGCAGTGATTGGAGTAAATAGATTTAAGGAACTAAGTAGAGTGCTGTAACCCTTAGAGATGAGCCACCGAGGTGCACCAAGAATACACTTGCTGGACACACTACTGACCTGCCTGTTCGCCAAGGTTGCTTTGCATTTTATTCTTCCTTTCATGCTGTACCAGCCTCCCCAACACGGGTAACCTTGACAGTACGTCAGCCATCCGCATCTTTTCCAACTGCTCTCTTTGCTGCATCATGGAGCAAAATGTAACACACTGAAATGTGAAGACTTGCTGTGATTAATATGAGAGAGAGTGTGCACACCACGTCCCATCCAGAGACCACGGCCAATTCCTTCCACGAAGTTAAAAAGTCTAAAATTATAACTTGTGCAAATTGTAGAAACTTTGCAAATATTCCTCACTGTTTGTTTAGTAACTTACTAATTGGTAAGTTGTTGTTTTTTTTCTTTTCTGCTAAGCTCTGATGAAGTTGGATGGCAGACTGAATATCATGTAGGTCTTCTACATCTAGCAGGGATATCGACAGAAAGAACCGCAGAAATGAAGAAAGCATACAGTGTTGGATGAATGCGTACTGTCAGCCATATTGCAAAAGCATGCTTCAGTGTCGGTGACGAGATCGGTGTATACACGCCCTGAGGCACGTGTTTAGTGTGAATTTCTTTTTGAGGTTCTTAGGGAAATAGTATCAAGGTGCCTACTGTACCAGCAAGGCTTAGAGGCATCTGAAGGTGAAGGCAAGATCATGTGCAAGAACATCATTTTATGAACGTTCACAAAATGGACAACAGTTGGTCTCCTTACTGTATGTATGAACGACTCACTACCAGGGGAGTTCACAGACATTCGGGATGAACACACCATGCATTTGACTACTGTGGGCCCAACTTGCCCCCAAACCATCAGCAGAGGTGGATAAAGTAGGCAGAAATTGTACTCAAGTAAGAGTAGCTGTACTTCAAAATAATATTACTCAAGTAGAAGTAAAAAGTAGTCATGCAAAATATTACTCAAGTAAGAGTAAAAAAGTATTCGGTGAAAAGACATAAGTGTTTCAATCATAATGTCTGATTTTTTATTTATTTATATATATCTTTTTATAAATTATGCAAGCAGCCAGACAAAATTAAAAATTGTACATTTCCGAATAATAAAATGAATGAAATAAATAAAATCAAATGAATGAATAAAAATAAATATCTTTGCAAAATAGCAAATTATTAACACAAATTTCCTAATTTCACTTTTTTCACAATATAAAGCTTTTGAAAGAAATCCCTACTGTAGGTAACATGTGTGTGTTTGAACAGTGTAACTATTTCCTGTGTAAGATTTACTGTATATTGCTGTATATTTCCCTCCAAATGACTCAGCAGATAGAAAATAACATTAGAACAAACAAGAGTCTCACTTCACCATAAACTGTGTCCAGAAGAACTTTAAATGTAAGAAATGAATCTTTTTTTGCCTCTAGATTATTTGGTAATTATATATGCTAACATTGCAACATTCAATAAAACAGCTAAACTAACCGCGACGTTTCCTCAGGTGAGAAGTTGAGTTTTTATATCCTGAAATGTCAGACAGAGGACTGTCTCTGTGTGCACTGTGTGTAAGTGAAACACGCTTTGTATACGAGGCCGGTGGTGATCATTCTCATGTAGCATTGGAGACAGACACCTCTGCTAATTTTATGTTTTCATTCCCTGTCTACCACGCCTGAAGATTTTTTTTCCCCCGCTACGCACCAAGTTTGTGGTCGTGTGACGACATGTGGTTATTGTTACTGCAGGTGATTGGTCAAATGGAGTCATGTGATTCTTGAGTCATGTGGTACAGTAGACCAACCGGCTGCATTTCTCTGGCAAAAATAATGTGTGGAATAAACGGTTAGAACAGTAACGAGTCGAGCGGAGCCGAGTGTAGCGGAGTAAGAGTCGCGTTTCTTCTTCACAAATCTACTCAAGTAAAAGTAAAACGTATGGTGCAGTAAAACTACTCATACAAGTACATTATTTCCAAAAAGTTACTCAAGTCAATGTAACGGAGTAAATGAAACTGGTTGTTACCCACTTCTGCCCATCAGATGAACGGACAGAGCAGACATGGGTTTAGGTCTGAGTGAGATAAAGAGACACCCACAGCCAAAATGTTAAGACATGCAAACATGCAAAAATTTTAAATCTAGAATGGAGATGACCTTTGTACAGCAATGCGATTAGTACAATCAGTCAGAGGCAAAACTGCTATCCAATAAACCACAGTCCAAACGAACAGTATAATATTTTGTTTTATTTATATTATAATTTTTAATATATGCCTGCATTTTCTTTTCTGGCTTGTGCAAAATCTTTACGAACAACATAAACCCAGTCTGCACACACCCAAGATTAATTAGTTTGGTCTTAACTGGAAGGGTAGGGGAGTGGGGGTGGGGGGTGGTGGGTGGGGGGGGTGTCCTGATGCTCTCCAAATCCAACTAATGGGTAAGAAAAGGTCAAAGCCATCAGGTGCCTGGTTTAGAAGAAAAAAAAAACAATAAAGAAGAAGAAGAGGAGGAATGAGCAAAAGATAAATGTATGCAGCTATGTTATCAACCCAATCTTAACATCATGGGGGAAAAAAAAGAATTGTATTGCCTATAATTCCTTGTTACATCACAGCTTGCATCTGAGGTTGAAAGAAATTGAGGTTGTAAAGGAAATTGTGGTTTAAACAACATCGTTCCACTGAGCAGAACTCATTCATCCTTCATAAGGGTGTCTGAATGGCGATACACGGCCTGTCTGCGGCTCTGCTGCACAATTTCCCAGTGAGGTGTAAAACTATAACTACAGCGTGACAACATACACACAGTCGAGTGGCGGGCGGGTCGTGTGATGAAAAGTGACAGACGGCAGCCAGGGCCCCTAATTTATCGCTAAATTATTGTTATTATCATTCTTTCAATTAACTTCTTCTCTGACGCGCCGTATTAAACAGGAAAAGATTAAAGACATAACGACTATCTAACAGTGGAACACCACCGTTAAAGACTGTTATTAAAATAACGAGTGTTGTGTATAATCTCGTACACCAAAGTTCACATTAAATATACAACGAGTGCAATTTACAGCAGATTCGACCCGAGGTGACCTTTACTCCTAATTCCCACAGTTACGGCTCTGTAGGTGCCATGTGACATATAATCATATCGCAGTATAAATGAATGAATGAATAATAAATGAATAAATGAATAGTCATATCTGGACAGTGACCTGTGCTCTATTGCAGGAGTCATACAGTTAACAGGTATCATCGCAAGGTCCTTGTTCTTTTTATGGGGGATTTTTGATGACTAAATATTGTACACATGAATTTCTGCCGAAACATAAATGTAATGCACCGCCATGGTCTGGGTTCGATTCCTGGTCATGGAATCAACAGATTGTGCAGGTGGTGGTGACTCACCTGTGCTAAGGCAGAAGGTTAGCGGTTCACATCCCAGCTCCACCAGTTTGCTGCTTTTGTCCTTAAGCAAGGCCCTTAACCGTGTCTATAGTGACTGACCCCAGACTACTAACAAAATCTGAGATATGTGAAGAATAAAGAGTTTCACTGTACTGTAGTGTATATGTGACGAATAAAGGCAATGCTTAGTAATATAAACTGTAGCCTGTTAGAAATTCATATCCAGTCCTCTGTAGTGAAGTCACTCTTAGGGTAAAATCTATGTACGTCCAGTATACAACATCTGTAATCGTAGCTGAAATCCTTCAAAAATGAATTTAGATTTTATTATCAGTTGCAATAACATACAATGTTTGCAATACTACCCAAACAGGATTTTTTTTCTACTTGTTTTGAAAATATATTAATTATAACAGAATATTAATTCTGTTATATTACAACATTATCAGCTATAACGTTTGATATACTGTATAGCGAGGATGTTTAGTCTTAGCATTAGTGAGTTAGAAATTAAGCAGAAGTCATGCAGCAGACATCAACAACCATGTGGTCAGTCTGTCACTAACAGAACGCTTACGGTGAAACTGTGAGTCTTGCACATTTAGCTTTCAAGTCTTCAGATAAGGCAGGGACAGGTCTAGACAGACAGACAGACAGACAGACAGACGCTGAGTATAAGTCTGGTCAAACATCATTATTGATAAGAAAGCTCTCTAATGAGAAATCTGCCTTGTCACACCTCCACACTTTTTTTTTCCTGATGAGTCACACATTAAGCCCACGTGGAAATTTTTACAGTAGGTTCCCCATTTGACTCGGCTTATTATATCTGGAATGAGTGGTCACTATGGGTTGCATCACATTCCACAAGTAGGATCACCTTTCATGCACGGTTCCTATGACAACTGTGGAAGCATTTATATAAGCTCATGCGGTCTGGCTGGTCGTGATCATGAATAAAAGGCGAGCCAAGTGCTTGACCGGATATGAGCATATGCATGTAATAGGACCATTAGAACAAATGTCATGTTTTTAAAATATTTACATATTCAAAGAACACTGTATTTGCCCTCTGTATCCATGGTAGTAGATGTCTAATAACGGGAGGAGAGATAACCAGGGAGTTGCATGTAATCACAAACAGTTTAGTGCATGCTCATACTGTAGCACAAAGCACTGAGCTCAGTGCATCAGACCCTGAACTGGTCGTTGCAAGCTTACTGTACTGAAATGCGTGAATGAGAAATGTGGTTTTCCTAGGTACTGTTTGCAGGCATGTTTATTTATTTTTATTTTTTTTACCCTGAATAAATGTTTTAGACAGTCTGGGTCATGTCTGTTTGTTTGTTATCCCTCCTGACCGTGTCTTCTATACTGTTTATCCTGTTCAGGGTTGCAGGAGGCATGGAGTCTGTCCTAGGGGACTCAGGGCACAAGGCTGGGTACACTCTGGATGGGGTGCCAATCCATCACTGGGCACACTGCAGGAAATTTGGGAATGCCAATTAGCCTAATTTGCAAGGACTTTAAGCTTGGACCGTGGGAGGAAACCGGAATACACAGAGGAAACCCACCGGGCACGGGGGAAACAATGAAAACTCCATACACACAGACCTGAGGCAGGACCCTGGGGATGCGAGGCCAAAGTGCGAACTACAACATCACTGTGGCACCTACTAATTTCCACACAAGGGTATACGGTATATAGTGCAGGTCGGCAAGAAAAAACATTCTACAAGAGAAACAATTCATGACTGTTCATTAGAGGCTCACTTCAGCTAAGTGATCCGAGGCTGGTGCAGCAATAATAACACATTGAATAATAAATTTGAGTGTGTGTGTGTGTGTGTGTGTGTGTGTCTAAGTCTATGTGTGTGTTTTTCATTAAGGTGCCCCTTTTGCTTGTATCAAAAGTAGCATAATTAAAAAAGTCCATGATATTACTTTTGACACTAGACAAATGAAAGTAGAAGTGAATTCAATTGAAACCCACAATTTTAAGATGTGGGCTTCTCTGTCACAGTGACCTTTGCATCTGCAAGAGCAAATCTGCTCTGATCCAGATTTATTATTATGATAGATTGGGTTTATATATGTTAGAAGTGGCTTACCCCTGTCCAACAACAGAAATTTCACGTATATGTTAATTTAGTATTGACTAACGCAACAAATATTTTCAGAATGAATACCCTGGCATTTGTTCTATTTTGAATACCTGTCACATGGCTGTAACATAGCGTTGATGCACTAATAAATGATCTGAAAATTGATTGGTTTGCAGTTTAGTCAACTGTCTACAATATATAGTTGCAAGCAATGATGAGCGGGCACAAGCACCTGCCCCAGGACCTGTGTGCTCTTTGAGCATGTTTAGATGTTGGAACAAAGCGTCACACTATGACTTTGGTAAAAGTTTTAGTGTTATGCCTTTAAAAAGAATTCATTTTTAAGTTGTGTATCCATGTTTTAATATATTAAAGTCACCGGTAGGCTTAGATTTATTTATTTTTTGATAGATAGATAGATAGATAGCATGTACAAAAAGTGTACAAATATTAAAATGTGTGATCAGTACTATTTAATTATGATATTAAAGCAGTGGAGATTTTGTAGTTAACAATATTGCACAGTGCGCTTTTGCAAGCTTATGTACTTCCCACAATTTAAATAAAAATAAGACTGAGCATATGAAAATATCACACATTTGTTAGTTGAGTAGTTATTTTGTCTTATGTACAGATTTTGCAGTTGGGAATAAATATAAAGTAACATGTAGTTGAATCTGTGAAATGTGTAGACATGAGTGTGTGTAGTGCAAATAGTTCCTAACATTCAGCGCCAGTGTTTTTTAGTGGTCAGTTCTCATGTGGATCTGGGGTAGAAACTGTTCATGAGTCTGTTTGTGCGTGATGTGATGGACCTGAAGCCTCTGCCAAGGCAGAAGGTCAAACAGATGGCGTCCAGGGTGGGTTGGGTCTTTCAGTATGTTGTTTGCTCTGTCGTGGAGGTGAGAGCTGATTAGCTCTTCCAGGGAGGGTGGTGAGCAGCCGATGATTTTTTGGGAGGTGTTGATGACCCTCTGAAGGGCTTTCCTGTCAGCTGCCAAGCAGCTGGTGTACCATAAAGTGATACAATACGTCAGTGGACTCTCAGCGGAGCAGTGGTAGAGGACGTAGAGTCACTGGAGTGCCTTCTTTACCAACACTGTGGTGTTTGTGGTCCTGGAGTGATAATCAGTGATGTATGTACCAAAAAATCTGAACGTAGAGACCCCTTTCCACACAGACTCTAGTGATGTATATCGGATCAGAGGGCATCACTACAAGTCTATGTTGAGTATATTTGTTTATTGGATGAGATTGTTTTCTGAACAAAACACTGCCAGTCGTTGGACTTCACCTCTGTAGGCCGTTTCATCTCCTTCTGAGATGAGACCAACCACAGTGGTGTCATCAGTCAACAGTTATGTTGTTGGCGAGATGGGTTGAAGCACAGACGTGGGTGTAGAGGGCGTAAATAACAGCAGAGCTCAACATGCAGCCCTGTGGGATGCCAGTGCTGAGTGTATGTGTGGAGGAGAAGTTGTCTAACAGATCGGTGGGAATTTCTTCTTGATCCTGCGGCAGGTGGGTTGGGAAAGTTCAGGGGTGGCACGTTTGATCATTCTTACATAGTTCCCCTGGTGTTCAAGGTGGGTTAATGCAGTGTCAAGAGCAGTAGCAATGGCATCTTCATTTCTCTGCAGACTAATTAATCCGAAACAACCTTCGATTATTTGAATATTTTGTGCCTGTTTTTTTCCTGTCCTGACACTGAACAGCTCCCAGATAAGCAAGTAGTATATTTTAAAGTTAAACTAATCTAGACTGGAAGATTTTTATGCACAGTGAACAGTTTGTATTCTGAATGATCACCATATAGAAATATGTTTCTTCGGGAAAGACTACAAAATCCTGAATGTTAGCTTTACTGTAAAAAAAGGAAAAGAAAAAAAAAAAGGAAAGAACTTCCAGTTGGTCTTCCTCCCAGGATATAAACCACAGGCCATGTCTCACTACTAGTGTCACATGTTTCTAATCAAACATTTATACCACTGAATTCTAATTATCAGTAAATTCACAGCTCTGTCTGAATGTTTCTTTGCCATCTGTGGAATGAGACTGAAGTAAAACTGTAAACTGCGGACTGATTATTATTCTTTTTAAAATAAATGCTTCTCAGAGCATGGGTGCTTCAGGATTTTTGACAGCACTGAGCAGCAGTGTCAACCTCCGTAACTGCATCCTTCCAACGCTCGTACACCTGTTCATCCACTCTTCAAAGTTAAATCCGTGAAGGAACACGTTCAAGAGCTTTGTAAGCAGGGCTTTGTCGTAGAATAATAATCATCAAAAAGAGAGAGAGAGAGAGAGAGAGAGAGAGAGAGAGGTCTCAGCTGAGAAAACACTTTAAAACCTCTTTATTTCAATATGTCTGATGATTCAAATGCACTGGGTCATGACAATATCTAAAGACAGATTCTTTTTAAATAACTAGCACATGTTCCTTTTCTGCACTACAAGAAAGAGTATCCTTAAAGCTACACACACACACACACACACACACACACACACACACACACACACACACACACACACACACACACACACACACACACACACACACACACACAGTCATGCACATGCACACACACACACACACACACACACATTCTCTCAAGGGCAAGATAAAGCACACAATGCACAGGGGGGTAACAATGTCAGAAATAAAGTGGTCTTCACAATAGCAGGACCTTAGATGGTATTCCAGTCGATTGTTGAAGGTACCGTGCCCACACACACACCTGGGTGATTTGGTATCGTATTGAGGAAGCTTTTGTCAGTGAGCGAACCCAAAGGAAACCTGGTGCTGTGAGGCTCCAATGCCAACCGCTGTGCCACTGTGCCACCCATGTGGAAAGCAGTTTTATTGACGTTACTACGAATAGTTAAAATGCTTTCATACATATTTATTGATACATTGTCGGTAACATTGCTTCTGTAGCATTTTATGTCAGGTGGAATAACATAACTGACATAACTGTTACGGTTTTGTTAAAATGCTCTGTTTAGAAATTTCAGGCTGTTTAAATGTGAACAAAATAGCAGAGTCCAGGGGGGGGGGGGGAAAGTACTCACGCCTCTTTAGCTTTTACATTTAGTTTTTACTTTATTAAGCCCAGCGAAACTGTACATCTACAGCACACGATCGGCCATACATTTCAAACCATTAATAATAAAACAATCTAGGTTTTGGGTTCAGGTCATACCACCGGGGCAGTTCAGTCCGCTCGGGCCATGACTCTGGGTGCTGTGTGCTGTGGTGTCTTGCACCAGGACATGGGCAGTGGCTTCTTTGGGTGCTGACTTGTTTGTCCTGGTGCATCCCATGGGGTTTAATCGAATTGGAATTTGAGGAGTTTGAAGGCTCCTTAGCAGTCTTGGGCACTTTGCCTGCTGGACCCTGTGCGTGGTGGGCTGTGGTGCACTGGGTGTTCTGGTGCCTTTCTATCGTTCCCAGCATTGACGTTTTTTCCTCTAATTTCTGCTGCATTGGCTTTTCTGCACTGCGATGAGAAAAGGGTGATGTGTGTTCTTAGGCGCCCATAGTCCCGTCACCAGTTTACTGGCATATACTTGATAATCAATGTTAATGTGCTACTGTTATGTCTGATTGGTGTATAGGAGGAGGTTGAAATCACATTATACAAATGTCTTCTCCCAATGACTATTCGTGCACATCCAGACGTCCTCACAACAAAATGTTTTCCTAAACCAACAATAAATGTGACATAGTTTAATACAAGAGTTTAAAATGTGATATTATTTATATTTATATGGTTACCTACTGCCCAGCTGCGTGAATTGTCATTTAAGAAATTATTGACAGCAACACTGTCAAGAGCTCAGTTCTAGCCCGAGATTACCCTGTAATACACCTTAACAATATTACTGTTGCCTCAGAGTTGGAGCTGTAATTACGTATGATGAAGATTGATAACCTTGATCTGACATGGTTCCATGGTTCTCCACTTGCTTGTTTATTTCCCGCTTGTCCTTTTGGCGATCACTCAAAGAAATTAAGTAGCTTCTCACAGCACGCTACCCAGTCTGGAGCATCCTTGGGAGTGGGGGGAAGGCTGCATGAAAGACAGATCACAAATGAGATCAAAGAACAGCAAATCAATGGCTGATGCTTCTCCTTTAATATAGAAAATGAAAAGCTGACATTTTCAAACCACTACTGGGAACAGATCAATGTTGCACACTGCCATCGTCTACCTGGCTACATCTGTCTGCTTTTGGCAAGATTACAAATTATGGGTTATCTACAGTACGTGCGTCCATGCAAAGTGTCTTCCTTTTAAACAAATTGGTTTTGAAAGGTAATAATTATAGTATCCAGATGTTCATTGTGTGCCTTCGGGGGGGAAAAAATGGTTGTGTGTATTTAATTTTCACTGTACTTTGTGTTGTGTGACTTTAATGCTGCTCCTTTTATTGCACATGATGCTTCATAATAACCCACAGTACTATACACTGGTTGGCATTCATCAGTTTTAGAAATACATTACACATATGCTTGTATGTTTTCATTAATCGGTATCTGGCTCTGGTTTCACATACAGTATTACTGATTGTGATCACCATTTTATTCTGTATATAGACTCAAGATGGGGTGTGCTGGAATCTATTCCATGAGGCATAAACCAGCGAATAATCAGAGTGAAGGCATGAACCAGTGAGAAAGAGGTGAGAGATGATCAGGCCGGTGATTAGTATAATGCTGATGCTGATAGCTGAGCGACTCAACTTTAGTTACTTTGCAGCTTGTTGGAGCAAAACATCTGTTCGTATTTCAGTAATGCAATTTATTTAAGACAATATACAGTATATGAAGAAACGACTTTTGCACAGAACTGTATGCATGTACAGTACATACACCAATCCACCATAACATTATGACCACCCGCCTAATATTGGGTAGGTCCCCCCTCTGGCCGCCATAACAGTGATGCACTGTGTGTTCTATCACAAACAGCATTAACCTTTTCAGCAGTTTGAGCTACAGAAGCTCCGAAGCTTTTCTGCTGGACCGGACTACACGGTTCATGTCGCCGGGTCACTGTGTTTCCTTCCTTCTTGGTATGTCCTGACCCAGGAACATCCCAGAAGAGCTGAAGTCCTCTAGCCATCACAGTTTGTCCCTTCTCAAAGACACTCAAATCCTAATGCCTACCCATTTTTTCTGCTTCCAGGACACCCTTCTTCCCACCCTATTCCAGCCAATATACTGTGTATGTACAGGAGTTGGACAACGAACCTGAAACGTCTGCTTTTAGACCACAGTAATTCATTAGTATGATGTAGGACCTCCTTTTGCAGCCAATACAGCATCAATTGGTCTTGGGAATGACAGATACAAGTCCTACTCGGTGTCCAGAGGGATTTTGAGCCGTTCTTCTTACAGAATAGCGTCCAGGTCACTACGTGATGCTGCTGGAGGAAAACGTTTCCTGACTCGCTCCTCCAAAACACCCCAAAGTGTCTCAATAATATTTAGATCTGGTGAGTGTGCAGGCCATGGGAGATGTTCAACTTCACTTTCATGTTCATCAAACCACTCTGTCACCAGTCTCGCTGTGTGTATTGGTGCATTATCATCCTGATACACGGCACCGTCTTCAGGATACGATGTTTGGATGCACATGGTCCTCCAGAATGGTTCGGTTGTCCTTGGCAGTGACGCGCCCATCTAGCACAAGTACCGGGCCTCGGGAATGTCATGATATCGCAGCCCAAACCATCACTGATCCGCCCCCATGCTTCACTCTGGACATGCAGCAGTCTGGGTGGTACAGTCGCTTCTCTGGGGCGTCTCCACACCGTAACTCTCCCGGATGTGGGACAGACAGTGAAGGTGGACTCATCAGAGAACAATACATGTCTCACATTGACCACAGCACAAGATTTCCACTGCCGTCACCATGGAAACCGAGGTTCGGCTCCGGCATGAGTGACCAGAGGTTTGTCTATAGCAGCCCGGCCGTGTACATCGACCCTGTGGAGCAACAGATGAACAGTTTTGGTGGAGACGGGAGAGTTGAGGTGCACATTTAATTCTGCAGTGAGTTGGTCAGCTGTGGTTTTATGTTTTTTGGACACAATGCGGGTTTCCGTTTCAGACGGCTTCCTCTCGCGTCCACAGTTACTCCTGTTGGATGTGGTTGGTCCCTCTTGGTGGTACGCCAACATTACCCTGGATACCGCGGCTCTTGATACATCACACAGACTCGCTGTCTCGGTCACAGATGCGCCAGCGAGACGCACCAACAATTTGTCCACTTTTGAACTCTGTACTGTATACTGTACGTCTCCCATAACGTTGTGTGCATTGCAATATTTTAAGCAAAACTCTGCTATTACTCTTATTACTCTAGTGAAACCTTCACACTCTGCTCTTACTGGAATGTGGAATGTGCAGTCAATGAAGATCGGCCACCAGGCAGCTCAGATTTAGCCATGAAACCTGCAACACTAAACTGGCCAGAGTTTCAGTTTCATTGTCCAAATCCTTTATTTAGAGAGAGAGAGAACAAGGTGAATCATTTTTCAACTTTTGTTTTCTGTATATTTTGTCAGCTGACACTCGTCACTCAGTGTGTGTGTGTGTGTGTGTGTTGGACCTTTCCATCATTCTAGGCTCTGGAAGTGGTGAGAGACTGGGAGGAGTTTTCGGCGCTGTGTGTGCGCGTGCGTGCGTGCACGCGCGCCTGTGCACGATTGTTTCTTCCTACAGCTCTGTGCTCGTGTGTTTGATGGATTTTTACTGCAGCTTCAGAAACAAAATTAGAATAATGATTACACCGAGAGTGCGCGTGTCTCCTCTCCTGTCCACACCGGGGCTGTGAGGTGTTGTTTCTCCTCCACGCGCGCTGGTGTTACAGTGTCGCGCGCGCAGTTCGGACGGAGCGCATCGGGAAGTGTCTTTATCACCGTCTGGCAGAGGTTGTGTGTTGAGTGTGTGTGTGTGTGTGTGTGAGTTTGTGTGTGTGTGTGTGTGTGTGTGTGAGGGGAGAGTGAACTTTGCGCAACTGAGATGCGCTTCAGGTGCACGAGGACTTAACCCGAAACCCGAGGATGTGCGCGCGCGGGTTCCTCGCGCTCTCCTGCTCATTTCTGCTCAGCGTTGCCGCGCTCGGTGAAGGTAAATGACCTCCTCATCTACATGTCACTGTTTTGGTCTCGTGCGTTCATCAGACAAGGCTATAGATGCATGCAGTCGCGTGCATTTTCTTAAAATCGTTCACATCATCATCATCATCATCATCATCTCTCTCTCTCTTTAAATGCATTTCTCTCCAGCTGCAGAATGTGACTCTGGGTGCAATCTTAACAAAGGGGTTTGTGACAGTGGAGAGTGCAGGTATGTTGAGGCATTACATATGTATTCTGACACACCATCCTGCCTGAAACAGTAGGATAAATGCATATGCATGAACTATATGTGCATTAACTTCACAAACTTAAATAAATAAGGCCAAAAATAAAACTCTATAAATATCTTGTGCACATACTGTAGATGCCTAATGTCTTCACAGAAATGAGGAAAACTGTTGCAATCATAAAGGGCTGAGGTTGAGGTTTACACAAGTGAGTTATATAAACTGTATATATCACGAATTATTCTATACATTATCGCTCAAACTATGTTTTTTTTTTTTTTTCTTTTAAGGTGCAACCCTGGCTGGCAGGGTCCAACATGTGAGCAGTGCGTTCCTTTGCCCGGTTGCGTTCATGGAACATGTGAAGACGCCTGGCAGTGTGTGTGTGAGCAGGGCTGGGTGGGCAGCCAGTGTGACCGAGGTGAGACTCAGTAATTGCTCACCAATCTGTGGACCTCTAGATTTGCTCGGGCAGTTACGCATGGTTCGACCTTGGCTAAGTAGGATAATTAATGTAAAGCAGCGAGTAAGGAAATGTATGCAACGAACGATGAAATGAGTTATTTATTTATGTCTCTAGACAGCCGTCTGTGTTCATCGAATCCTTGTTCTGTCAATTCAACCTGCATTGAGACAGACGAGGGTGGATATCTCTGTATCTGTCCTCCTGGATACACAGGCATGAACTGCCAGATAAAGAAAGGGCAGTGTTTAATGAACAGGTAACACTGATCTTGTTCAACCATGAAAACGTGAAAGACAAATGTGTGGTGATGATGTAAATATTTCCATTAGTATCGTTGTTACATTAGTGTTTTTGGACAGTTATAATCTGTTGCACTGACTCCCATAAGCAAGCCATTCGACAACAGGCAAATTCAGGAATCCACAATATGGAACCAATAATATTGATCAAGTTATTGATCTAACTGCTTCTCTTAAGAAGTATTTATCAAAAATGTTGATGTTTAGTATTTTTTGCTACGTTTTGGTTAAATCATTCTGCTTATTTTCTTTAATTCCCTGTTTTTATTTGCAGTTCTCCGTGTCAGAATGGTGGAACCTGTGTGGATAATAACGGCTCTGATGGCCGCTTGTCTTGCCTGTGCGCTCCTGGATTCGCTGGAGATTTCTGTGAGCTCGATGCCGATGCTTGCGGGTCTAGCCCGTGTCTAAACGGTGGCACGTGCACTAATCATGGACTAGCCTACACCTGCATTTGTCCTCCTGCTTACTCCGGCCCCATCTGCAACATCAGTCTGGCTCCATGCTCAGGCAGCACCTGTAGCAACGGAGGTACCTGCTCAACCGGGACTGGCGGTGGAACTCGGTGCATCTGTCCACACGGTGTAACAGGACCTTCGTGTGACGTCCACATCCATGAGTTTAAAACAAAATCCAGGTTTAAATCACTGAGCCTAAGCCACCCTCCCCAGCATCACAGCCTCCCTGCTCGTCCTTTCAACAAGCTCCTGAGACACCCTGAGCACGAGCTCCTCAAGATCACCATGAAAGAGACGACGCATGACTCTAGTCCTCTGGTCACACGTAGCCAGATTATTTGCTTCGCGATTTTGGGTCTGCTTACCTGCCTGGTGGTCTTGGGTACCACAAGCATCATCTACTTCAATCGCTGTGAGACGTGGCTGGCAAATGCCAAGTATAGCAAGCTTATGCGCAAACAGAGAGACTTCCTTCTAAGATCGAATGACAACGAACACTCTGTGCATATCATCCTGCCTGAGAAAATCAAGCTGACCAATTATGGGAAGCATTACACAACCATATAACATCTGCAACACCAGACCCCTTTTCGCTTTCTTCTTTTTTTTTTTTTGAGCAACAAGCTAGTGTTACTTTTAGGTTGTTAAATGTGAATATTAAGTAATTAGGGGTGGCACGGTGGCTTTATACACAGTTATCCAGCGCTGCGGCCTCGCACCTGCAGGGTTTAGGGATCAATTCTGTCCTTGGTTCTGTGTGTTTGGAGTTTGCATGTTCTCCTCGTGCTTGGTGGGTTTCCTTGGGTACCTCAGCTTCCTCCCACAGTCCGGAGACATGCAGAGTCGGCTAATTAGCATTTACAAATTGCCCATAATGTGTGAAAGAGTGTCTGTGTGTGTGTGTGTGTGTGTTTGCCCTATAATGGATTGGCTGTATCTCACCTCATACTCGAGTCTCCTTGTATTGGTTCCAGGCCTCCCACCACCCTGTACATGATAAAGCGGCAAAAGAATTAGTGAGTGAATTAATTAGCGTTGGAGGAAGCGTCTTTTGGAGGAATGTACAGAAAAGTATTTATTTCCGGAGGTTAGGAATAAAATGTTTTGTAGATTACTGTACATATATTGTGGTTGCACACATGAATTAGAATAGCTCATATGTAGCTCTGTCTTAATAAAAACAAATCCTCTATTAGACTTCTTAAAGATGATTAAAATAACAATAAAAGATGTTATATTTTTGCAAATTTGAAAAATGATACAATAATGGGTCGGAATAGTAACCTTAACCTTTAGGGCTAAGCAAACACAGATCTCTATAATAAAATAGAATTTGCATTTATTTATTTCAGAAAAGTAAATATATATACACACTGAGATGTTTGCGTCAAATTCTACTTTTTTTATATGAGCTATTCTATTTATATATATATATATATATATACACACACACACACCACAGTAAAACACAATAAAACCTGGATATAAATTCAATCATCCATATAACATGGACATATGTTTTATTGTATTCCAACATTTTAAGATAATTTTACACATTCATGTCCTGTTAAACACACAGCTATCTACATTTAGATTTTATTTTAGATTAAATACATTCAAGATACCAGCAGGTTATATTTAGAATAAGGGAGGAGCATCCAACAAACGCTTGGTTTATCTGAGAAAAAAATCAACCCTAGAAGAGAAAATGAGGAGCGCTCATGAAGCTGGTTGACAAAATGGCACTTCTTATCATTAACATTGTAAAAATGTAAAAAAAAAAAGAAAAAGGAACGATCATGTCTTGAGATCCTCTTGAAAACCTGCAGCACAAGACAGATATTAAAAAACGAATGAACGGGCTTTGAACATGGACAAAAACATTCGATCTGGGGAAGAAATAACCTTCATTCAGAATCACGCAGTTACATTGTTTATTCATGCAGCATGGGGGAAAAGCAATGAAAACAGCTATATGTATTTTCTAAAAATACACACCCTCACACAGAGCAATCATAATAGGATGCTCTGACATGGAGTCTGGCTCAGAAATCTGGAGGAAAAACACACACCACCTCTCTTCTATCAGTAAAGACGGATGAGTGAAAGCGTCAGACAGAAGCAGAATAAACATTCATATATTCAAATATATTCAAACGTGATAATATAATAGCCATGGTGAAAATATTAGTATATTAGTTTATACGTTTATTATTAATTGCCAGGCTGTTCTACCGTTAACGTTAACCTGAAGTTGGGTTAACGTCACAAGAAGTGAAGGAATAAACCGATGAGCTGAGAGTTTGAACTTGAGAGTGACTAAACTCATGTTAAATAGATACGTCTTTAAATGATGTATGTGGCAGTGTAATGTGGTGTAATTCTCCGATGTGAGGAATAAATATTTAATTCAGACTTCATACTGAAGATGGATTAATCTTCAAAAAAGAAGAAAACTAGTTATTCTACTGGGCTAAGAAAGAAAGGAAAAATAAAATTGTCTACCAATATTTTAATTAGCTAATATTTTAATGTCAGTTGTATTTTGTAATTATAATGTTACATACGCATTTATTTGATTCAGAATCACATTTCAAGCATAAAGCATGAAATATAAAGTCTAACAAGTAAAATATATATTGAGCCTACATTCATGTTTTTATTTTTATTTTTTTCAAAACTTATTTCTGGAATTTTCTCTTGGATCAATAAAGTCTCTCTCTATCTTATAGTATACTTGAAGTCAAACGTAAAAAACGAATAAAAACGACATCTCTTACTGTCTTTGTGTAGCTGTTAATTGCATAACTTGTGCTATATTTTATTTGTTTGACCAAATAGTTCCCCCCCAAACCCCCCCATTGCATGTGTGCTTTTACTGTACCAGCTACATTACACACTGCCACTAAAGGAATCCTCTTTACAGCACAATAAAAGCATTTGCTTCCTTAAATTATATTCAGGGTCTTGCATTATTTTCTTATTTCCTCCACATGCTATACCTGTCAGATTAGCCTACGAAAATAGTGTGAATTTTAGTTTTTGAGGTAACTTAAATATAAATAAAGACTTGTTAAAATTAAAATAAATATTTGGTACATGTTACCATGATGTCCTTATTGTCTACATGTTCTTGTCCTATTTTATATGTACAATCTAATTTTATTATTGTTATTATTATTCAACTATAGGTCTATAAGAACATCCTTGATATATAAACTATGCCTTGATTCCTATTTATGTTTGTTAAATGCATGCAAATATAGTTTTATATTTTTACTAATGCTGCAGCCAAAATGTCTGTGATGTTTTGCTGCCATCTTGTGGCTACACACTTCACTGCTGTGAAATAATAATAATAATAACAATAATAATAATAATAATAATAATAATAAACAGATCATGATGATGTTTAAGGTACAGTTTTGTGTCATGATTAATGTTAATGTTAAAAGTCTTTTAAAAAATGAAGTGAAGGGATAAAGGCAGATAATACAACGTATACAGTGGGAATGACTTTAAAAAAGAATATTTGTTTAAGAGGACACTGACTATTCAATCATTTCATTTACAATAACTGTAGAGCAGCCGAGTGATCTTCATGTGTGGTGTGTTTTTGTTATATTTTACCTTATTCATATGGTGAAGACACACAAATGTGACATTTCCAACAATAGCAAAAACAACAAACTGGTGAGAAGGTGCAATTTAGAATGAATGAACAAGTGAGTATTCTGTCTTCAAGTAAACTATGTGTAACATTAAAATTATAAGAACAGAAACAACTGAAGAGAACCTCTAAATAAATGTCTTAAAAGAAATATATTCTATAATCATCATCATCATCATCATCATCATCATCATTATTATTATTATTATTATTATTTTAAATGAACAGATTATAAAGAGTATTTTTTAATTATGACAAGTTTAACTTCATTTAACTCAGATTAAATTTGTCCTCTTACTGTATTTCTCTCATCGCTTTGTTTCTACCCAAAGTGTTTTTTTTTTTTCACACCATTTTGAATAAACTCTACAACTCTACTCTACTGTATGTAAAATTCCCAGAAGATCAGAATTATCGGAAATATTCAAACCTTTTCTTGATCAAAGTCTCAGAGATCACATTTTTTCTTCACTCTGATGAAGCTGTGTCTGTATGATATTTTTTTGCATTGTGCTGCTGATGAGATAAGCGTAATTAATGTGGCACATACTGTATACTCCTGTCTCATCAGCTGTGTCTCTATCATATGGGCTTGCTGCTGTTTCAAACAAGTCGGTGAATTTGGCACGGTCATAGCATTTTCCTCTAAACAATATGGCAGTGGTGGCTCAGTGGTAGGCTGCTTGTCCACCACATACAGTACCATGGGTTCCCAGCCAGTGCTCACACCTGGGAAGTGAATAAAATGGGACGTGCATAAGGAATGGCATCTGGTGTTAAACCTGCTTTATGGTTCACTTTGTCATATTGATCAAGGGCTAAGACGAATCCCTGG
Source organism: Clarias magur (assembly GCA_013621035.1). Taxonomy (NCBI): domain Eukaryota; kingdom Metazoa; phylum Chordata; class Actinopteri; order Siluriformes; family Clariidae; genus Clarias; species Clarias magur. Next base: position 39,196 of record QNUK01000633.1, on the reverse strand, counting down.
TCTAACTGTAAACCTGTACATTTTTCATGTGACCAGTCTGGAGTGTCCTCCTTTATGAGGAGCATGTGTCATGATCAATAGGGTACCAGTGCGACTCCTGGTGTCCAGCACTGGAAAACAGCTTTACATTTAAAAAAGAAGACATGCCTCCCTATAAAGAGAAGATACACAAAGCTGTACGTTATACAGTACAACTAATAGAAAAGGAGTCTCAGAAAGAACTGATAGATCCAGAAGCCATGAATAGTCTACAGTACACGTTGATAGACATACGAGTCACGGCTGCACCAGCAGGACGGAGAGATTCAGATGCCACAGCTCCTCCAGCAGAGGGTTCACAGTTTATGTCAATCCTTGGCCTTGGTTCACTTCTCCATTCATTATTATTATTATTATTATTATTATTATTGTATGTGCTGTAAATATTACAAGCGCTACATGATTAAACTCAATGCACACATGTTAATGTCACTGTAAATACTGACATGTCAGCTTTGCCAATCTCTTGTTTCACTTTGCAAGTGTTTTTTGTAAATGAAATGATTTTGTAGCAACCCAGAAAAAATTTACATAAATGGTTCTCGTCCCCGCACGCAATGGAATCACACACACACACACACACACATCTCTACAGTATATATTTGAGCCCCAACATGAAACAAGGCCCTTAACCTTCTCTGCTCCAGGGCCACGGTATCTACGTACAGTCCTGCTCTGCTAGGTGGAAGAGAAATAGTTTCACACTGCTTAAATTTAAACATCACAAATAATGAGTTCTTCTTGAAAAGGTCTTTGTGCTTACTAATTATTATCAACGTTTCCATAAGTACTTCTTTTTTTTTTAGCAGAGACATGTGTGAAAAAGTTCACTTCTGCCTTTCAGCCTCGCCCGCATCATTCATTCTGAGTCAAAATGACTTTCATTTCTGTTTTTTTGACCCCAGGTCTGTGCTTTATGCTCGGTAAGTGAAAAGAACAAACAAACAAAAAAAAAAACGCTTTCCTAAATGTACTTTGCATTCCACTCATGAATGAAATGGCATTTGAGAACATAAGTCTCATGAAAAGACGACCACAGACTCGGAAACCTGGAAACCGGTGCAGATTTTTTTTTTCATCTTTATGATTTAAATATTAATTTCCAATTAATGATCTGCCTTTACTTATCCTACTCCTTACTAATCATTTATTAATTCACTCATTTATTCTTTCATCTATACCGCTTCATCCTGTATACAGGGTCACAGGGGCCACACGGGAGTCTATCCCAGGCGCGTCATCGCCCATTTATTAAACAGTTGTTTGAGCTGTTAGCTCAAAGGTTTATATTGAACCGTAAGCCTAGGTCTCCTCTTTTTTCTTCTTCTTCTTCTTGCACGTTGTTTAAAGTCCGTTAATCCAGTAGGTTACATTCCGTTACATAGGTACATTACATTACATCTCCCTCATCTTCTCGGCCTATGAAAGCCGATTCTCCAGGCTAGCCTACCTTTAAAACGTCTAATGTTTCCTTCCCTGATTTTGTCTTGTCTTGTCCAGAAACAAGAGACAAATGTCAGACACAAAGTTCTAGACTTGCAACTTGTAACTATTAGCCTCTTATTCTAGCTTATCAAAGGCCACTTTCGAACATTTCTAATGGACGAAACCTATGTAAAACCTGAATTTTGGCTTAAAAACTAATCCAAACTAATTACCGAAAAGTAATCGTAAAATTCACTTTTGCGTTTTTACATTTTGTTGTAAATTAATTAATTAATTAATTAAAGTTAATGTAAACACTCACTCACTCTCACTCATCATCTCTACCGCTTTATCCTACGTACAGTACATTCAGGGCTGCAGAGGGCCCGAAGCCTATCCCAGGAGACTTAGGGCACGAGGCAGAGTACACCCTGGTCAGGGTGCCAGTCCACCGCAGGGCAAACACTACGGATACTTTGGGAACACCAAATAGCTTAGTATGCAGGTCTTTGGACTGTGGTAGGAAGTTGGAGTACCCAGAGAAAACCCATAGGGGAGAACATGAAAACTCCATGCACACAGAGACGGTAATCGAGCCTGGCCGGGAATCAAACCCGGACCCTGGAGGTGCATGGCAACAGCGCTAACCACTACTCCACCGTGCAGACTAATTCAGTTCAATGTAATTCAATTTTATTTTATTTGTGTAGTGCTTTTAACAAGCAAAACTGCCACAAAGCAAGGGTATTAGAGGAACAAACATACATTGCAAAAATGTAAACGTGTATACTTTTATATGATATTATTTCCTAAACTTTTATGATATTTATGATGTCACCAAATCTCCTCTGACCTCACTGTCACGGTTTATAAATCTACTGCGCCATGTTGGGGTTTTTCTGCATTCTGATTTCTTTGACCATTTAATATGCATGTTCTTACCATCAAATCACTTTAATGTCGTGTGCATCAAAAGTGCAGTGTCACTCTGACTTGCATATCATTCCTAAATATTGCAAACCTCATTGGAAACCCCCTCACGATCAGGTAACATTTCCTCATTGGAAACCACCTTTTCAAAATTTATTTTTGTTAATATTTTTCTCTTTCCTTCTTTTCTTTTCTTGAAAACCATCTCAAAACAAACATCACACCCCTACTGAGACGGGCTACAACTGTCAGGAACAACACCAGGGTCCACTGCTCTCAAACCAGAACTGTCCGGTTTAGGTGAACCCGTATCCTCTGCACCCGCACTGTTCTGCTCTTGTTGGTTTGCAACTTCAGGATTGGGGGTTCAAAACTTGTTCCTGGCCTGTGTGGGTGAAGTTTGTCTGTTTTTCCTGTGCTTTGTGGGATTCCTTCAGGTAATCTAGTTAAAGCAGGTACAGTAGGATTAAAAGTGGTGGCTCAGGTGGTTGAGGCTTTGGGTTGCTGACTGGAGGGTTGGTGCCATTATTGCATTTTGGGCAAGTAACCCTATACCCCATACGCATGCAATGCTCAAAACAGAACTGTCCGGTTTAGGTGTACCCGTATGCAGTGCTGGTCCCAAGCTAGGCAAGTTAGGAAATGGGAGGGTTGATATGAGATGGACATCCGCAGTAAAAGCTGCGCCAGATTTTATGGATTAGATGACGCCTAGGATGAAAGGGAAAAAGCCCAAGGAAAAAACAAACCAATAAAAACATTTGGACGTGGAAAGAGTTTTAGGCTAATCTGTGTTTCCCAATTACCTGTAGTGTAACACAATGTTTGTGTGTGTGTGTGTGTGTGTGTGTGTGTGTGTGTGTGTGTGTGTGTGTGTGTGTGTGTTTTTTTTCATACCATTCTAGTTTTTCTTGGTTTTCTTGCATGACCCCCCCCCACCTGACAAAACACTATATTATATTATATTATATTATATTATATTATATTATATTATATTATATATTATATTATATTATATTATATTATATTATATTATATTATAATGTCATTTTGTACAAATACAAATAGTTTAAACTAAACAAATATTTTAAATACATTTTTTCATAATCATCATTTTAGCATCTGTATATATGAACTACGGAAAGATTTTCTTAGTTATGAAAAATGAAATAAAAGGGATTTTATTAAACAACTAGAGAGGCACATTTCCTGAAGAAAATGTGAGTGGTGCTTGTCGTGACGTCATTGAGCTTCCCATGTCATAGTCATAGATGTAGCTGATGTCACAGCTGATGTTGGTCTCAATGTTAAGTCTATGGGACTTTTTGCCCCCACAGGGGGCAATTAACCGCCCACCCCTTAGAAAAGTCATAGCACCCCATTCCCGACCAAGCCGCACCAAGCCCCACTTCATTGATGGGTCTACGACAAACGGTGCGGGACTAGTTACGCGCCAAACTTTCATACGGAAGAATAAGAAGAATAAAAAGAAAAATAAGCCTGTGAGATTATAATAGTAGTGCTTCGCTTCGCAAGCACCACTAATAACTAGAGAGGTACATTTCCTGAAGAAAATGTGAGTGGTGCTTGTCGTGACATCATAGAGCTTCCCATGTCATAGCTGATGTTGGTCTCAATATAAAGTCTATGGGACTTTTTGGGGCGGTTAACGGCCCACCCCTTAGAAAAGTCATAGCACCCCATTCCCGACCAGGCCGCACGATTTGACACCTCATTCATGGGACTAGTTACGCGCCAAACTTTCACACAGAAGAAAAAAAAAGAAAAATAATAAGCCTGTGAGATTATAATAGTAGTGCTTCGCTTTCGCAAGCACCACAAATAAGTAATAGAAAAAAAATATGTGTTGCATCTGAAAACTATTTTCTAAACGCAAAATCATACAGAGATCAGATCAAAATAAATGCTTCATAAAAATATATAGATTTTATATACTTATAGTTTTTTAAATCAGACAAGGCTGTCACGTGACTAGGGCTGGTTCTAGTAATCTCCCATCATAATGAAGATAAATTATATAGTAATATAATACTTAAAGGCGATTTTGTTGATGGGGCTGAGGGGTGTGAGGGGATCCATAGGGGGACACATTTTCACTCGCTTTTAAAGAAAGAAGTGTTTGCAGGCTTTTATTTTGACCGGAGTCACGTGTTTTTGCTTTGATCATTTCTGATTTCGACAGAACTGCACATGACTGATCACGTGATTTCTGCAAAACGCGCACGGGGTGGTGTGTATAAAAGTGGCCCAAGCAGCTCACACACACACACCGCGACAGAGTGAACCTGGTCCAGGTAAGAGGACGAGTTGTTATTTAACACCAGGTCGTGATTTTTTTAGAGAGTTTTACAGAGTCGGACGTTTAATTTGGTTGTTTTTAAAGCACTGCACATGGAAGGGGTAGTGTGTGTGTGTGTGTGTGTGTGTGTGTTTGGATTTACTCAGATCTGAGTCAGATTGTTGTTTTAATTTTACTTGATTCCAGACCGGGTTAGTAGTCTTGGGGCAGTTTAATCGGGTTTAATCTGGTTAAGGAGGTTAGTAGTGCTGCTGTGGTCACGTGATCTCACTGCATTAACTGCTTGTAACTGTAACTTTGGGCGCGGCGGTTTAATAACATGCAGGTGACTTTATGACTTAAACTTAAAAAAAAAAACTCGAATATTTTTGTAATAAATATCTGAGTAGAACAAATAAAGTGTTTTTTGTAGGTTTTAATCGTTTTCCTACAGCAGAGGAGTTTTCCGTCAGCGAGACTCTCGCAGCAGCGGTGACGTCATGAGGCAGGGTTGCCAGATTTACCGAAGAATCCCCTCTTTGCAAATTACGCAATCACTGAACTGTATTTAAGGCTGACTTGTAACCTTGTTTATTATTATTATTTTTGTTCATATAGCCCCCTCTCATTCTCTTGGTTCCATATTTGGATTATTATGGAACCTTTTGTGCTAAACTTTGTATTTTAGTGCGGTCAATTGATTGGATGAATTTTAATCTAGTTAATCTGATTTAAATTAGTCATAGTATGTGATTAATCACGATTAATGGCGATTTTAAATACTCAGGTTTACTTGTATTACAAGTGTGCGCAATTGGAATAAAGAAATGTCAAACTCAATATCTCAAACATTTTAACAAATGTTAAGTCAAAATCCCTCGAATGGGACCGGTGCTGTATGGGGTGTGGCCATACGATGGGACGTCAACCTGGATCCTTAAGTCTGAAGAACAACCTAGAGCCCCAGTCGCCTGAGCCAAAACTCGCACGTCTTGCATTTTAATGTATCCTTTTGAAAATGGCTCCCCTTGAAGGTCGCTCGAGCACACCACTTTGGTTTTATCCAAACTTCCAACTAGAAGCTTTTTATAAAGAAACTTGTTCAGCACCTGGTGATGTTTCCTCAGTCATCTTATCTGCGTTAAACATGCTGGGTAACCTTAATGCTCAAAATGAATCTAGAAATGTTAATCACATGCATTAATATTGACGACAGCCCTAGCATTTATCGACGCAAAGACTGAATCGAATGGTTTGTTTCCTTCACACTTCTAACCACATTTGCACATGATGTGCATGTTGCACGGTTTACACTAAAACAAGGACTAAGTTTGCATTTTAAAACATGGACAATACCACGGATGTCTACGCCCCATATCTTTCTCTCTAATAGCATTTTGCACATTCCATGAATTGATGCTTTTTACATTTTGTTTTTATTTTACATAGAATTGGATGGGAAAAGTGGTTGCGTGAGCCCAGATCAGCACTCTATACACTTTTTTTTTTTTTTTTTGACCTTCTGTGGTAACGTGTGAGATATGGGTTTATAGATAAGGAACGTGCTCTTGCCAAATTTCTTGTGGTTGGGGAATAATGGTGTTGGAGAGATGCAGTCTTGAACATTCCTTTCTGGAAGATGAGAATATTAAACGTTTCATATTTGCGTGTGCATGTTCCCCTCCCCCCCACCCTGATCAGTTTAGATTGTGTAACGCGTCACATGAGGGTTGAAAAGCAACAATACTCAGAATGTCTGCGGTTTGCATTTTCCTCTGGCACACGTCCCAGGTGTCAAAGGTAGGTAATAAACAGAGTGCTAGGTCATGACCTTAATTTGGTCCATTCTAGACTTTAGAGCATGATCAGGTATCAAGCCTAAAGGTATCATGTACCTGTATACAGGAAAATAAAAGTTCCTGTGTGTGTCTCAGTGCTGTGGTCGTCCATGAGACACGAAGTACTTTTCTGCAAGACTGCAGTTTAAATGGAGCCCTTCAGTGTTCAGTCCATAATCTTGAGTTCTTTAGTGCAGTTATCACCAAGTGGTCAGGAGTGCTGGTCAGCTCTGCGTGTTCATTAAATGCAAGCTTCATGTTTGTGTGTGTTTTAGGATGAAGTGCCTGTCTTTGCTGTCCCTGGCCTGTGCGCTGGCCGTGTGCTGGGCTCGTCCACATCTCCGTCCGCTCTCTCATGAGATGGTCGACTACGTCAACAAGGCCAACAGTACATGGACAGTAAGTGCTGCTTCTTAAAGGGTTTGTGTGTGTGTGTGTGTAAAGAGCCTGATGGGAACTCGGTAATACGAGCAGATATGTTGTAGTAAGACAAGTTTTCACACTTTCAAAGTGTTGGATCAGATTTCAAACTGTGGACTTTGTCTGATCCTCTCTACAGGCTGGACATAATTTTGGGAAGGTAGATTATAGCTATGTGAAGCGGTTGTGTGGAACGTGGCTGAAGGGACCGAAACTCCCCGTCATGTGAGTACATGTCTTCAGGATGTACCTGTGAAACTACACTTCCTTCATTTGTCTGTGTACGACGGTACGTAGCGTCTGTAGGAGCGACGAGTCGGTTTGAGTTTCTGCTGATCAGGAACAATAGTGTCGTACTGGTGAAGCAGGAAGTGCCTTGTGGGTCATTGATCATAAGGCTAAAGCAACCTGTGACAAATCATATGACTAGTCTTACTCATGAACTTTCATCTCTCAGTGAGAACAGGAAACCAAAGTCAGAAGGCTAAAGGTTTGATCTGAGCTCAGGCAGCTGGGTGCAACTTTTTTATAATGTATGTTTGGTGTCTCTTGACGAACTGGAGATTATTCCACATGGCTGATTATCATTGTTTTTGCTGCAAAACAAACTGGTCAAACAGGTGTTTAAACAAAAACAAACAAACAAAAAACAAAACAAAAACTCAATTTTCACTGCAAGTCACTGCAGCAAATTAACTTTAAGTGTTTTAGCCATTTTCAATTTACTTTCATTTTTGTTCCTCTTTGAATTTACACTGAATTTCTTCAGTACTTTAATTTTTTTAAACAACAAAAAAAGTGGTCAAATTAATGTTCATGGCCATCCACCCTTACTGCATCCTCATGAGTTTCTGATCTTCAGCATGGCAAAGTTATACAAATAAGTGTGTGTGAGATCTGCCTTATGTCCCTCGTGATGAATCGCATGTTTAGTTCCTCTTTTCAGTAATTTGACTACAAATCACCTTTCCAGCATGAATGTGCAATAAAGCACATTGAAGTTTAAAATGTTTGAGAATTGTTAATGAAACTTCATCTGTCTAATTCCTGCGTGAACATTTAAATTTTTGACAGAAAATAAAAGCTGATTAGAAGCAGCTGAGCTCATGTTTTTAAAAAAAAATTGCAACACTTTATCCAAGGTTTATCCAAACATTTGTTACAAATACTGTTACTCTTATTTAATGTTCATATTCAAACTTTATTATTTTTTTTTTTTATTGTAACAACTGCTATTTCTGTGTTGGCAAACCTTTCAGGTCATTCATACATATTGTTTAAGATGGAGACGTGGTGTTTTTGTCCACGCAAATGTATGTTTTAGAGTTAAGGTTTCACTAATTACTTGTACTGTATAGTAAAAAAAAAAAAGTAAGCTGAGATGTCGTTTCATTGCACCATTTTTAATGGATAGTTGTTAATTTTTTTTTTTTGGTCTACATGTAGGGTTCAGTATGCTGGAAAAGTCAAGCTTCCTAAGAATTTCGATCCTCGTGAGCAGTGGCCCAACTGCCCGACTCTAAAGGAAATCCGAGACCAGGGTTCATGTGGCTCATGCTGGGTATGTGCTTTATTATTATTATTTGTTTAATGGACCAAATTTACTGCAAGTTTAAATAGATTAGATTTCGCTTTCCCATCCTGTGGGTTGAGTGGTAACTTTGCACCTGACTTGCAGGCGTTTGGAGCGGCTGAAGCCATCTCTGACCGAATCTGCATCCACAGTCAAGGCAAAGTGAGCGTGGAGATCTCGGCTCAGGACCTGCTGACCTGCTGCTCTGATTGTGGGATGGGGTGAGTGAGCGACCCTCGGTTATAAGGGGTCCAAACACCATCACGGATTGACCATGTGATCAAAATGTGTTCACCTTGAGGTGGGGGATGGGGGTGCGCATATCCTGCACTGTGGGCAAAAGGAGCATTTATTCATGGGGTAAATGATTTCATGCAAGGTCGAGTAAAGATCATTGTGTATCAGTTTGAGTCTCTGGATTCTTATTCTGGAAGCTGTGTAGCCTTAGTTATCCTAGCACTTTATTTAAAGCCTTGTGTTTGGGAACAGTTTGGCATTTTTATGACCGATGGACTTTAGCAGCACAACTGATAAGAGAATCACTGATCGCTGAGTAAATGATCGCTTTAGACGGCACCTGGCATCAGAGTTGGCTGGAAAAACAACCGTATCCAACCAGGAAACCTTTTGAAATGGGCCCCAAAGTTGGTATGAAACTCTGAGGCAAAGGGATGACCGAGTCTTTTGCGATGTTTATTGTGAAGGTTTTGTAGAAAAACATTCGCTTCCTGCAGATCTTCACTCGGGTGCATCCACGCCAAACTGGCAACACGCTGTCTTAATTAGTCTCTACCGATTAATACACTCCTGCATTTTATCATCTTTTTATGGATTTACTGGAATGATTTTCAGTTTAATGTACCATGTGAGCTTTGCTGGTGCCAAAGTGGCAGAAACCGAGAGTTAAATTTAATCAGGAGAAGTTAACCATTTTTTTGCTTCCGTCACTAAATTCAAGTTTCGTTTTAACGACGTCTGTTCCGGGACTTTTGAGTGTTTAATGCCTTGTTTTTGGATGACTGTGATGCTTCTCTTGGTTTTGCGCGTCAGTAATTTTGTCTAATCTGTGACGTAAATGTCCTGTTACACCACAAGCAAACTTCCGGTTATTTTAGTGAAACTTGCAGCAGTCACCAGTTTCATATTGCCAACATGTCGAATGAGCAAATCCTTGGCATTTAACTCTGTAACTTGTGGAGAAGAACGAGCTCAAGCTGTTTATAACGCTGGTGTGGAGTGAATTGACCAGCCTGTGGTGATTTTGAAGAGATTGCAAAGTTTACTGATTTGGACTTTTAACTTTTTTCACTTGATATATCAGGAGGAGTACGTCACACTCTACACGCTGACTTTAATGACAGTCGGCATACGTTTCACCGGTGTTCTCAATCCTGAGTGTACGTGCATAAACAGTCTGGTGTGTTTGTATGAAAATGTAAACCTACAGTCTGGATTCATGCTGGATTCACATCTCATAAATGTGAAATACTTTCATTTGCATCATTTAGCAGCAACACACACGGAGCCATTTGAACCCGTTTCCCACAGAAACGAACCGGGAGCCACAAAACCCTTTTAACATCTAAAATGAACACTGCATTAATGAAATTTTATATATTTATTTATTAGTGTAAAGATGTAAAAAATAAATAAATAAAATAAAATAAAAATAAATAATAATAATAAAAAAAAATAGTGTTGCATTTATGAAATTATCAATAAACTGCAACAGAATTTCTTTCATGCAACAAACTTTCAAATAAAATCCTTGGGGTCTATTTGAGTTTTCCCCATATTTATGAAATAAAAACCCGAACTTGAATTATCCACCTGCAGCAAACCAAACATGCTGTCTGTCCGTGTGCGGTCTCCTTTATCGCGTGTACTGAAGCGGAGGGAAAACCCAAAAGATTTTTGAGGAAATTCTAAAAGCCTGTTTGTTCCTGTATTTCTGATTATCTTGTATATTTTAAGCTGTTTAATACCTGGGACTCAAAAGAGAAATCATTCCTCTGCTCCATTCTCACCTCAGATGTAACGGTGGATACCCGTCTGCTGCTTGGGATTACTGGACCACTCAGGGTCTGGTGACTGGCGGACTCTATGACTCTCATATCGGTGAGTGTACACACTTCCACATGGTTAACGCCTTTTTTAAATCTGTTCATCAAATTTTCCTTTAAATTGATCCTCTGTGTTCTTTAGGATGCCGTCCGTACACGATCGAGCCCTGTGAGCACCACATCAATGGCTCTCGCCCTCCGTGCACCGGTGAGGGCGGAGACACTCCAGAATGTGAGCAGAAATGTGAACCCGGCTACAGTCCATCATACCAGCAGGACAAGCACTTCGGTGAGCTCCTCCACCTGTGGGCGTGTTGCTTCGAGTACTTAAGACTGTTTTACAGTTCAACCCTGCAGAGTCGGATATTTAACTGCAGTTCATCTCACTTTTGTAGGAAAACAAGCCTATAGAATTGAACCTGATGAGACTCAGATAATGCAGGAGCTCTACAAGAACGGTCCAGTGGAGGGCGCTTTTACTGTGTATGAGGACTTTCTCCTGTACAAGTCTGGTGAGCCATGAATTTAGTCTCCAATACCGCAGTACATGAAGGGGGGGGGGGTCACGTTGTTCATGTGGTTTGGAAATGAATTTTGTTTAAAACTGCAATCTGAGTGCATGATCTTAATGAGTCATTTTGGGGAAGAAAAATGCAACTTTGCTAACCTTTCCTTCAGCTTCACCTGTTTTTTAATTTTAGAGATCAGCACTGATCTAGTGGTTCAGATCTCATGTTTGCTGTAGAAGCCCTTCATGGTGTTTCTGTCTCGTGTTCCAGGTGTTTATCAGCACGTCACTGGCTCTGAATTAGGAGGTCATGCCATCAAGATCCTGGGCTGGGGAGAGGAAAACGGCACCCCCTACTGGCTGGCTGCAAACTCATGGAACACTGATTGGGGCGATAATGGTAAAGTGCAATTTTTATGAATTATTTTTTTTAAATGAGGCTTGCTTGAGGGGTTTTTTTTTTTTTTTTTTTTAGTTTGAGAACAAAGTCTTGTTCTTTCGGGCTCGCAGGACAGAATGTGAATGTCTGTTGGCCAACCACCTGACATGTACCTTTTACATCATGCACTTGCTTGTTTTGGGAATGAGGCGGGGTACACTCTATTCCATTGCAGGGCACACACTCACTTGGACATTATGGCCAATTTGGGAACTCCAATTAGCCTAATCACATGTCTTTGTGTGTAATATACACAGTCCACACACACACAGGTGGGAATTGAACCAGACCCTGTAGGTGCGAGGTGTCTGTGTTCACCATTACACCACCGTGCTGCCCCAGGACAAATGGTGGATCATAAAATATTGCGACCTAAACTGAAGTGATTGATGGTTTTTTTTTTTTTTTGTCTTACTGTTTCAGGTTATTTCAAGATCCTGAGAGGTTCTGATCACTGTGGGATTGAGTCCGAGATGGTCGCTGGGATCCCCAAGTAACTCCTGCGCGTGTGAAGAAAACGTCATTCATCCAGAAGAAGCAATGATGTAATGGAACTAAATTAAGCAAAATCATGCATTTAGTATTTCAAGACTTATTTTAGAATCTTTTTAACTAAATTTTAGAATTTTCAGGTTGCAGATTATGCTTTTTTTTTAGTTTGTTTTGTATGTTGGATTAATAAATGAACGTTGCTTTTTACGTGACGCTGCAGCCGTTTCAAATAAAATGTATACAATCCGGTTTCTTAAATGGATCACCGTTGACTTTTTTTTTTTTCCTGTATGTGTACAGTTTGTTTTGTATTTGTGGAGGAATCTGTGTAACCGTCTGCAGATGTCTTCCAGGAAACGTGTGTTAACAGTGCAGATTAAAGTGACACACAACTAGATGCGTTTGCCCTCTCCTCGTGAACGTTAATCTTCTGAACGGAACATTCTGGATCACATTAGGTTATTTGAGATGCTGATAAAACAGCTTCAGAGGCCTGAGGAGGAAAGTCTGGACTGATGATTAAACCAGAATAAATTCCCTCTGAATGAAGATGAAGTGGAAAGTGAAGGGTGTCCATGTCACCAGAAGTACATTTAATGTCCGTGTGAGTTAGTTGGCCCTCTACAGGCAGTCGACAGACTATCGCGTGTCTTCTTCAGGAACCTTTTGTCAGTGGAGGAAACCTGTTGCAGAGGGTGGGTCACAGCTCCAACTCTTGTCCAAATGGACTCCTTTACTTTGTGATTATGAATTGTTCATATTTTCTTGCATAATTACTGGTTCATCAAACTGATTAATCGGCTCCATGAAATTCAGACATATTATTAAAAGTTTAAAGAATATAGGGTTGGCGAGAAACTTTCACTCGTGGTTTAGTTTATTGGTGGCTGGAGCTGCAATAAGTTTCTTTCACCTAAATTCCATCTTGCACACAGCCAATGACACACAGATTCATTTTCATAAAGTCTGATGCTTCAGTGTTTTTAGATCTTTTTGTCAGGTGTTCCTCTGATCTACTGAAGTATAATTACAAACAATTCATAAGCCTCGACAATTACATCAAGTTTATGCAAAGGGTCAGTATTTGATTGGCTTAAACCAAGGACCCCAAGTGTTCATGATTCAGTTATGGCGAGGAGCTCCATCATGCTGGAAGAGGCGTTTATCACCAAACTGTTCTTGGACGGCTGCGAGACGTTGCTCGTGGAGGATGTCAAATTGATCGTTAAAGTACTCGCCTTTGCATAAGTTAAAAAAATGAGCTTGTATGAGCTCACGGTTTCCGATTTCCAACATGTAACAAAGTAAATTAATCCCCACTTCTGGTACTACACGCCACTCTGGTTACGCAACACAACAACAGGCAGAAATATAGTGAAGTAAAAGTAGAGATATTTCCTGCATGATGTAGTGGAGTAAAAATGATCTTTTAATAAAACTACTAAAGTCAAAAGTACAAATGCGTGAAATATTTACTTATGCATAGTAACGAAGTAAAGTACCTTCTGCTTAAAAATGATATATAAAATTCTGTATGAAGCGTTATCACCCAATTTAATTTTATTAATCCTTAAAAAAATTTTTTTTTTTAGAAATCACATTTGTGCCCAAAACTCTGCAAATCAGTTAAACGACTCTTTCTATTCTATTAAACAATTCTATTCTATCTAAACAATTTCTATTTAGAATCAAATATTTGTCTTGAGTTGATTCATGCTATAAATGATCTTATGGTATTACTAAATCATAGGTGAATTCTATATCCAAACATGATTGATGAATAATACGGCAAAGAAACTTTCAGACAATCTTTACGACAAATAGATTTAATGTTTAATTATTAGCCCTTGTTCACACAAACAGTGCATCCAGTACGTATTCATGGTACAGAGAGAAACAGAACCAACACCTAAACATCCAGGACCAGGTCAAGAGTCCTTTGTAAAACAAACGAACAAAAACTTAAAATGACACCAAGAAGAAACAGACTGTGTGTGTGTGCGCGCGTGCAAGCAGAGGTACGGGTTTTGCATGCCATAGAGCCATTCTTGAATTTACAGAGGTCCTTTCTTTTACTTCTGCTCTTCCATTTCCTTTTTTATCTCAGTGATGTAGTGATGGTCCTTTCCAAACGAAACATTCATGATCGCAAGAGCCTGAAATGAAAACGAGCAAAATGCACATTAAATGTAAAAAGAGATTTCATTAAATTTTGTAAAGAAGTTTCAAGTAACAAAGTGAAAAGGTTTAAGATCTGTTGAGTCAGCAACTTTAACCTCCACAATCGTCAAGTCTTTCAACTATAATCATTTTAAACACGGGGACACCACACGTGGCCAGAGAAGGCTGAGTGGTTAGCACCTCGCTCCTCGTCTGTGCATTGGAGGGTTTCCTCTGGGTCCTCGCACAGTTTACTTGTAGACGTGTAGACTGATCATCATTTCCAGTCATGAACTGATGGAATGAGCTGGAGTAATCAAAGAACCTCAGCACCTCCGGCCACCATGATGGTGGTATCAGTCCACTGCCCTGACCTGAAAGGGTGTCGGACGAGGAAGGAACGTTGTGGCTGAACACTGCGACTGCTTTCAAAGACGCCTACTCTGGTCAGATGAAACGAAATGCAAGGTTTTGATCATAATGATTAGGATTTATGCAACAACAACAAAAAAAGGCTTTTAATCCAAAGAACATCATCAAAGATGTGAAGCGCGAGGGTGGCAGCATGAGACTGGGAGGTATTGAGCTTGAAATGGTGCTGGTGCACTTCAGAAAATAGCCAGCAACTTGCAACACTGACGCCGATCCTACACATACCTCACATCCAAACCCTCTGACCCGATTCCCACAGAAAATGTTATCATTCTAGTCATATCTCTAAACTAGCGGCAAAGGCAGCTGCGTGCGAACTGATCGACACTCTGCCACGTACAAAACTATTCTCTCTCTTCGTCTCATCTCTTCCTCGTCCTGGAGGTAATCTGATCTTTACAGAACCACAAAGTTCTTCTCGTAGGCCGAGGCGACGCTCATTTAGTGCCAACATCATGATCGCGTGAGAGACCATGCGCTCCATCATTTTGAGAAAATGTGGTAGAATAAAGAGGAACTTCATCTATTCACAGAGGCTGCGGTAAATGTATGAGACATCATCGTGCTCTGACGCGCTGCATTAACTACCACGCCGGATTGAAACAACTTGTGGAAACGTTTCCACCTGGCAGCGTACGAGGCATGTGCGCTAGAGACTCTCGTCTTCAAGAGTTTCGTCAACAGATTAACCTGGAATGTTTTCGCTCTAATGCAGGCAGAGGTAACCAGGTCAAGAGTGTCGGATCTATTCAGGGAGGAATCCTCCAAGAACTTCTGACAACAGCGGTGAAAACAAAGGGGCACAAGAACAAGACTCTGTGGTCAGGCTGCTGAATTCTGAGTCGGTGGAAGAGATTAGAGTGTATACAGTGGACAGGTACAGGGAGAACCGACACCGAATCAACATCTTCAAAAACTTCTGGGTGAAGACGCCACCAGCCCGGGCACATGCGCCATCACGAGTGAACATCTGCGGGACGACCCCCAGACTGCGGCGACTGACCTGGCGGAGCCACACTGCTGGTCAATTCGTATGCGCTGCTTTCTAGGTCCTGAAACCTCTGCGGTTCCTCGCGTGGTTTTGATCAGCTGCATCACAGAGGTTTCCATATCTGCAGACTGGAGGGATCGGTTCAATGCAAGCAGCAAAATGACTAACCAGCTCCCCCTACAGGGCGTACTCGGGAACTTATCAGAACGTCCACTGATACATGGATGTTGATGATGACTTTAATCACGTTTTCAAAACGAAATATTTATTTTACTGTATTAAACCCAGAGTCAAGCCGGGTTTCATCTAGAATTTTCTTCAGGCAAAAGAATGATGCAGGGTTTGCGTGCATGCACTAAAATTTTGTGTTATTTATTTTTTCACACAACACAAGACTTTCGGTTGCTAATCTCCGTCAGTGCGCTGCAGAGTCCTTTGCTTATTCAGCAGCACTTCGTCTATTACATGACTACAGTTGGAAATATGTAGAACGCAATATGTGCGTTCTATTGATTTCCAGTGTGTGTTGTTCCATGAGTGTACAGTACAGAGCAAAAGTTTGGACACCCCTTCCTTCTCATTCAGCGAGTCTTTCTTGTGTTCTTTAGCCCAAACGCGTCTCTTCTGCTTGTTGCCTGTCCTTAGCAGTGGTTTCCTAGCAGATCTTCTAGCATGACAGACATTTCCCATCATCGTGCTCCCGGACTGATTCACTGAAACCGGTGAGGCCTTTAAACATTTTATACCTTCACTTACACGCTGAAAATATTATGTATTACATCACTGAATGCGAGAACCATGAGCACTAGCACATAGTAATTTTTTCTTCAGTTGAGTTTCAGTTTGAGTTTCAAAAACACATGATACCTTTTTTAACGCTTTCACTCCTTGTGTTTTCTTCTCAAGTGCCATATAAAGTCTTCCCAGCTTCAGGTACATAGACGCCACATTGAGAGAGTACTGAGGGTAATGCACGCTGCGGAAGAAGGAAAAGAAAAAACCTGTGTCAGTGTCTAGACAAGCGATATAAATGATCATATTATTATTATTACTCATGTGGAACATTATTAATAGAAACAATCTGTTCCACCTGTAGGGCTGCACGATTTTCTCTCCGTACTTCATGGCTCCGTCCCAGTCCTGCATGTAGAGGCAGACGCCCATGGCCTGGTACATCATGTGCAGCATGTACACATTGGTGTCGGCAAATATGGATCCCATTTTCTCCAGACTTAACTCGCAGATCTCTAGCAGGTCACTAGGAGGTGCTGTGGAGTCAAGGACTTTTCAAATCAATGACTAGAGACGGCGATGTCCTGTGATTTGGCGTCTTCTTAAGGAATTGTGATTTTAGGAATAGGAATTAATTTCATCATTTATCAATACTTGATAAAAAATAATGTTTTATAAATTAAAGATAAATTATTATAGAAATAATTGTGATTTTATTCTGAAGTGACGTTAAGAAAAAACACTTTTAATGAGAATTCGATTTGTGAGTTAATACTGACTAAATAATTGAATTAATTACATCATATTTAGTAAAGTCGACAGGTAGTCAGCTACACCGATTCAGTACTTTTTAATTAAAACGACTGTTTAACAAGTTAATTTCAATCACATCTGAACAGAAGTTTGACTTTATACATTTATACTGCGTTTGCCATAACGCTACGGCTCTTTCTTTAGTAATCTGTTTATCTTATGGCAGAATGTCATGCACGTGTGTACAATCACAAACCCCAGAGTGTGTTAAAAGAGAGAGAGAGAGAGAGAGAGAGAGAGGCTGGTAAGGATATGCTTATAGTGCTTGGCTCTCCTGAACTCCTCGATGATGTTCTTGGCATACCTCACCATTTCCTGAATTTCCTCTGGCTCTGGAGAGTTACTCAGCTTCGAACAAATCTTCATTTTAGCCTTGTCCTGTAAAACCACAGGAGAGAGAGAACAGGAAATTTATTGGATTACAAAAAGTGAGAAAATTTAACTATCCGTCACGTATACG
Source organism: Clarias magur (assembly GCA_013621035.1). Lineage (NCBI taxonomy): Eukaryota > Metazoa > Chordata > Actinopteri > Siluriformes > Clariidae > Clarias > Clarias magur. The sequence continues at coordinate 21,582 of QNUK01000633.1, read as the reverse complement.
GTCGACCCTCCGAAATACCCCGGGGTTACGTTCCTAAAGCACTCGTGAATTGTGAAAAAGAAAAAAATTTTTTTCTAAATGTACACAGCATTATATTTTATATGGAAATGAAGCTGAATTTACATTAATATTTATGTCACAAAATCATAAATTCTATTGTTCTTAATAGTTTAGAACTATGAAAAATGATATATTGGCACGAAAAAAAGCCATAAAAAACATTACATTACAGCACAGTGAAATTCTTTATTCTTCATCCTGTTTTTGTTAGTAGGCAGGGGTCAGAGCGCCGGGTCAGCCATTTCCACGGCATCGCAGCAACCTACCGGAGCTGGGGCTCGAACCACCGACCTTCCGATCAGTAAATCAGAGCCAACACTCTGACCAAGGTCAAGGAGTTCCCACGGTGCTAAAAATTTTGGCGAACGCAACAGGAGTGGGGTCAAATTAAGTTCTTTCTGCATCGTGTTTCGAACACGTCCTCACCAGGCTTTTTTCAAACATGTCCAATAAAAAAGAAACAACAACCCCAAAGCATGGCAGTTACATGTCAAGTGAGACAATTCTGCATCCTTACTGGTTTCTACCGTCTTCCTGATAAGTTCTTCTTACTGTTTATCACTTATTTTGCAGATGTAGTGGTTCAGTTTGACAGGAGGTAAAGGAACGTCTTAAAAGTGGTACATGTTCGAACCTAAAGACTAAACCAACCTTCTTCCTTATATTCCGCAGGTTGTAACCCCAATATTCAGTTAAACGGAGACTGTAACTCTTCCCAAGATAAATAAAACAAGAAGGTAGAAAATGCAAGAATTTTTTTATTTCTGTGCAAAAGTACGTATGATTGCTGCAGACAGATCTGAGACGCTGAAATGATTTCACTGTGAACGCTGTAAGAGACGCTGTTACTAATCGTGGGTTGAACAGAAAACTCAAAATACTATCGAGTATCGAGGGAGGGGGTTAGTCCACCTCTTTTGGGGAGCCTGGGCTGCATGGCGCGTACCTTATGTCAGATTACTTATGGTCAATCAAAGAGAAAGCTCAAAATGATTAAAATATCTGTGCTGCTGTTTACTCACCGTTATCTCACAGCAGGTTTTTGAGAAGGTCCACTGACTAACTTTTGACTCACATTTTCGGTCTGAGACAGATTTCTTTCTTTCTGCATGACAGCACTGGAGGACGTGTGTGACCGTGACCATGCACAGCTTACAGTGTGAAACACTGGTGTGATCAGTAGCAGCTTTTTATTCCAAAAGGCCTGAGATAAACCGGTACTGTCACTGCAGGGAAACAATCCGAGCATCACGAGTCCACGGTGAAGCAGCTCTCTGGAATCACTGTACGCAGGGTTGTTGTGTTGGAGGGCGCGTTTTCTTTTGTCAAGTATTTCTGCTTGATGTAAAGTGAACTGGTATGCGTCTAAATTTCAGGGTCAAAGGGTCTCTTTATTACGATGATGTAATTCACATTATTTTTGTACCCATTAGATACCACAATAAATGCAAATAATAATAATAAATCACCTTAGATTTGGTTGTGCACTCTGTACAGTCACAGGTAAAGAAGTACGAGTCCTTCAGCCTCTCGTTTCTGTCCTCAGTGGAATACAGGAGGTCAATGTAACTGTTGAAAATCTGTTAGGAAACAAAAATGATTTTTTAAATAATTTATAATAAAAAAAATCCATCTGAACAATAACCACCTACAAACATTTAGTAAATGTGCTTAAACACGGCAGATATTACAGGACTGGCTTTTTTTATTTGGTCTTTTTGTGGCTATTACAGCAAGTCCCCGAGTTACGAACGAGTTCTCTTCTGGGAGCACGTTCGAAAGACGGATTCGTTCGCAAGTCAGACAGTTCGCGAGTCTCGCACATCTTTGAAAACAAATATACAATGTAAAAGCATAAAAAAAAAGAACAAACACACGTTTGGTGTTTTTGGTTCCGCATTATACTCTCGCAAAACCGCGCCTTCAAATCGCAAGGGGAATCCCGGCGACGCAGCGGGGTCAGCTGACCTCATTTAAAGGCTACAAACGCTGCATGGTGTTTACTCTGTGCTTGAACCGATGCGTCTCAGAGCAGTTTTCCACTGTATTGAATATACCGGACTTTACACATTTTATACATTCACATGAGCTAGAACCGCGATTCGTCGCACCTACAAATGTTCGTAGAACCGCGGATCCGTTCCTATCTGAGGAAATTCGTAACTCGAATGTTCGTAAGTCGGGGACGACCTGTATTTCTAATTAGCCCATTTAATATGTTCCTGAATCATCAACTCTTGAACTTTGGTCAAACTGAGACAGAAATGAAAAAGCAGCTCTCACACTCACCTCCTCTCCAGGGCTGATTTTCTGAACCGCACGAACCTCTGCTACTGTACCTTTATAGGTCACGATCACATTTGGATTACAGCTGTGGTTCATTAAAGCAACGCTGTGATTAAAAAAAGAAGAAAAAAAAAGGAGAAGTGAATATATACAAGAGGACTATAATTGTAACATTAATAGATTGTGATGACTTGCTGCTCACTCTGGAAAGACTGCCGAGCCCAAATGAGACAACTCCTCATCCTCGATGGTGAAGCCGTTACAGTTCACCTGGGACAAAGAGGACAAATGATCTACATTAACAGCGCGTCCACATGACCACTCAAGACCTTCACTGATCCCGTGTGGAATGCATTTCTTTTCCGCAGTCTTACAGAAGTCAAATAATCCACAGTCTGTATCTCAGTGTATCTCAGTCCCGATTCTCAAACTACAGAGCTTCAATCCAAGTGTAGAATTTAACGCTACGGCGCTTAGAGATGTACTGTAGATGACTGTAGTTTTCTTTGTACGATAGCCGTTCGAGTAAAACTGGGACTCGTGAATGGGATTGGGATTTCTGGTGAATGGAGGCGTGAAGGCGATTAACATTTACAGAAGACTTCAAGCTCAGTACGGTGAAGAGACTCTTTAATGCACTGAAACATCTGAACATTTTAAAGAAAACGACGAATAAATTGTCACCAAAAGACGCATCTGTCTGTGGGGACTGCACTCGCGCATTACAGGAACTCAGCTTGGACTTATCGCGCCGCTGTACTGTACTCGCAGAGTCGTTTCCACGCGTCTGTCCACAGGTACATTATACTACAGCTTCACTTTTTCCACACTGTGTTATGTACACATTTCTTATCATTTTGATTCATACATGTTCACTTCTCACACAAAAATTGATTGTGTAAAGCTGCTTTGCGACAATGTCAACTGTTAAACGCGCTATACAAATAAAATTGAATTGAATTAAGTTGTGTTACAGCCTCATTCCAAAATGGATTCAATTCAGTATTTTCCTCAAAATTCTACAAACAATTCTCCATAATGACAACGTGAAAGAAGTTTGTTTGAAATCTTTGCAGATTTATTAAAACGAAATAAATAAATGAATTCAATTACAGGTACACAAGTATTCACACCCTTTGCCATGGCACTCAAAATTGCGCTCAGGTGCTTCCTGGTTCCACTGATCATCCTTGAGATGTTTCTGGAACTTGATTGGAGTCCACCGCTGGCAAATTCAGCTGATTGGACATGATTTGGGAAGACACACACCTGTCTGTATAAGGTCTCGCAGTTAACTGTGCAAACCAAGCCATGGAAAGGGGCTTCAACAAAAAACATTCTGTTTCTCATGGAAACGAGGAAGATCTCAAGGATGATCAGTGGAAACAAGAAGCACCTGAGCTCAATTTAGAGTGTCATGGCAAAGGGTATGAATACTTATGTGCATGTGAAATTTTTTTTTTTTAGTTATTTTATTTTAAAAAATTTGCAAAGATTTCTAACTACCGGAAATAAATTGTTCGTATGTTATAATAGAGTATAGTTTAAACACTGCTGAAAGTCATCAATCTAAAAATGACTAATAGATAAGATAGTGTTCATGGTGGGAGAGGGAAATAATGGAACTGCATTAATGAGGTTTTCACAAAAAATATTTGAGTTTTTTATTTATTTTATATATTTTTTTATTTTATAAAACAAATCATCTATTTATTATTATTTTTTGCTCCAGTTTCCTTGGTAAGCACTGTTAGCTTTGAATCAGTAGATACACCATTACATCATCCCTTTAAAATTGAGTAATTTGCTAGAACAATGATTAATGTATCACTATAGTTATAGTTAAACTCACTGATAACCATTGTGAGGTAAACGTTACCTGTGAAAAAAGCTCTGCGAGAGCATCGTTACTAGGAGTGTCCAGGTGCTTCGAATAAAAGTGATGAAGTGCAGCAATGTTAGTTTGGTTCATCTCGTTTTTCTCGTTGTCCATCTTGTCCAAATCTTACCAAAACATCAAGAAACTACATTAATATGCATTCTAAAGTACAGGACACATCAATCATCGGTCGTTAAAAAAAGGAGTCTCTGTGCTCACACATCTTTCTGTTCTTTACAATTAAAAAACAAAAACGTCCCAGTTACATCATGACTAGTGGCACATGTCCAGCCGTCTGCCCAACAGCTCTGACATTTCCTACTCACAACATGATTCATCATTCAGTTTAACATCTCATTCTCACATCAGTCGCCTAAACACAACAGGATCTCATAAACCATTCGATTATTCCATCTCTCAAAACTGCTTAGTGACATTATTATAATCAGAGAATTACGGTGGCCGTGAAGTGCAAAACAAAATAACAAAACAGAAAACAAAATAACATTCAAAAACAAAACCCAAAACAAAATAAATTCAAAAACAAAATAACAAAACCCAAAACAAAATACCAAATGAGAAAAATACATTTAAATTTCGGTGAGGCTGCAGCACTTCCTGTATATTTTGAGTGACAGATGTCTTGTCCAATCAGCGGTAAGAACCAACAAGCTGAAAAAAGGTAGGTGTGGCTTGCGAATGCAGTTCTTACCACTGATTGGACGACACACCTGCCACTCAAGATTAGCGGTAGGATTTAACGCGCAACCCAACTTAAGCATGTTGATTCTTACCGCTGATTGGACGAAACATCTGTCACTCAATATACAGGAAGTACTGCATTCTCGCGGACATTTGGATACATTTTCTTTTAAGGATTATTATTATTTTTTTTTTAGTATTTTAGGACTGTATAGTAAGTTGTGTTAAAAGTGCTTTAAAAATAAATTTGACTTCACTTGACAGTACTTCTTGTATGTTTTGAGTGACAGCTTCTCCTGTTCGAACTCCTTTCACCCTCAACATTATACAATACTGTGTGCTCAAAAGTTTTGAGCCCCTCTTCCATTTGAAGTCCTGTGGAACATTTCTCCAGGCTTCCTGAAGGACACTTTTGTCTCCCCTTACTGTATGTTCACTCCAGTCCTGAGGAATGTGTTTGTGTTTGTGAAGCATTCAGGTATAAAAACATCTAACTTCAGTCCTGAGCCAGTGAGAAACAGCTGCAGATGATGAGAGATGATCAGGAGGTGATTAGAGTTCACTGCTGGTGCTGAACAGACGAGAGGGGAAATGAGGTCGCTGCTGAGGTTCTTGCATAAATAACCAGTTAAAAAAAAAAAAAAAGTTTCTTTAGGCACTTTGCAGCCTGTCGCTTTCTTTAACCCAATCATTTAAACGTTTAATATGAAGGAATGGGGGATGTCGAGTCTTTTGTGACAATACTTTCTGCATGATCTATATTTCTGCTAGATTCGGATCTCTATCTACTAACATAAGCAGCTGCATGGCGTGTTGATTAACTTCCTGTAGTTGTACAAATCAGATTTAAGTCACGGCTGCCTACGAGGTTTAATACAAACTAGTGTCAGATGATTATCCTCACCGAGTTCCACTCTCGCTTCAGACCACAAACCTCAGCTCGACTCACGACATGATGAAGACACGCATCGGTCCCCCCCCCCCCCCCCCCCCCCCCTCTCCTGGTGGAACGAACTTACTGACCGTCTGAAGTGTCGCCTCTTCACTCGGCACTTAAACAAGCACTGAATGTAGATTAAAAAAAAAAAAAATATATATATATATATATATATATATATATATATATATTATATATCATAAAAAATTACTTTCTGTACCTGATCATCTCTAACAGCTTTATTGTGGATTTCTTACAGTTATTTCAGTGATTTATACGCTGCCTTACTTTTAACTTTCAGAACCTTTGAACAGACAAACAAACAAACAGCATTGCTCTGTAAAACTTTATTTGGTTTTCCTAAACCTGAATGCGTTTACACTGTGTTGTTGTCAGGAGGCTATAAACACGACATAAGACAGAATACTCACGTGATTCAAATTCTTTCAGCAATAACAATCTTTCTGACTGAGTCGGCTCTGTCTGGCATTTCTGATAAAAAAAAAATAAATAAAAAAAAGGGGGGAAAAAATGACATTATATTACAGACTATAATAACTGGCCATCATTACTACAGAAAAGTCTCAGAGGAAGCATGCGATAGTCTTTGGTCTTGGTGGCTGTTACAGTTATTTTCTTTTTCTACTATTGACGATGCTTTCTGTATAAGCACGACATAAAGATTCAGCAAGAGAAACGTTCAAAGAAATCACAGCGAGTGCAGCGCAATACATCCATGACATTTATGCCGGTGATGAGCGGACGGAAACTTCTGACCCAACTGTAGGGGGCGACAGAAATGACGTGGCGGAGACACAAAGCTGACTGTCTGCACCTTCACGTGTTCAATCAAATAAGGTAAAAAATATAACATATCTAACAGTAGAGGGAATATTTTACTGTAAACCATGAACGTACGTGCCGTGAGTAACAGCACCTACACGCCGCCTCCCCTCACCTGCTTCATGAGGATCCTTGCGACGAGCTGCACCGTTTCTGGCGGACACCAGTTCTCTCCGTATGCGCACATGGCGGCGCACTCCAGCTTGTGCATGGACCAGTCTCCTTTCTAAAGCCACGGGGGGAAAAAAGGAGCTTTAAGGCACTGAGCATTAAAGTGTTGAATACGGCCGCCGTTCAAGTCAAACCGGGACTCATTATGAAAATTCTACTGAATAAATGGATGAAAGACTTCAAGCACAGTACTGTGATGAGACTCTTAGCTGCAGTAACATTCACTGAAAATCATTCACCAGCACCACACACACGTTACAGGAACTCGGCTGGGAGTGTTTACTTCCAGAACTCAGAATCACAAGTTTGACTTGAGCACCTCTAGTACAAAAAATAATTTCGTTTGTGGTTCCTGGCCCAGACCTCATGGATGTTTCAGCGCGTGGTGTAGGCGTGCTTCAGTGCTAGATCTCCGATTTCTGTTGTAACAGTAAATGTTTTCAAGCATGACTGAAGCAAGATCTTTTAATGCCATGTGGACGTTCATAGATAAAGAAAATAATAATAATAATAAATATAATTAATATTTGTCGTTGCCGCGTCTTCACTCCTCTGCTCATTAACGTCACTCGTGCACGTGAGCCTCAGACGACACCCGGGATTCGCTGGAGGAGAAGAAGAAGAAATGCAAAGAGCCCAGACTGAGCCGTCATGCTAAATCAGGCGAGACTATTATTAGCCCCAGAAACGTCCCCCAGATCGAGTTACTGAACCCATGAGCCGACTCCGGAGTCAGAGACATAAAGACACTGCTAAGAGACTCAATCCACTTCCTGTTTCAGATACGTTTGAATGACGGACACGACACCTTCCTGCAATAAAAGAGAACGAAGATACGTTAAGGATCCGGCACGAGGGCGTTTAAGATGGGCCTTTAAAATCAGCGGGTTTAATAATCTGTGAATTTCATCAGGATAATAAAAAAAACATTTAATAAATAAATAAGTAAAAATTTTAGATTTCCTTCAGGACTGATTCTTTACTATTATTTAATAATAATAACAACAACAACAACAACAACAACAACAACATGTTATTAGAGCAGGTTAGGCACACTTAACTGTTTTATGCACAAGTGGTGCATAAATGATGCATCATCACATTAACTATATATAATCATTTATAGATTATCACATTATCAATATAATTTTCACATTTTCTATACAATTGTAATACAACCAAATATATAAAATAATAATTAACAACAAACAATCATGAAATTTCTGATTATTCAGTATAATATACTGCTGTTACTATTATTACAAAAATATTGTAAAAATCATTTTATAAAAATTCACTACAGTGTATGAAACACGGCGCCCTCTAGCGGCCTAATTAGGTATCTCCAACCATTTAAGTTTGCAGATTTATTACAAACAGCTGCAAGTCATTTCGGCCAACAACAACAAAACCAACATTTGAATAGGGGGTGAATAATTTCAACTGTATATATAACTGCGTATATAGACGATCACATGATTACCTAATTATACTAATTATCACATACAATTAAAGAAAATTATATCATTATAACAATTCAATACAATACCTGATTATTAGCATCTTATTGTAACGTGTAACGATGATTTTATAACAATACACCACACGGTTTATAAAACTCGACGCCCTAAGTTACCTCATTCTATTAAAGTACACGCAGGCACCTTACATGGATGGCCGCGGCTTTCATTAGTGATTGTGGTGATTGTTAAAAATAATAAATGTAACAGCTGTTTATTGAAGGGCCCTCTAGCGGCCCTTTAAGGTATCTGCAACCATTTAAGGTGGAACGGTGAACTCGAACAAAAGCTGAAACTTCAAAACTTCAGTACCTTCCACAAGACCAAAGCTGACTGTTCAGTTCGTTTAGATCAAATCGTACAAACAGACACGTTTAAAAAAAAATTTTTAGACCTACCTGACACTCGACGTTGCAGTAGTAGGCCTGCTTACACTTTCCACATTTGGACAGCCTTTCACTTCTGATAAGAGAAGAGACACACACACACAACACACACACACACACACACACACACGTCACCGCCTCACAGAGCGACCTTAACGCCCGGGGCTGAACGCTGCGCCCAGCTCAGTGAAACTGCGGAAGCACTCGGCACTAAAGCCGTGCAGGTTACCTGGTGAAGCAGAACTCGCAGTGTCCGCCGCGCTCGTTCTCCGTCAGCACGTACGAGTAAGCGGGACAAGCGAACACCAGCTCCCCCACCTGGAAGTGCCTGGTCGCCCTGACCCCTCGGCCTCTCCCCGGGCTCAGGAATCTCTCACAGCCCTCCATTCCCTCACACCTCATCACAGTCTCCCAGCGCGTCTCTCCTCCCCGAACAGCCTGGGGGAGTTTAAACTGCTCTCCACGAGCACGAGCAAGAATTAGTTTAGTAGATTTCAGGAATAATAACTACAGAAAGTCCGGCAGCAGCTTCTAACCGAGAGCAGCACATGGAGAGGAGAAGGTAGGCGGGGCTACGGCACGGACAGGGTTGCCACGTCAACATATGTTACCCTACAAATGTCAATAAAAGCCCATCATATAGAACTGGAAAATACCAAACATTAAACTATACAGCAGTACATGTACAATAAGAGTTTGTATAAACAGTTAAAATTTTTTAAATCTATTAATCATCTGCTGATTTTTAATGTATTGAATGATATTATTATTATTATTATTATTATGATGATTATTATGATTATTATTATTAGAGGTTGAAGTCCACGTCCATGTGTGTGTGTCTCTGTACAGCAGAACTCTCTGTCTCACTTATTAATAGACAGAAATCACATTCTGTAAGGTCGAGTATCTGACGCCTTGTTTACACTAAGTTGGACTTCTTTGGTGCTCAGACAAACACACTCGCTGTTCGGTAATCGGAGAGAGAATCACAGATGAGAAATGGAAAAAGTCGATCAGATAAAGATGAAGTTTCGTCTTAAAACGACTCCGGCGTGTTAAAATTCACTTCTACCACTTCAGCAGTGAAAATATGAACTAATCCCAGCAAAAATATTCAGTTTATCTTTTCTAATTAATATCTATTGGTGCAGGTGTGTTTGTTTACTACTTATTTATCAATATTTTGACTTCACTTATGGTGCAGGAGTCCGTTCTTCATACGTCGCTAACTCAGTTAGCTGGATGTGATTGTTGTGGATTTGTCCTGATCTTGGATTGTTTCGTTCTTCGAAGCGAATCTCGCGCTTGCTGTCATAGCAACATGTCCGTAAGCTTAAAGCTGCTCGGGAGCAGGTTTGAGGTGACACTTACTGTTACTTAAGTACTTATGATTACTTAAATTATCAAATTTGTTCAGCTAACTTTAAATTAATACAAATAGGATTTGAGAGTATACACACACACACACACACACACACACACACACACACACACACATAACATGTAACACGGGCAGCACTTACGTATTTAATAACTTTATTTTAAATTATCTTTATTAAAGTTTGAAATTCTCCATAACCCTCTAATAAAAGCTTTTGCTCCGCTTGAGTAATAAATTGAGCTGCTCTTTTGCCATTTCGTCACCCAATCGCAGGGGTTGTGATCAGTGTTTCTACTGTCGGTGCATATCGCCTTTTAAACAAATGCACGAACGCGCAATAATCCTAGACGACTCAATCCAGCGATGCTAATCATCAACAACAGGTGTGTCGAAGAACCGAATTAGCCGCATCGTAATTAGCACGATGATCTCATCTTAGATCTGTCAATTCATCTCGGAGGTGTCAAGCGACGTACGAAGAACGGACCCCAGGTTAAGCTTCAGACAGATATCTAAGTACAACAAAAGATTTAGTAAATTCTGTCCAGTGCTCGATTTAAGACGCGTCAACAGATCGACACATACTCTGTACGCTGTAAAAACTTGTGGTTCATGGGCACAAAACTTCACATAACTTCACTTCTACTCAAAATTCTGATTTCATTGATGGGCATCAATGTTCAAGGTTTAACTTCAGGTAGTAAGTAAGTAGTAATAGAGACTGGCAAAGTTTCATAAAATTCTTATTAGCCAGTTTTACATGATTCTGTGACAAACTGGCTGGACAGACATACAGTTTTTTTTCTTTCTTCTGAGAATGGTTTCTGGTCCTCCAATGTGCGAAATGTAAAGATATAATTGAAAATTCTGACCAATGTACAGACTTTTTTTTTATTCAGATAGACCTTTCTGTATCTCAATCACAACAACAACAACAATAATAATAAAATAACATATGTTTAATTCAAAATATTTATTTCATTAAAATATGTATTTCATTCTTTATATAAGATGGCAAAATAAATACATTCAATTAATAAAAAAAAAAGTTTTTCTTTAAATATTCAAATTCATTATGAATAATTCCCAGAAGAAGAAGAAGAAATATAGCTGACCCAGCTGTAAAAAGGTATAAATGCTGTGATAAATGTAACAGATTCTACAAATAAAATATATGAAGTGGCAGAAACACTTTCCATCAAAGTAGAGTTCACATAAAACAGCAGTTTGAAAGATGACTATCAGTGACTTTTACACATTTCACATAAATTACCGTACATGAATCTTCCAGATTTGTGCAAATACTGAGACACACATTCTCAAACAAACAAACAAACAAACAAACAAACAAACAAACAAACAAACTGTAATTTGTCAGCATTATTTTAATGATATACATTTACTGTCCTACATTTTTTTTACATTACTTTTACATTACTCAATAAGGTAAAATCTTTAAAATTTTACCAGTAATAAACACACACACACACACACACACACACACACACACACACACACACACACACACAGCTATCATTGTCAAATATAATATAATATGTACAAACATAAAATTTTAAGCTGTATCTTGAGAATACAGATATACCGAATGTAACAGATTTATATATATATATGTATATATATATTAATAAATGTTAATGAATCAGGCAAATTCACTGATGCACACAATCAGTCATTTCCTATTTTTATGATTTTAAAGTAAACTCATTTATTATTTCTAACACTTTATCCTGTTGAAGGTCGAAGTTCCACCTTTTTATTATATTTAAATCACAGCCACAACCCACACACACGCGGCTGCTGTGTGCAATTGAATGTGTGAAACACGCCGACTTAATTCTATGGGGGATCTGGCAACCATGTGCATACCCACAGATACCCGCGCTGTCCTAAAGTCCGCAGTGTTAAAGCCCTGCTAGCAAAAAAGCTGTAAGGGGGAAAAACCTGCAGTGGGCGTTTCTGTACCTTTACTTGTTCCTAAACTGTTTTCATTAAAAACTAATAACACTACTGTATATAATTTTATTATAACACTATCTATCTACACACATCCAGGTGCATCTCAATAAATTAAAATATCATAAAAGTTGATTTAATTTAGTAGTAATAGTAGTAATTTAATTAAAAAAGTGAAACTCATACAGTATATTATATAGATTTATTACAAGCAGACTATATTTCAAGTGTTTATTTTTTTATTTAGATGATTATAGCTTACAGCTAGTGAAAACCCAAAATTCAGTATCTCAGAAAATGATTATGGCTTACAGCCACAATCATCAATATTAAAAGAAATAAACATGTAAAATATATCAGCCTGTGTGTAATGAATCTATATAATATATGAGTTTCACTGAATTGAATTACTGAAATAAATAAACTTTTGTTTGATATTCGATAGGACTGCAACAACTAATCGATAAAATCGATAATTATCGATAATGAAATTTGTTGTCACGTTACTGAGGAGCGCGACCTCAGAGATACACAGCCGCTCGCGCAATGGAGGTTACAGAAGCGTCTGCTGGAAAAAGCGTGCGCCTATGGCGTTATATTCCTGCCACAATTCTGAACAGCTCGATTCTGCACGTGCAATGTCTCCCCTGCTCGCGCAACATGTTCTCCGCGCACGCGCGACTTCTCGATTCTGTGCGCGCTCGACTCTGCCTTCACGCGCAAGCAAGATTTATTTTCTGTGCGCGCTCGACTCTGCCTGTACACTCGCTCAACTTTGTCCAGTGTTACAAAACTGCAATAAAACCAGCCAATCACAGACTTCCACACACGGCTTCTGATTGGCTGTTCCTTCTCTATCAGCTGGCAATATCTGCAATTATTGTTAAAATGATGTATTTTGCGTACTCAAGTGCTGTTATTTATTTATTTATTTATTTACATTTTTTTTAGAAAGAGACAAGTCAGCATGAGTGAGTTCATTAAACTCACTAGCCACTATAGCAGCCACTATAACAGATGCCATCCAATATAATAAGAGTACAACAATTGTTTTGCCTATTTATTTATTTATTTATTTATTTATTTATATTTTGGATATTTAGAGGAGTTTTACTGTTCAAAAACAAACTTTAATTTAAGGTTTAAAATGTCAAAATTAAAGATCATTAAACTATATATGGCTTTGCATTTTTTAAAGTTTAGTTTTATACATAACTAATACCCTGATTTATGGTTTTATATAGTTATAAGCAAAACATCAAATTAACGAAGCATTTAGTTTTTAATCGCCCAACTAATCGTTTATCAAAATAATTAGTTGCAGCCGTAATATTCGACTTTATTTAAAGTCAAAATGGAGCAGGTTTTGTGACCAGGAAACTCCTCAGACCTTAATCCCAGTGAGAATTTGTGGTCAATCCTCAAGAGGCGGGAGGACAAACAGAAACACATAAAATCTGACAGCCAGAAGTCCAAGCATTGATTATGTAAGAATGAGCTGCATCAGTCAGGGTGTGGCCCAGGAGGTGATTGACAGCATGCCAGGTTGAATTGCAGAGGTCTTGAAAAAGAAGGATCAACACTGCAAATTCTGAGTCTTTGTATGAATTGAATATAATTTAACACTTATGAAAGGTTTATAATTATACTTCAACATACCAGAGTAACATCTGACCCAAAGATCTAAAAACACTGAAGCAGAAGACTTGGTAAAAATGCTCAAAAACCTTTATAAATGGCTATCTATCTATTCTCTCTCTCTCTCTCTCTCTCTCTCTCTCTCTCTCTCTCCTCTCTCTCTCTCTCTCTCTCTCTCTCTCTATATATATATATATATATATATATATACACACACACACCAAGGCATTGAATCCAAGCTGATCCCTGGTCTGGTTCCTGGCAACTCACAGCAGACACCTGATATCTAACTGATACTTCACTTTTCATACCGGATAACTGATACTTGACATCTAATGTTGCATAATTGATACCAGAAAGGCTTGTAATATGTCATAACTTTTGTTGGGAAAGAAGACGCCGGCTTCATTTTACACACATGATACTTTTAATTCTGATACTTAAAGCTCTGTTGGAGCAAAACCGATGGCTGGCAATAATAATATCAATATACTTAGTGAAAAATCTATTTTTTGGACAATCCCTGTTAGCACAATGTTAATACTATGATACTGTTATTTTAGATAGTTATATAAAGAGTATATTTTAAATAATTTGATGATTAGTGTGGAGTATCTCCAATGGACATCTTCATCCAGATCTAATGGAGTAATGATTTGTCGTCTCCCTTAAATACCATATCGCTGTGCTGTCGGTCTGAGAACACCATAAAGCAGTTGGAGAGTGGTTAGTAGAAATGTCAGTGGTTCATTACATCACCAGGAAGCCAAAACACAGAGGAGTCTTGATGCATTTCTCCTGTGAGGGTTGCTAAGCTCTGCTTGTGGTTCGAAGAGAATGCAGGAGAGGATGTGATCTGCCGAGGGTCTAGAACGACAGTATGTGAGATCTGGTCTGTTTTGTATTATCAGTGTTTTAAATCGAATGCATGTAGCTACAGACTAAACCCCTGAAATCCACGTTATTACAGGAGACGTGAAGAGCAAGGCATAATTTACTAGTTATAATCTCTGGTAGATGCATGTACTTTCCTGTGTCTATCTGAACGAGTGTGTGTGTGACTTTTTTTTTTCTTTCTTTCTTTAAATTTTTTTTTTTTTTTTTATAAATAGCAGATAATGGCAACAACCTATTAAGAATCTTTACAATGATCTGGTAAAAGCAGTAAAAGTAAACATTAACATAGCATGCATATTTGAATTCAACCTTGAGAATATTGACTTTCCACAATCTTTTCACTTTGAGAGAAAAAAGAAAAACATGACTGAATTGCCACTAGATGTCACCAAGTGATCTTGTCTCTGCTCTGTTAAGCTGCTGTGTTCAGAAACCTGTGAGATGAACGTACAAATCTGTGTAAATGTGATGTAAATGCTTGTTCATATATCTGTACATGTTATCAGCATATGATTTTTAAATAACTCTAGTACTTGTTACTTTATAGAAATCTGACCAAATGCCACGTTTTAAACAGCAACACTTACAACAGCTTATGGGTATATACAACGTAATTTCCTGCTGTTAAACTGCTCAGTTCACAGGTAACAGCCAGTTCTTTTTTATCGCTCATTATATAGTAAGTGGGTGGAACGCTGGTTAGCACTGCGGCCGCGCACTTCCAGGGTTGAGGAGCATGATGGAATCGCATGTTCTCCAGTGATTGGTGGACTTCCTTCAGGTGCTTTGGTTTCCAGCCACAGTTCAAAGACATGAAGGTTAGTCTAACTGGAGTTCCCCAAATGGCCATAATGCGTGTGCTTGTGTGCCCCTGTGATTGGCACCGCATCCCCGCCTAGTTCCCCCGAGTTGCCTGTGCTAGGCTCCAGGCCTCATGTGACTGTGTACGGGATAAGCACTATACTGTAGGGAATGAGAATTATTATATAGTGAATTATTTAGTGACGTAAACTTACAATAGAGAATATATTTATAAATAGTTTAGCGCATTAACACACGCCATAAATGAGTTAAAGTATATTTTTGTAGTGTAAGGTTAAAACATTTTGGGTTGATATGAATAGATTAATATGAATGTGAATGTTAATACAAATAGATTTATTTATGTGAATAGTAAATAATAATAAAATGATAATTAAATGATTAAATCATGGTGAAATAGATTATGATACTTTGGGATTTGAATGTCTTTTAGACTTCCTATTTTTAATCTAATAGCATTTTAATTGTAAAGATCTTGGAGCAATTAATATTAATATATACAGTAGATCTTATCGAAATTACACCACTGTACGTGCCTTGTATCATTAGAGATCGTATTAATCCACTCATGCAGAAAGAGGAAACCTGTCTTATTCTTCTAGTCATAACCAATGTGTTCTCTGTGCATGTGCAATGCAACATCATGGTTTATGGTGCTTACGCTCCTGTAATCTGCCCCTCACTGTGTCTGAAGCTGAAGCAAGACAAACTCTGTCATCTCTCTCTGCGAGAGATGTTTCAGTTCCCAAATTTCCTAGAATGCACTTTAGTTTCACCCCAGCCATGCGCCTGATTGACCTTAATAGGTGGTGTGTCAGTTCCTCTAATAGGACGTCAAGCATGATCAACTTCAAGGCTCCTCAGCAGAGGCAGGACGGGTCACAACGGTTTGTTTCTTGGCAAAAACGCTCACTCACTTTCAAGCCGTTCTTCCGTCTTCCTCTTGCTGCATGCCTCTGTGCCATAGCGTGCATCTGCACTTGGCTACTCGTGGCAGGACAACTGGTACCCCTTACAACCCCCTAGCCAGGAGAGAGTGGGGGCACCTCATAAAAGTAGCGCAAAGATGCGTTAAAGGTTGTAAATATACACATCCAGCTCAGTGAACTGTGAAAGTTCGGAACAGTTTTTTTTTTTTTTTTTTACAGCTTTGTTAAGACCAGAATGCACAGATGTTAAAACAGGTTCAGATGTAGCGACAGATGGTGTTTGATTATGAAGCAGACTGTTCGTGTAATGCAAAGATGCTGCTTCAGCCCAACTGTAAGAAGCCCGTCTGCTCGGCGCTGAGGGGGGAGGGAGAGGGGGACTCAGGTGGCCCAGTGGTTTTAAGAGGAAAAAAACAAAAAAACATAACTGGTTATGTGTAAGAATTCTTGAGGAGAAATTTGGCACGTAAGATTATGTCCGAACAGCTGGAGCGGAATCTTCTTTTGACTGTCGTGCCAGAGGTCTGAGATGACGTCTCACAAGTCACAATAAATGATGAATTTAAACTCTATTTAATATCTTCATGCTTTCGTGCGCCAAAGGCATTTCAATTTTTTATTTTATTTTAATTATGATTATACCTACTGAAAAGCACAACAACCATCTAATGTCTAACAGCACGAGTATCAACATCAATGTATCAATGGATTTTTCATTAGAAACAATATGATACTGTCATGATGCTATGTTTTAAAAAGAGGACAGAGACTGGTGGTAAAAAATTCAACAATGAATGGGCCAGGACAAACACAGCTGTTTTATTGTCGTGCTGTTAAGATGTGCCTTTCAAAGGCACTCTGATGAAATCAAACAGAAGGGTTCGAGCGCTACACGCTTCTGCTCGTCATTGAGGCACAGAATAGGGAGTGACCCTGCCTCCTGTTCGCTGGAGTCACTGGAGTGCTTAGCCAGCTAAAGTGTCTTTTCGTATCAGCTTGTAAATTACAGCGAAGCTTCTTCCTACAGAACCTCCTGGTGCAGTCGACACATACCCTGTTTTTTCATTTAATTCGCCCTTTTTAAAAAAAAAAATTCTTAGTCAATTTGTTTTATTTATTACAGTTACTACTAATAAGCTGGAACATATAGTATGTAGAACATGGTAGAAAAATAACAGTTTAAAAAAATTGCTTCAGCACAAAATTATTTATAGTCCAAAGTGCTTGCTTGGTTTTTTTTTTTTTTTTAACTTTATTTTATTGGTCTCTTGTGAATGATTTCATAATTATTTTATATACACTTGAATGTGTAATAACTTGTAAACAGAGCTACATTTTCCTTATTTCACTCAGAGATGACAGTAAATCAAGCATTGCATACTGAGTGTTTTTTTATGTGCATTCTTTATTTTTTTGTTCAAATTGTTATTCAAGAGGGATTCATATATAATGCATGTAAATCAAGTTTCAAAATATCATACACGAATATTTTACATAGACGTTATTATGCAGCCGTTTATTCTGCCATCACTGTATCCCAGCTTTACATAGAAAACTGATGAATTAGTTTGGGAGGGGCACAAATTAAAATCTTAGACATATCACTAATGAAAAGCCATACTTTATATCCTGTCCATTAGGAGAACCATACTGACCGTTTATTATAAGAGTGCCGGACAATTTACAGTAGAGCAGTGACACTGACATGGCAGTGGTGTGTTAATGGGTGTTGCACTGGTATGAGTGGAGCAGGAACCGTGTTAGTGCTGGTGTTTCAAACCATTAGACTCAATTAGTTATTCAACTGAATAATTATTCAGATAATTTATTAGTAATAGATTAATGGGAATTTAAATCTGTGTAATGTGAAAGAAAAACAATGTGATTTAGCCAAAAATAAAACAAAATAAAATGACAGGAAAACAGCCCTCAATCTAATTTAGCATGTCTTGATTTTATTCCATCTTTGCAAATCTGTCTAATTGTGAGGGGATCTTCTGTGCACAGTCCTCTTCAGGTCATTCTAATTTTGAGCTTCTTCTTCTGAAGCCATTACATTGTGGTTTTGGATTTATGCTTTGGATCTGTGGGACATTTTTCATCTTTTAGCTGTATAAAAGTGGTCTTGTGCCTGAAAGGACTGGAGCTATTCATGTTTCCTTGTACCTGGACTAGAGCCCGAGTCCCAGCTGAGGAGAAGCAGCCCAAAAGCATAATGCTGCCAACATCATACTCCACCATGGGTATTATTATTATTATTATTATTATTATTATTATTATTATTATTTTTCTTAGGGTTTTAAACTGTCTTGCTTTTGTGCATGTCATTTAAAATTGTGCCCATAAATTTTTCAAGTGATTTAAGCAGACTTTGCTCTTTATTTTCATGAAAAAGCTACCTAGCCACTCTACCCAGATATGTGAAATTTTTATGTTATACTCTGAGTGACTAGTACAGTCAAGATATTCCTGCAGATCCTTTAATTCCGCTGTAGATCTTCTGGAATCCACCCTGACTCCAAAGTTCAGAGGCATGTCTTGTCATTAGTAACGTCTCTGGAGGACTCATTTTTCATTTGCTCCCCTTCTTGATGATGGCCAGTCGAACAGTTGATCGTTATTTGTGGATAATCAGAATAACTTAAGAGGTGATGTGTGTATGATAATTATGTTTGAATATGATTGGATAATTCTCAGACTATAATAGGATGTGCATGCACGTTAGTGTACTGTAGGTTTCTTTTTTATTTTGCTTTTCCCTTGAATTTTGTTGTTATATAACATTATAACAAGGACCCATATTTTACTTTAACAAGTTAATACAAAGCTCAGGGCTCCCTCAGTGTGTGTGTGTGTGTGTGTGTGTGTGTGTGTGTGTGTGTGTGTGTGTGTGTGTGTTAAATACCTCTCAGATTGTTAGTTTTCATCCCTTCAATCTCTTTATTTCACTCCTCTTCCAAATGCGCCATTGCAGTGTCTATGTTACAACAGAGTTAATGTTGAGCCACGCCCCTCGTGAGAACGGCACGGCTGAGCAATAAACCAGAGCAGGGGTTCTTCTTATATGAGGCACGCCCATTCAAAAATGAAAAAAGAAAAAAGCTTTTTCCTCAGATTTATGTTTGTACACACACCGGAGACCCATCTGAATGTCTGAAAATGACGTTAGTTAAAAATGAAGTTAGTTGTAGTTGTAGTTGTAGTTTAGCTGTCCATGTCTTTTGTACTAGTAACACATTATAATACGTGGATGACATTTTAAATAACATCAATCCATTCAATCATATTCTGAATAAAATTCTGGTTAGATATTTCAGTCAGGTTATAAGCAAGTAGCTCAGGTGCTAGACGAGTCATGCTTTTTTCCAAAAAAAGTTTGCACATCTTTATGTTTACGACCGAGCCAAAGGGCTCTGAGGTAGGAGAGTAAGGATAAAGTTGTTTCATTTCTGACAGCAAATACTTGTATTTTTGTTGACATACATTTAACACTTATGTAACATTGCGAGTGTAATAGTGTAGTAGTGTAATAGTGTAGTAGTGTAATAGTGTAGTAGTGTAGTAGCGTAATAGCGTAATAGTGTATTAGTGTAATAGTGTAGTAGTGTAATAGTGTAGTAGTGTAGTAGTGTAATAGTGTAGTAGTGTAGTAGTGTAGTAGGGTAGTAGTGTAATAGTGTAGTATTGTAATAGTGTAGTAGTGTAATAGTGTAGTAGTGTAGTAGTGTAATAGTGTAGTATTGTAATAGTGTAGTAGTGTAATAGTGTAGTAGTGTAGTAGTGTAATAGTGTAGTAGTGTAGTAGTGTAGTAGGGTAGTAGTGTAATAGTGTAGTAGTGTAGTAGCGTAATAGCGTAATAGTGTATTAGTGTAATAGTGTAGTAGTGTAATAGTGTAGTAGTGTAATAGTGTAATAGCGTAATAGTGTATTAGTGTAATAGTGTAGTAGTGTAATAGTGTAGTAGTGTAGTAGTGTAATAGTGTAGTAGTGTAGTAGTGTAATGTAGTAGTGTAATAGTGTAGTAGTGTAATAGTGTAGTAGTGTAGTAGTGTAGTAGGGTAGTAGTGTAATAGTGTAGTAGTGTAGTAGCGTAATAGCGTAATAGTGTATTAGTGTAATAGTGTAGTAGTGTAATAGTGTAGTAGTGTAGTAGTGTAATAGTGTAGTAGTGTAGTAGTGTAGTAGGGTAGTAGTGTAATAGTGTAGCATTGTAATAGTGTAGTATTGTAATAGTGTAGTAGTGTAGTATTGTAATAGTGTAGTAGTGTAATAGTGTAGTAGTGTAATAGTGTAGTAGTGTAGTAGTGTAGTAGGGTAGTAGTGTAATAGTGTAGTAGTGTAGTAGCGTAATAGCGTAATAGTGTATTAGTGTAATAGTGTAGTAGTGTAATAGTGTAGTAGTGTAATAGTGTAGTAGTGTAGTAGTGTAATTGTGTAGTAGTGTAGTAGTGTAGTAGGGTAGTAGTGTAATAGTGTAGCATTGTAATAGTGTAGTATTGTAATAGTGTAGTAGTGTAATAGTGTAGTAGTGTAGTATTGTAATAGTGTAGTAGTGTAATAGTGTAGTAGTGTAGTAGTGTAATAGTGTAGTAGTGTAGTAGTGTAGTAGGGTAGTAGTGTAATAGTGTAGTAGTGTAGTAGTGTAGTAGTGTAATAGCGTAGTAGTGTAGTAATGTAACAGTGTAGTAGTGTAGTAGTGTAATAATGTAGCAGTGTAATAGTGTAATAGTGTAGTAGCGTAATAGCGTAGTAGTGTAGTAGTGTAATAGTGTAGTAGTGTAATAGTGTAGTAGTGTAGTAGTGTAATAGGGTAATAGTGTAGTAGTGTAATAGTGTAGTAGTGTAATAGTGTAGTAGTGTAGTAGTGTAATAGTGTAGTAGTGTAGTAGTGTAGTAGGGTAGTAGTGTAATAGTGTAGTAGTGTAGTAGTGTAGTAGTGTAATAGTGTAGTAGTGTAATAGCGTAGTAGTGTAGTAATGTAACAGTGTAGTAGTGTAGTAGTGTAATAATGTAGCAGTGTAATAGTGTAATAGTGTAGTAGCGTAATAGCGTAGTAGTGTAGTAGTGTAATAGTGTAGTAGTGTAATAGTGTAGTAGTGTAGTAGTGTAATAGGGTAATAGTGTAGTAGTGTAATAGTGTAGTAGTGTAATAG